>NQII01002308.1:50890-162363 GCA_002778355.1 Clitarchus hookeri
AGCTGACCTGAACTGGCATCACCACCCTTTCCCTGCTGGAGAGGAGTCAGCATCTGCAGGCTATTGCATGAAATTTCAGGTCGTCTCTTCTATTGATGCGCAACCGACATATGAATAATGTTTTCGGTTAGGGTGCCTGCTTCTATAAATAGCCTAGCATCTGGAGAGTTGGCAGCCATTTGGCAACGTGCAGCGAACTGAACAAAGAAGAGAACTGGCAGCAGACGAGTGTGGGTGTGTGTGTGTGTGGTGGCAATGACTGAGAGATTGCGAGTGCTGTAGCGGGTGAGGTATTCGATGAGTAGAGTATGGATGTGTACTGGAGCACCCAGGATGCTCCAGAAAATTCCAGACATGCTCACCGCTCGGTCTTTCTTTAAGAGGGGGAATCTCTCCAGACCACCTCCAGCATACGGAGTTAACCACTACCAGCACGAGTCCAACCTCTATTGATCGGAACACCAGAGAGAACCTCTGATGGGGCCAACTTGATCAGCCCATGCTCCCACTTATTTGCCATGGCACTAGTGGGTTTACTCATGTCCGACCGGCCCGCCGACCACACCACCGGCAGTCGGTGTGTGGTGAAACTCTGCCCAGGTGGTTTCTGTCATTATCAAAATCTGCAGGTCCTTTCCCGTGGCCACCAAGTTCCCCAGATCTCACCAAGATGGACTTCTTTCTCTGGAGCTACATGAAGTTGCTAGTGTGCGAGACTCCGGTGGATTCAGAAATTATCCTCATCGTGCGAATCCATGCTGCTGCAGGACACATTCAGGTTGTTCAAGATGTAGTAGCGGTGACTGAAGAAAGCATGCCCCATTGTTGTCAATTATGCATCCGAGAAGGTGGCCACCGTGTTGAACTGTATATCTGTGACTTTGTGTAAAACGTGTGAAGAGTAAAACTTATTTCGTAAACAACAGCCACCAGATCCCAATAAACACCACAAAATGAAAATACCACCAACAATGTAAGCCAATTACTGAAAATGTTCACCTCAATGTCATTTTCGATAGTTATTGAATGACATTATACACCTCACAGCACTATCGTGTTGTGTTAAGTGGGTTGCCTACCATAATACATCACATCCTGTAGCAACCCAACTAATTGTTTCTGACCCTGTGTTTATATACAAAAGTTGTTCCATTTAACATGTTGTACCAGCCCTAGAGCATTGTAACACGAATTTTGAAACATTCTGTATAAGATTTCCATATTGTTTAGTTAATGTTTTTCCATAAATAGAAGTAGATATTACAAAATTTTTATGTAGTTTTTTTTTTTTTTTGTGTTTATCATCATCTTACCATGCCCATTTATTGAGTGTTGATTTATTAAAATCCTTCTTCAGAAGGTGTAACTCCTGAAACTCTTTGTGTAAGTGATTATTGTAAAATTTTAAAATGCATTGAAGCTGTAGTTAAATTTTTGTGTATTTTATTTAGGACATTTTTAAATTAAAGTTTAACTTATATTTTAATTTCTTCATAATCAGTTAAATGTGATCTGTTATGTGCTTTTGATTTAATAATCCATTGCTTAAGCACAATTTGTTTATCAGTATATTTTGCATTTTTTTCAGTCATACTCACATGAATGTCATACTACCCAAACTGTCCTACCCACTTTTTTAGGGCAATGGGAGGAATTGTCTTACATTCCACCTGCTTTTCCAGGCCACAATTTATGAAAATCAGGCATTCTTCAAGCTTGATAAATTTAAATACTTTGCCAGTTGTTTTAAAGGTGAAGCACTTTAGTTTGTTAGAAACCTCCCTTTTAACTGACAAGAACTGTTCTGCTGCATAACAAAGTTTCTCATCTTTATACCATAATTCCTAGAAACTAACTACAATGCTCATCAACAGAAGGTGGCTTTTGAGAAGCTGCTGTCAAATCTGCCAAGAACATCTAAAGAGGGTGATTGGACTCCAAATATAAATGTTTGAAGAGTTGACGACAGTCACATCTAGGATTGAAGTAGTTGTCAACTCTAAGCCATTCACATTAATGTTTTCAGATCCTTCGTACCTCAATGTGTACTCCTGGATATTTCTTAATTAGCAGTCATATTCTCACCTATCCAGTAGATGGCCTAACTTATGAAAAACTGGGATGTCCTACTCGGTGGAAGTTAGTTCAAGCTAATTGGCCAATATTTCTGGAACTGGTGGCAAAGGGAAAATCTCTATACTGTGACAGTTGTCACATCACTGCATTCACCTACAGGTCAAAAAGCATGATTATGACTGTTATGATATGTGTTACGAGGTTACCAAGACCCGAAGACACGTACATAACTGGTGGTGGGGGAGGGGCGGCCCAGTGACGGGCCGCTTTGATGGTGCTGACTGCTCACATAAGCGCCAAGGCTACTGTGCGGCACGGGATGAATTTTTTCTCCCTCAAATTCGTTGCAGTTTCCCCTCCTTTCCCCTCGGTTGGAGGCTGCAGTTGGTGGCGTGGTGGGTGAAGAAGAACGACAAAGGAATTACCATCCAACTTGATAGAAGCTATTATGATGATCTCTTACTTTTGAGAGGTTCTTGATGCTGGGAAATGACTGAATAAAAAGAATGCTTTCTTGTGTTTTAGAAGAGAGGACAGAGAGACGTTCACGCAGGCAAAACTAAATGTTCCTTAAGGGAGATGGTTATCATGAATTTTATGCCCAAGTTAAGTAATATAATGTTTAATTTTGTAAATTTTCCTATCAGTGTTATTAAAGTATCCACGATTTTGAATGTGAAATTGTGTGGGCAATAGTATATAAATTATTTTATAACAATGAAATTAGTATATAAGCTTGTAATTCAGGGATTTAATAGAATGTTTTTAAATATATATTTTGGTAAAGGCATTGTATTATATATATATATATATATATATTATATTGTATTATATTTTTTATATATTTTATTGTATTATATACAGTACACTCCCAATTTACCAGGGATGGCTTAATCGGGTTGTGACTTAACTGTGAAGCCACCACTTCAAAGTCAAATATTGAACAGCAGCTGCCAGTTGTGCGCTGCTGCTATTAATAACCCATGTGCACGCTGCTACAATCAAATGATGTAATACTGATTAATTTTAATATGAAGTTTTCAGGTACTATATTTACAAATATTTTTAACAGTGAATATATGTGAAACTTGGAAGTATTAAGAATTTGGGGGAATTGTCAGAGCACATTTTCATCAATAATAATAAATTATTTCACAATTAAAATTGGTGTCTGCTCATCAAGAAGGTGGGACCATGTAGTTTACAGTAGTTTGTACATGCAGAGACTATTTATATATTAACCGTGTCACCGAGTGCGAATAAACGACAAAATATCACATTAACATAAATATTATTTGCCTTAAAAATGATTCCATCGCAAACAACGCATGGTTTCAAGAAATAAATAACATTTATTTTGGCTTCTTAGATGAAGTGGAAGGGAAGTCGGGACAAAAAAAAAAACAAAATGGTGAGCCGGCCTCAGAAAGGCTTGGCGATTGCAGGCTGAATCCAAATTATTAGCAAGCAGAATTGCTTCATACAGAAATATGTTAAGTTAAAATATTTATAGAGCTTGTGGAAAATTTAATACTCTGAGAATTCATTCATATATTTGCATTTTAGACATGAAAAAGAGTTATTTCATGGGGGCAAGGTTTCTTAAGTGCGCATAGTGCACTGGCCAACAGATGGCAGCACTGTTGCCTATTTCGCTGCTGTATGGCAAAAGTATAATATGTTAAGTCCTTTTAAAAGTAAATTTTTCATCTTGTGCGGGCTCAAAACAACTCGGGTTTGAAATATATTACGTCAAATTAATGTAGAAATATTTTTAAAATACTCTGCTATAGATGTGCGGCCTCTTCAATTAATATTAAGCATGCACATTATGACGTTGGCAGCAAGCGTTAGCTACTATCTACGAAGAAGAGACAAAGGAAGCTAAACTATTGCATATGGTGTTCCATTTTGTTTAGAGACCTACGCATTATCCTGGAACAAAGTTTAATTTGTTATACTAATAAACTTTTTTGTAACTATATAAAATAAAATACATAGACATTTTGTCTACAATCTCTTTCCTGCCTGCATATTTCTCCGATGTCTGTTGTGCAAATGTAGGCTGTCAAAATAGCCAATGTGAAATTTTCTTCCAATCTTTTACGCATCAGCTGAAGCAGGATTTTGTGTATGTGATGATGTTAATATCATTTATGACATTGCCCCGCACTGGCTGTCAAAAAATTGAATTCTTCTATGACTATATTATTTGCTTTAAATAACCTACTTCTACAGTATCTAGGCCTTAACTAAACATNAACCATGAATATCAGTTATCCGTGAACTCTTAGCCAATCATTACCCTGGAAAATCGAGAGTTTACTGTATATTATATATATTTTATTATATTATATACATATACATTTTATGTTTTTTTACCTTTTGGGGCACTATTACAAAAAACCATTTTTTCCAAATATACTGGAAAGAAAAGGGAACATTTTGTTGGGACATTTACACAAACCCTTGTCATCTATCTGTTGTGCCTCCTGACTATTGCGTTTTATTGAGACACTGCTGCTTGAAATTAAAGTTACTGAAATTTATGGAAAATCACTAATAGAAGGGAGAGAATGATTGTTATGTCTCATGTGTTGAAAAGCTTCCGTCATAATACTTTGCAGCACCATGTAAAGTGGACTCTCACAAAAATATTTGACTTTTGGTGACCTGGCGTTACTGCAACAAGATATCATGCCACATTTAGGGGAAGTTCACACATGACTAAATTCATGCGTATTCCTCCACACAGTTTGAACCACACTGAAATTGCTAGCTTTAAACACAAGCAGATTAAGAGATTAGCTTACACATGGCCATTTCATAACATTATATTCTAAATTGAGAGAATATGAACCAAAATTCAACTATTTCAGGATCAGTAAAATAATTTGACAAATTAGTTATGTTAATTAAGAGAAGATCTTACAAGTACTGATAAAGAGATGAGGGATAGTGTTTCTCCAGAATAAAAACTCACAGTTACTTTAAGTTAGGGTTTATTTGTTAAAAATCACATCTTTTCGCCATATATGTTTTCTATAAAAGAAGACTGCGACTCAGGGCTGGTTACCGTTGCTGGAGAAGGCAGTGATGCCGTTGTAGAAGGAATCCCAGATCCGGTAGAATATCTCCTTTGATATGGATACTGTTGCAGTATACTGGATGTGACACTGTATCTCAAGGAATAATGGCAATATCATTATCTGGCAAAACTTGAGCCTTCTGCAATGCCTGCAAGAGTTAGATTTTGGAAGCTAAACATAAATTTTCAGGTACTTTTTCAGCTCTCTATACAAGACAAACAAAACAGTTTGTCATCATCCTGTTTGTCTATACTATCTCTCTGAAGTCTATCTTGATTCTATACTCTTTTTGAGTATTTGAGTGAAACTTTCCTCAGAAGCAGTCTTATATATCGTAATTTTCTTCAGGATTGGTCTTCTCTTATTGGTATCTACAGCACACTCTGGCGTCATATCATTTTCACCTTGATTTCCATCATTTGTTTCTTCTTGGATGTTACTTGTTTTCTTGTTCTTCGCACATATCTTTAGAAAGGAGTGTCTAGAAAAATACACATACTGAGAAACATTTGGACGACTACAACCAGAGGGAGCATTTATGATGTTCCTGAATTCTTTGTTGTATGCATCCCAAATATTTTTCCATTTTTTCTGTAGTGTCATGCCTGAAAATAATAATAGCATTGTTATTGTTTCAGGTACTTGGCAACCGGTTGTTCATTTAGAGAATACACTTCAACTATTATCTTGGTAAATCTTCTACTACAGGGATAGTTTGTGAAGCTTTGTGGAGGTTACTGGCAAGAACTGTCATGCTGGAACCTAGTGAGGAAATGTGTAAAAAGATTGCAGTGGATTTTGAAGAATATTCTAACTTTTATAATTGCATTTGTGCAATTGATAGCAAACATCCCCGTATAACAATACCTTAACATTCTGGATCATTGTACCATAACTACAAGTATTTTTTTCCATTGTTCTTTTAGCAATCTGCGATGCCAACTATTGCGTTATCTGTGTTGACATAAGGGATTATGGGAAAAATAGTGACTGTAATCCTCAAGAATTTCATATTTTATAAAAAAACTGCTGGAAAAACCATTAAATATACGTAGACCAAATCTAATACCTAATGTGGACACCACACCATTGCTGCATATTCTATTGGGGGACAAAGCTTTTGCTTTGATGGACAATGTAATGAGATCATGTGCAGGGAACTCGCTTTTGTATGAGAAAGGATATTTAATTATAGGTTATCCTGAGTGCAGCATTTTATAGAGTGCACATTCAGGATTACGGCAAACAAATGGTGTATTTTCCACAGACCTATCAATGAAAATGTAGATTTTGCACAAAATATTACTAAAGTTTGTTGTGTTTTACACTACTACGCGAGAACCAACGACAGTTTCAATTTTGAAGATACATTTGTATACAGCACCCATGTCAAATCTTGACAGATGGCTAAATACTCTATTGCAAAACCATTAACTAAGTTAATTAATGAGGCTACCATGGAAGGCGTTTTTCCATATTGTTTAAAATTAGCCAGGGTACGGCCATTGTACACACACACTGTAGCACATGTCCGCAAACACCCCAATGACTCCCCGCTGTCACTTTGGCTTACAGGGCACTGTCTCTGTCCCCCGTGTACAAGTCCTAGTAAGGTGACCCCAAGCACAGCTTCTAAATGCACTCCACAAAAGGGTGGTACCCTCAACAGCTACTTAAAACTGCACCACAAAGATACTGGTAGTGATTCGGATTGTGATTCTGTAGTGCGTCAGTCTACCACGGTTATGTTACCTACACCATGTTTTATGGTTATCGGATGTTTAGAATGGCATACTTTCGAAAAAATGTCACATTTTGAATTACAAAAGAAGTTATTGATAAATCAGCTGGTGGTCCTGTTGCCGACTGTAAGAAGATCCAGTGAAAGGCATGAGCTTCTTTCTGGTCATGACATCGAATGTCGCCTAGTTGCTCTTGGCGATAAAGATTTTCAGTGGGGCAACTACAAATTTCCCTGTTGAGGTCAAGTACCATGTATCACTCAACTCCAACAAGGGTGTCATCCGGTGTCCTGACCTAAATGACATCCTTGAAAGCGAGGTCTTAGGTGAGCTGCAAAACCAGTATGTTGTTGATGTTCACTGTTTGCTGAAGAAAACTGATGGTGCAAAGTTACCTTCAGCTACCCGCATATTTACTTTTGGTGTGTATGCCCGCTCCTCAGGTATCAAAGTTGTCTACTTGAATGGGAGTGTTAAACATTTTATTCCTGCTCCTCTACATTGCTATAACTGTCAACAGCTTGGTCGTTCATCTCTGAAATGTAGGAATCCACCAGCTTGCCTGAAGTGTGCTGACCCACTACATCCTGATACCCCTCAGTGTAACAAACCTCTGAGGTGTATGAACTGCAGCGAAAAGCACCCTGTCTGGTTGAAGGAGTGCTTTGTTTACCAGGAGAAGCAGGCTGTACAGCAAATCCGGGCCACCGACAAGGTTTCCTTGTCGAGGCACGGAAACGGTTCCATGTTCTCCAGGGCCCGAACCCTGATGTTCTCTTCAGTGTTGTTGCCAATGCTTGACCAGCAGTAAAAGATGCATGTACTCAAATGGTCGATATTGCTACCCAAACAGAAGTGTCTGTGAGTGCACCAAAACCACAGCGAGTTCTGGTGATCTGAACCACGACAGTCAGTACGCAGTGTAGGCCAGATGAGAAAAAACTGTTGATGCCTGCTGTTGTAATTAAATCTTGGCAGCAAGATGCTGTGAAAATAGTAGACAAGCCAAAGACTCATTTTTTAATCCCTTTCTGCAAGTGAACGTGATACGCAGGATCACATCATCACATCATCACATCACCAACTAGCCAGACTGTCTCTCTTGAGCCAGAAGTCGAGATGGCTGTTGAAGTTGATTCACAAAACACTGGTGAAGACTCCGGAGACTTTCAGCTAGTGATCAACAGACAGGAGGAAGTTGAAGTAATTGTTTCCACACACTTCCTTTCTATAACTTGTGTCCCTCGTACAGTCGAATAGTTGAGGTTACTTTAAAAATCTTGAACTGAAACAGTTTCTAGAGTCCCTCACCCCCTAGTCATTTGCCTTCAGGGAACACACTTTTGTTCCACTGATAAACTTCCCTTCAAGTCACATGTTTTACCACCTGGATAATGTGTTGATGGACCATGTCTGTGGTGGTGTCTGTCTTGTGATGAAGGATTCTGTTTTTCATGATGCTGTTGCCTTTTGCACTGCTCTGCAGGCAGTGGTGGTCAGGGTTGTTCCTCAGTTTGTTTGTCACTATTTGTAGCATCTATGTACACCCAAACAAGCATTTCAGCTTAGCTTACTTTGAGGAACTTTCATCTCAGCTCCCATCTCAATTTATAATCTGTGGCGAACTTCAGCACTCAACAATCAGACATAGTGTTCTGACCACAGGGTTGGCCAGGGTCGCGTAGCCTAGTCGTTGCTCACCATTTCTAATGTTGCCCTGTTGAACACTGGTACTACACATATGCACTTCAGCACTCACACTGGCTCTTTTTCTTGTATTGATCTTTTTCTCTGTAGCCCAGCTTTGGTCACCCACTTCTATTGGTGTGTTTACCCAGATCTCTGTGGAATTGGCCATTACCCAATCATAATGGATTGGGTGTCATTTGTTGCCCTACTCATACCACCTCGGTGTGTACTGAAGATAGCTGACTGGGCTCGTTTCCAGCATTCCTTCCACTTCACTGCTGAGGTTCCCCTTGACGTGAACGTGGCAATGGCCTTATTCAACTCTATCGTCGTGTCAGCTGCGGAGGCTGCCATCCCTCAATCTTCATCTATTCACAGCCATGTTCATTGGTGGAGTGACAAATGCAGGGATGCTGTCCTTGCCCAACGACGTGCGCTCAGATGATTCAGTGCTCACCCTACTCAGGCTATCCTGAAGCTCTTCCGTGTCTGTTGGGCTCGGGCACGACATGTCATCAAGGAAAACCGGCAGAAAACATGGACACACTTCACTTCGTCACTCATGGTGCATGCTACCAGTAAGTTTATCTGGGACAATGTTCGGAAGCTGTGCAGACAATCACTCAGTACACAGGTTCCCTTCCTTTGGATAAATAACAGTGTTGTTACAGACAGGATGAACATAGCAGATTTGTTGGGTCAGTATTTTGCGGATGTTTCCAGCAGCACACATTATACTCAGTTATTTCATGCCATCAATGAGTCATATGAGATGGTGGGTGTCCACTTTGATGGCTCAGGTGAGGAGGAATACAGTTAGTTTTTCACCCTTCTTCAGTTGGAGCAGTCTTTATTGCATTCAAAGCATAAATCTGTTGACCTCAACAATATCTATTATGCTATGTTGCAACACCTCCCATTCTACAGGAAACTGTTTCTGCTGAGGATATTTAATAACATTTGGACCTCTGGTGTTATTCCCTTGAAGTGGTGCGAGTTAACCCTTGTACCAATTTTGAAACCAAGGAAGGTCAAATGAAATGTTTCCAGCTATTGACTTATTTGCCCCACCAGCTGTGTTTGTAAGACCATGGAGCATATGGTTAATGCACATCTGATGTACTGCCTTGAGACCTGGCATCTTTTATCGCCTCATCAGTGTGGTTTCCATCAAAATTGTTCTGCCTTGGATCATTTGGTCAGCTTGGAGGCTACCATACAGACCACCTTTTTGTGAGGGCAGCATCTCCTTGCTGTTTTCTTGTACTTGGAGAAAGCATACGACACAACATGGGGACATGGTATCTTGTGACAACTGTCCACTTGGGGTCTTCGTGGACATCTTCCTACTTTTCTGCAGACATTTCTGTCTTTCTGCACCTTCAGGGTTCGCAATGGTGCTACGTACTCTTGGGAGCTCATTCAGGGAACGGTGTGCCACAGGGAAGCATTTTGAGTGTCACTCTGTTTGCCATCACTATCAATAGCATTGTGTCAGTCGTTCGGCCACCTGTAGAATTTGTGCTGTATGTGGATGACTTTACCATTTTCTGCAGTGCTGCTTCTCTCACCACGTCAGAAAGTTGGATGCAGCTGGCTGTCCACCACCTAAGCGACTGGGCAAACAGCCTTGGTTTCCACTTTTCCACAACCAAGACACAGGTGGTCCACTTCTTTAGAAAACGTGGCATCTTTCTTTCTCCTGAGGTGCTTCCGTATGGCTCTGTTTTGCGTTTCCAACACTGTCAAGTTTTTAGGCTCTTGTTTGATTGTAAACACTCTTGGAGGAGTTATATTCAGTCCCTGAAATCTTGCTGTGTAATGGACCTGAATCCTTTGAAAGCGTTGAGTGGTCGTGACTGGGATGCTGACACAATCACCCTTCTTTGGTTTGTTCATGCCCTTGTCCATAGTAAACTAGACTATGGCAGTGTCATTTATTCTTCTGCAATGTCGTCTATGCTAAAACTGTTAGTGACTGTTCACCATGCTGGTAATTTGTATTACATTTGGAGCTTTCCACATGAGCCCGGTTATTAGTCTTTGTGCCTTGGCTGGTGAACCTCCTCTCCTAGTGTGACCATCTACTTCTTTCATATGGGCTGCGGGTGCATTCGGACTCTTCACACTTTCACCACAATGCTTTCCTCCATCCGCCAAATAACTGGTTGTACTCCGCTACACTATGTTCTCCTCAGTCAGCATCTGTTCACTTTGCACATGCCCTGGAGTGGTGTGACACCTGTGTGTGTGTTGCCTTTGTCTCATTGTGAACAGCCATGGCTGACAACACAGGTTGAGGTACACTTTGACCTGGCGTCTTTCCTTAAGCTGACCACTCCTGTTGTTTACAAAGGCCTTTTCCTTGATCTTGTGTCTTCTGTGTTCCGTGTTTTTTTTTACACTTATGGTTCCAAATTAGATATCTCAACTGTGTGTGCGCCTTTGTCACTGGAGCTTCTTGGTATCTTTTTGCACTTAATCCATCCTGTAGTATTTTAACTGCAGAGCTTTTTGCTATTTTCAAGGCTCTGTGTTTTATCGGTAGGGTTGTTTCACCATAAATGCTTCGTGTGCTCAGATTCAATGAGTCCCTTGACAGCCATCAGATTTGGCTCCACAGCATATCCGCTTCTTTCAATGATCCAGGAGAAACTGGTGGGGGCTGTGCAGATTGGTGTTTGTATCATCTTCCTGCGAGTCCCAGGGCACGTGGGCATCCCTGGCAATGAAACAGTGGCTATAGCAGCTAAGGATGCATGCAACCTACCACCATGTGATCCTCGTGACCCTGTGTGCGATGGACTGCATGTGGCTCGTGGCCTTGTCTGGCGTGCTTGGCAGTGGGAGTGGACTTCTTTCCCACTGTCCAACAACTAACAGGCCATCTCCAAATTACCTGTTTGCATTCGTCCTATTGGGCACACATATCTGACACACTGATATCTGCTTTGTAATTAACCTCCTCCTGAGTATTTTACCTGTGGCTTTCCCTGGACTGTCCGGCACATTCTGGTGGAATTTTGCAGGTATGACCAGGCTTGTCAGACTTATAATGTTCATGATCACCTATGGCGAATACTTTGTGATGGGAGTACATCTGTTAGCGGTCTACTCCAATTTTTACATGTGACAGGTGTTTTTAATGTGTTGTGATTTGTTTTTTTCATTCTTGCACTCTGTTATATTGTTCTTATGTTGTTGCTTCTCCGGAGTATTTTTCCTGTATTGTTTGTTTGTTTTGTGACTGCCCTTTTGCCTCCTGTGAAGGTTTTTAATGTCTTTTTGATTTAAATTTTTTTCTGGGTGTTAAATACCCCACTGTCGAGTGCACCCGCAATCCCACTCATTCACTGTCTTCGTGTCATCAATAATCACTGTCGCTCACCAAACCTAGCAGGATCACCCACCAGTCAGTCATCCACACACTTGCCAGAACTCCTGTTAGTGGTGTGAAGGGCTGTATTTATACCTGCACTAATCCATTCTCTATTATTCTGCCTATCTGCATGCTCAGATGACCCAGTTAAGCATCCAGATGTTTCTTGATGGGAGGAGACAATCCTCAACATTTTGTAATATGTTGATTGCTGCCAGTTACAAGTTGTCTATCACAGGTGCATCATATCTTGCTTCTTTACATCCCACACTACATCATCCATTGCTGGACTTGGTCCTCGTGGAGGCAAGAGTCGTGCAGGTTGCTGACTGGCAACAGGTGGCCAGGAGGGGGGAGAAACTGACCACTGTGCTGCAACGTTGTCACGTATTGTTCACCAATAAGTAATTGTAAATTGTTGGCTGTCTTGATAAAACAGTAGTTAAAGAAATTTTATATTATAGTGTTCATATGTGTTTGAAAGTGCGGCCTCAGTATGACATGCACTAGGCAACAGAGAAATAATTTAATACAACTAGGTGACTGCACGTGTGTCTTAATATCCACATGGCTGCATGTTTTATCTTTAAAAATTGTTTTAAAAACATCATTGTAACGTTTGGTCTAAAGTGATTTCTATGATTGGTATGAACTTTTAAATTTGGACTTGATAAACTATTTTTTCTTGCAGACATTATACAAGGTGCTTAAGATGAAATGCTGACTGTTTGGATATTCTGTAATAGGTCAAAGATCTGCAATGATAGCAAAATATGTCACTGTTGTCAAGTAATATCTTGTAAATAGCTGGAATTATATTGTTTTAAATTTTGTGAGGTGAAGTGTGATTGACTTTTAATGATGTATTATTAATTATGTTAACTAACAGAACATTTGCAGTTTATTTTGTTTAACCATACAGTTTACAAAAAAAATAATGTATAAATTATTTCAAGACAAAGTAGAATACCTGAGTGTGGATAAAACATGTTGCACTTGAGGTTCTTTGTGGATGGTTACTACATGTGGTGCTGTTTTATGTGAGAACATCACGACAAATGTAATTGAAATGAGTGTTGCCCACCTACAGAAATTCTAGGCTTTCTTTAATATTTTTTTTATCTAATTCCTCAGAAACTGTGAGATTTAGGGTAGTAACATGAGGTGATCTTTTATGTTAATATTGATTTTATTAAATTCATTACATAAAAACCACGTATTCTTCTGTGTCAATATCTGATGATGAATAAAGGTAACAACCTCAGATGTTCAGTGGCAGCTCTACAAACCCATTAAGTGGAGTGGAGAGATTTGGGCGGCTCTTAATATTGGGTTCTTGAGAGCTGATGAGGTGAAGAGAGATGAGTATGGAGCAGCGCTGGAATGCAATGGCAGGGGAAACATAAGATCCCTGGGAAACCCATCGACCGGCTGCATCGTACAGCACAATTCCCAGGTGCAAATATCTGGGTGACTCTGCCGGGAATCAAACCCTGTTTGCCTTGATGGGAAGCATAGTAGTCCAATCACTACATCACCATGGCCACCTAGAAACCTATTAAGGAGGGTGCTACTTGAGGGATGGGTAATAAATATGCTTTAAGTTCAAACCACATGCTTAGGAATAAAGATTAAGTTTTAATGCTATCTATTGGTTATCTATATAGCCTACTTTAAAACTTCCTGTTAATTTTCAAATTGTATGGTATAATACAGCAATATTAACAATGTACCTGGTTTCAAGAATAATCACATTTTATCCTTTGCAAATTCAAGCTCCAAAGGGATAGCTCAAGCCCCTTTAGTCCTCCTCCACCCCCTTGGACCAACCATGCAGATATTTACATGAAATAAAGATATTGCAGAAGTTTTACATCTTTGTCCAATTACATATTTCTGAAACTTACTATATATATATATATATTGTAAAATACTTACTGTAATATTTCCTATAAACTGGCTTTACCCTCCAGCTTCAACTGTAATATTTCCTATAAACTGGCTTTACCCTCCAGCTTCAAAAGTTCATAAAATTTTGTTCATGTTTTCAGCAGGTTGTCTTTATTACTTAGTTATATCTGGTATGAACAGTTAATAATACTCCTAGTGGATATAAAATAAATCAAGTTTAAAAACCTGACACACACAAATGTTTTGTGTGCTTCTGTGTGAATTTAAACTTTGGATGTCTTTTAATAGTAATATTTTAATTTTTCAGATTTGGTTTAACAACATTAGTCTGAAATGGGCAGCTTATATTCCAGATCATTAGAAGAAAATTTAAAGAAAAATCAAGATTTTTTCACAGAAATGAACAAAGTTACGGTAAGCTTAAAGTTTATGTTGGTTATAGATATATGCTTATGTGCTCCAGTTATGTGTATAAAAATTAAATTAATTAATTGCTGTTAAGGATATTTCCTTATGGGTTTTAGCACAAAACGCATTAAATTTAAGGGAGTTGTGCATTTATTTCATGTTGGTACAGTAAAGCCCATGTTTCCTGGAATAATTTAAGGTAGGTATAGTCCGGTAAATGGCGAAGTACAAAAAATGTACCGTTATAAATATTTTGGCGATAAGTCGCAAGTATTTGTGGTAATGTACGACAGACCATTACCTGTCCAAGGGAGAGGAAGGAACAGCATGAGGTTGTGTAGTTAACATATTTTCTGGGCCTCGGCTGAGCAGCAAGCACGTTAACTTTCACAGTGACATTTTAAATTTTTTTATTTTATGTCCCCCTGACTTGTCAACATTTTCACTCCTGCGACTTTCTTTTCTATTTTCTTGTACCTTTCTCAGGCTTAGATGATAATCTAGAACCTGAAACATGTGGCATATCATCCCTATCCCCTGCTGTGAATGTGAGTGAGTGACAGTTAAATTCTTTATTTACCCATGTATCACTTGCACACTTTTTCTCAGAAATGAGAAAAGTATAGTTCCTGGTCACTCTTTAGCAACAAGAATACAATAACAGACATTTATTTACGTGATATGAATAGCGGTACCATCAGTTGTGTACCGGGCTGTGCCACACTTCACCATGTTTGCTGAGCTCTGACTGTACATGCCAGCATTGATGTTTCCGGTCATGTTATCGATCGCCCGCCTGATTGTCCATTCTCATGCTTCACACAGCTACCAGAGGGCTAAAAATGACACATTACAACAGACAAAAGTTCTGTTTGTATCATCACTCTCTTTAAAATTCATTTTAAGCACTTTTGCCACTGTTCAGTAAATTGTGATATTTCAATTTGCTGTGATGCTGCGTGTAACCTTGCTGAGAATTTTTAATAATATTTGGACCTCTGGTGTTTTCCCCTTTAGTTGGTGCAAGTCGACCCTTGTGCCCTTCTTGAAACCAGGGAAAGTCAAAGGGGGATTTTTCCAGTTATAGTCCTATTTCCCTCACCAGCTGCATCTGAAAGACCATAGAGTGTATGGCTAATGCAGTTTGGTATACTGCCTTGAAACCTGGCAGCTTTTGTCGCCTCTTCAGTGTGGTTACCGCCAAAATCATTCTGCGGTGGATCATTTGGTCAGCTTAGAGTCTGCCATACAGACTGCCTTTTTGCAGGGGCAGCAGCTCCTTGCTGTTTTCGTTGACCTGGAGAAGGCATACTACACAACATGGCGACATGGTATCTTGCGACAGCTGTCCACTTGGGTATTTCATAGACATCCCCTATGTAATTCCTTACCTTCAGGGTTCGCAATGGTGCTTCCTATTTTCTGGAGTTGGTTCAGAAGAACGGTGTGCCACAGGGGAGCATATTGAGTGTTACCTTGTTAGCTATTGCCATCAATGACATTGTGTCTGTCATTCGACCACCTGTGGAATGTGCGCTGTATGTCGATGCCTTTACTATTTTCTATTGTGCTTCATGTCTGCACAGTGCACATGGCAGAACGTCAGATCCAGCGTGCAGTCCACCACCTTAGCGACTGGGCAAACAGCTATGGATTCCACTTTTCTACTGCCAAGACAAAGGTGGTCCATTTCTGTAGAAGACGTGGCATCTTTCGTTTTCCCGAGGTGCTTTCGTACGGCTCTGTTTTGCCTGTTTCTAATACTGTCAAGTTTCTAGGCGCCTTGTTTGATAGTAAACTCACTTGGAGGAGTCGTATTCAGTCCCTGAAGTCTCGTTGTGTAAAATGGAGTTGAATCTTTTGAAAACTTTCGAGTGGTCATGACTGGGGTGCTGACAATCACACTTCTTCGGCTCTATCGTGTCCTGGTCCGTAGCAAACTAGACTATGGCATTGTCGTTTATTCTTCTGCTAGGCCATCTGTGCTAAAATCGTTAGCAAGTGTTCACCATGCTGGTATTTGCATTGCGACTTTGGCTTTTTGCACAAGCCCGGTTGTCAATCTTTGTGCTGTGGCTGGTGAACCTCCCTTACATTACAGGTGCGACCAACTGCTGCTTTCTAATGGGGTGCTGGTGCATTCAGACCCTTCGCACTTTCACCACACTGCTTTTCTCCATCCGCCCCATGAACGGTTTTACTCCACTAGGTCAGGTTCTCCTCATCCGGCACCTGTCCGCTTTGTACATACCCTGAAACAGTACGTGTTTTGCCCTTGCCTTGCCGTGAACAGCCATGACTGACGATACAGATTGAGGTGCGCCTCAACCTAGCGGAATTTCCTAAGATGACCGCTCCTCCTTTTGTTTACAAGGGCCTTTTTTATTGATCTTGTGTCTTTTTTGTTCAGTGGTTTTATTTGCTTTTTTACTGATGGTTCCAAATCGGATATCTCAACTGTGCTTGGTGCTTCTCAGTACCTTTTTGGACTTCATCCATCTTACAATATTTTAACTACAGAGCTTTTTGCTATGTTCAATGCTCTGTATTTTATCAGTAGGAGGTTTCACCGTAAATGCCTTGTGTGCTCCGATTTGAAGAGTGCTATATTCAAGTTAGCTGTCAGCAGTTTCTAGAGAGAGAAATCGGGAAATCCCCTGTGTACCTCGCACGTTTTTGTGCGTTATTTCATGTCTCGTCACCGGCTTGTGCGCCCCGACTAGGGTGGAGGGAGGGTGCGGTAGGATGTCTTGGGGATTTCTGTGAGCTGTGGTCTGCACTAATTCTCGTCGGGGCATCCCCGATGTCCTTTGTAGAGGGCTGATCTATCAGCTATTTCTCTCGCGTTGCATGGGGTTCTTCCCCGAGCAATCTGGTCGGGACTTACCCTGTTTCTCTCGATTTCGGTTCTTCCCCGTGTGTCCTTACGCGTCAGGACTGTCCCGAGGGTGTTTCCCCGGAAGTTTCTTTGTCAGCTGCCTGCCCTTGCTAACTATAGCAGGGTGTGGAAACAGCGCAATGCCTATCCCATGTACCCGCCACGCATCAAGGTTGTGGATTAAGTATTCAGGATTCAAAGCTGTGAGAGTGGAAGAAGAATTTGCCTTTTAATTGTGTCATAATATTTTAAGATTTTGCTTTAAACTGTGGTATTAAACGTCAATTCATCAATCTGAAATAGTGGCAACTCACTGAAGTTGTTCATGTGTTACTCTTTTCACTAGTGATGTACCGACTAGTGGCCGACTAGTTGAAAAATCTGAACGCGAGTTTCTACAACTCTGAATAAAGAACATAATTATGTAATCTCCTGTTTATTATTTATTTCAGAATCACAATTTCAAACACTATGTATTCATTATTAAAAGAAATATAAACTAGAGGCAGGAACTTCTTCTTTGTAATTAACAAACAATCAAACTCGACCTTGAACCTAAAATACTACAATTTTAACAAAAATTAAATCCTAAAGAAGCAGGTACAACTCTGAATAATATTAAATGAGACCATTTCAAGCTTAAGAAAAATGAATGCGTTACATAATCACTATGTGTATCATATAACAAAAGTGACATTTAGGTACACATGTTACTCTAGTTAGTGTTAGTATATTTTTTAATTAGAGGCAAATTATGGTGTAAAAAGACTAAAGTCTCTGCCCTTTCTGGCAGTAATTGATTTATTTTTGTTTCTAATACCTTACCAGCTTCGGAGAAGAGTCGTTCACTGTAAACAGAACTAGCTGGACAACAAAGGTACACTTTAGCGAGGCGTGACATTTCGGGATATCTAGAACTATTATAGTTCCACCACTCAAATGGATCATTGCTGCGATTTATTACCGGTAACACAAGTATGAGTGCAGTTCGTGAGCTGCACTTGACTTGTCATCTTGAACAGTTTTGATTTTTCTTAAAGCTAGTTCATGGTAGCATTGCCAGAAATTACGATGTGTTGCTGTTTCCGTGTTGTCTTCGTTGGTGGTGATACGAAGAGGTTCTTCATTTTGTCAGCGTCACTCGTCATAACTCAGATTATTTTTCAGAGTTTCCAATAAAAATTGTGACCTAACTGTTAAGAGTTCCTCAGCATCGAAAAACTGCTGCTTATATTGTGGATCCAACAAAGTTGCCAGGGTAAAGAGTTTGTTATGCTCCAAGTTAAATCTACTCTTCAAATCATTTTCTAACAGGCATTTTATTTCCATGATTCCATTGTTTTCATCGTAGTAATTTTCTGAATATTTCTGCAAGGTTTTCACATGAGGTATAACTTCAGATAACGATGAGCAATTTGAACTTATGATCTTGGTAATCTCTTTGAATGGCTTCAGAAGTTCAAGGCTTTTTCCGAGAATTTTCCACTCTTCATTAGATAAATTTTCGAAATTTACAGATGTTTCAGTCAGATATAAAGATACAGCCAATTTTTGTTCTGAAAGACGAGACATCATGTAGTACGATGAATTACATCTAGTAGATACGTCTTGCACAAGCTGGTGGTCTGGTAAGTTAAGTTCTTGCCGCAAATCACAAAGTTTTGACTGAGCTGGACTAGAATTGTGGAAATGTGTAACTATTTGTCTAGATTTTGCAAGTATTTGTGCCATAGTATCATGTTTCAATGCAGTTTTTACTGCCAATTGCAACATGTGTATAAAACAAGGAACTCCATTAAAAACTGAGTCATCAATAGTTTTTGCCACATTTCTTCCGTTATCTCGCACGATGGCATGCATTTTGGTCATGTTTATATTCCACAATGTTGGAATTTCTTCTAAACAGTTTTTTATATTAATGGCTGTATGTGATTCTGGGAAATGTTTAATTTGTAATACTGCGTGGTGAAATTTGAAATCGTCACTAAGACAGTGTGCTGTAAAACTCAAAAAACTTTCCATCTTATTTATATTTGTCCACAAATCTGTAGTAACTGAGATTGCGGCAGCACTTAGGAGTCCTTTTCGAATTTGAGATTTAGTTTCTTAGTAGAGATGTGGCATGATGTTGTCTGTAAAATACTTTCTGCTTTGTATGTTATATTTTGGTTTCACTTTTCTCATCAAGTTTGTAATGACGCAGTATTGTTAATTTTTGGGACCGGGACATGTGTTTCATTTTTCGTTCGTTTTTCCTAGCTTCGTAATATTTTTATCGGTATTCAAAATGAAAGCAGTGGTGGTTCATTTGCAGTGATAATTAGTTTATTGGGCATACGTTTGCTGTTTTACGTTTATCAGGAGTCCGGTTGCAGTTTTGTTTCGAACGTCTTAGTTTTCAGTTATTGTTAAGCCTCAGCATTATTTAGAAACTTTCAGACTGCGTTGACAGTTTTAAGTTTTGTACAACCCAGTTTCAATAACAAAGGAAGAGCGTGCATGGCAGTCCACGCCAGGCCCTTATCTCAGGAGAGGGGGCTGATAGGCAGCACAAGTACACGTGTGCCTGTCGCCCTTCAAGTCAGTTGGAAGTCAGTCGGCGGCGAAGTCAGTTGGAAGGCAGTTGCCCTTCAGGGCAGTTAAAATACAGTCTCCACTCAAGTCAGTCGTCTAGGCCGCGTCGGGTGGGAGGTCGCCACATTTCTTATTTCTTCGGGCCAGTTTGTAAGAAACGTAATAATTAGTAAACGACTGTGGCTCTACTCTGCACGTGTCTATTTATCTGTGAATGGTTCGTACTCTGCATACTCTGCATACTCTGAACTTCGTATGTGAAATGTGTCACTTAAGTGTTAAATAAAAGTATGGAACCAAATACTCTGGAATTTGACTTTATTTCATCTTTAATTGGCGTCCATTTTACAGAGTCTCGTGTTACTCCATCTTGAGCTAGTTGAGGGATAAGTTATAGCCGAGTGGCAACGTAAAACCGGCTGTAGCGGCCAACGTTACAAGTTTCTGAAGACAGTATTTTCAACAATATTACAACGGCTGGTTGTCCAAAGCAATCATCTCATCAATAGCAATACTAATGTTCCTTGATCTAGAATCTTCATGTGACCACTGTACAACAAAACTTTCTTCAATACTTCCTTGGTATTTTTGAGATAAACTGACTTCTGACGACACTGGACTTGACGGAATAGACAACGCCAGAGGTAATTCTTCTATCTGTGACTGCGACGTACTCGGGGTTGTATGATTTGATGAACTACATTTAATCACAGAACCTAACTGAGGCATCAGCTGTGGATGTTTGTATTTAATATTGTTAGTCATACTAGTAGTGTGTGCTGTTTTCCCCAGCCCACCACGAGAAATAACTGTTTGGCATTGATTACACTTCACTTTACGGGAATCAACCTCCAATTCGTCAAAGAAAGTCCACACACGCAATTTCTTCTTCGACACGACTCAATTTCAATTAAGTAGGTACTTTCACTATAATACAAACTGTCTTCGCTATGCAATTCACTGACTTTTGTTTTATTTTTGAAAAAAACACTCGGTAATGCCGGACTGTACCTGAACGATACTATAACAAAATGCAAAGTAAACCAAAACCTGTTCATTCATGTCTGCACGCATGGCGCGTGCGAGGGATGCGAGGCGTGACGAACATTACCGATTTTGCCCGAACATCGCCGAAAGCAATGATCGGCTTGGCCGACCAGTCTGCCTTTTTCCAACCGACCAGTCGGCTAGTCGGCCCATCACTACTTTTCACCTATGTGGTGTACTGCAGAAATATAGTTGGTGAAATTCAACATAAAAGTAACTTTGTTGTGTCTGATGCTCTGGATTGTAATAAAGATTCCAGGCATGTTTTTAATGGGAAGATTCTGGATTCTTTATCAGCAGAACCAAGTTTTAATATTGAGTATGTACACTACAGATGGAGCAGCCAGCCAGTTTCAAAGTAGATATTTGGTGAATGATCTTGTGTTCCATGAAATGGATTACTGCAGGACAGCTGACAGAAGTTATTTTTAGACTACTTATGGGAAGAGTCCCCATGATGGAGTAGGGGGAGACATTAAGAAAGTGGTGTTTCATGATGAACTTAAAAAAATATTTTAATTGAAATTGCCAAGGAATTTTATTAAACTACTAAGAATCTTACACCATCCATCAGTGTAATTTTTGTTCCAGAGGAAGAAATTAAAGTGTGCATGTGTCCCAGATGCAGACCTTCAAAGTGTACACTTTGCGTTTGTAAATAATAGTGGCATGATTACAGTGATAAACAATACATTTTTTTCTGGAAAGGAGACCTCGGGCTTAGAGGTATCTGTACTTCTCGTGGAAGAATCACTAAAGGATCAGCTAAGTGCAGTGAATTCCAACTTTTAATAGAATACTTTTGTAATTTCATATTTTTTCTTTAAAAAGGGTATTTTTTAGTGTGCATGCATTGTTCAGGAAGTGATAAACAATAATGAATTCAGAGATATGGGAACAAAATCAGTAGGAAGACAAACTACTATTTTCAAGCCGTTGAAAATTAAATTTCTAATAGTAATTTGGAAGATAAAGTTGAAATTTTGCCTTTTTCCAATGTTATGGGGAATGACAGAATGTGCTGGGTATTCCCTCACCAATTAATGTTATTGAGGATTAATAAGTGTAAATGTCTACAGTACACTGTAGTTATAAATACTAGTTATATATAAAACATCTGAAATAAATTGTTTTCATTTGACATGTTTGTCCTTCCGTGATGTCCCTCTGTAACTGTAATATTCTAAAAAAAAAAGAGCTGTTGCATAGTCCCAACATTGTATGATGCTAGGTGCATAATTCACTAACATTAGTAGTTTAAGAGAGGAAAATAAATAATAAAAATTAAGTTGATTTTGCCTATTCGATGTCCTTCCATAACAGTGTTATGATCCAGATAGCACCTGGTTGAAAAACATGTGGAGTATTGACAATGCCGATGCCAATTGGCAGCTTTGACAGATGTGCAGCGCACGAAAGGTCAGTTGCTGGGCAAACTTTTGAACTCCCAAGACTAGCTTGTACGCATACGTCTGCTCATTAGCTGTTAAAATGTATGGAAAACTTATGTCCAGTGAAAAATTTGCAAAGTTCTTAACAGAATGCTTTGGAAAAAATCATGACTTTGTGTACTTACATTATACAGAAATTAACAGTTATTTTCCTTTAATTTAATGGTTTTATCAGCAGTAAATTAATATTTTTGATCTGCCAGTGACTTAGTGCCATAACAAAAGCTTTCCTGGGAACACTTAGTAAACTCCCATTTTACCAGGGGCAGCTTTGTCGGGTTTGCTGCTTAACCATGAAGCCATCAGTTCATAGTCAAATATTGAACAGCTGCCGCCAGTCATGCGCCGCTGCTATTAATAACCCATGCATGTGCTCTGTAACACTCGCTCAAAGCTAACTTGTTTCCGGGCATCAGTCAAGTAATGCAGTACTGTATTTTTTTTTAATTAAAAGTGTTCGGGTACTATATTTACACACATTTTTAACAGCGAATCTATATGAAACTTGGAATTATTAGGAATTCGGGCAAATTGTCAGACAACACATTTTCATTCGTAATAATAAAGTATTTCACTATTAAAAGTTGTGTCTGCTCGTCAAAAAGGCAAGATGGGGTAGTTTACAGTAGTTCATACACACAAAGAGGCTATCTATAAATTAACTACGGCACCGAATGCGACTGGATGACAATATTATCACATTAACATGAATATAATGCCATAAAAATTATTCTATTACAAAACAACGCAAGGTTTTAATAAATAAATAAATAAATAACTGATATTTATTTTCACTTTGTTGTTGAAGTGGGAGGGGAGAGACAAAGAACAAAATGGCGAACCGGCCTCAGAAAGGCTTGGCGATTGCAGGCCGAATCCAAATTGTTAGCAAGCAGAATCGCTTCACATGGAAATATGTTACGTTGAAATATTTATGGAGCTTGCGAAAAATGTAAAACTCTTGGAATATGTTAGTGTATTTGTATTTTGCACATGCAAAACGAGTTATTTCATGGGGGAGGGGAGGGGGTGACTTCCAAAGCGAGCCACGCACACTGGCCAACATATGGCAGCACATTTGCCTATTTCACTGGTGTGTTGCAAAAGTATATCTATCATGTCCATTTATAACAAAATTGTTTTATCTCGAATGGGCTCAAAACGACTTGGTGTTTGAAATATATTTTTTTCAAGTTAACGTAAAAGTATTTGTAAAATACTCTGCGACAGATGTGCGGCCTCTTCAGTTAATATGAAGCATGCATTATCACATATGGTTTAAGTTCCTCTTTGTTTAAATACCTACACATTATTCTAGAATGACTAATAACAATTTTTTTGTAATGATATAAAATACATTAACATTTTGTCTACAAACTGCGTATTTCTGAATTGTCTGTTGTGCAAATGTAGGCTGTGAGAATGGCAAACATGAAATTCTCTTGCACGTCATTCACACATCAGCTGATACAGGATTTTGTGTATGGGTTGTTTTTATTTTCATTTATGAAGTGTTACCACACACTGGCTGTCAAAAAATGGAATTATTATAAGACTATACAATTTGTTTACATAACCTATGTGTACAGTATGTAAACATATTTTTTTCCCATTACTTTAACCATGCACATTGGTTATCAGTGAACCAACCCTTAGTCAGTATTTTCTAAAGTATGATTTTAACCACAAACTGTAGAGTGCATGATCTTAAAAAATGAGGATACTAAGTAAAAACTATTTTTACAAAACCTATAGAGTAATTTTGCAATATACGTGCCATGTTAGGTAGAAATAATTATTTTGTTAAGAGCTGTAGAAAATCCTACCCATGGCCTTAAAGGGTTCTTGAAAGTATCCTCAGGCTGGCACCAGGACAAACAAGAACCCTCCTCACTTGTTGTGGAGCAGGAGGTAGCCACCATGAAGCCTTTAAACCCTTTGGCACCAAAATGGGAACCACAGTAAGAACCAATGGACCCTACAAGAGGAATAGACAAACAGGGTAGTGAAGTCGTAAAACAGGGAACTTTGGAGTAAATGATAGTAAGGTCAAGCCCTGCTATCCAAAGGGGGAAAACCCAGTCTAGAAAAGAGAGACAAGCCCATGGAGAACATGCGGATTGTGTAAATGTGTTACTGTAAAGTACTTTTGTGTTAACTTCAGGATGACCTGCTCCCTGGTTTTGCCACCTCAGGGGAAGTGGGGTGTCAGGGATTGGATTAGGAGATGACTGACAGAATTGGAACAGATTAAAGAATAAACAGGGGAGGGATCCAAGTTGTGGGTCATTGCCTTTGAAGTGTAGTGGGATTGTTGTTGTCCAGGCAATGCCTGATTGAAAGACATGTGGTGTGTGGAAGAGTGCATAGACCAAGTGCAGAGTTGGGAAACCCCTGTCAGTCACAGCTGATGCAGCACTTCAGTGTGATTCCCTGAGCGATCATTCCCCTCACCCCTTGCTCAGCATGGGCAGGTATAAATCAGGATGAGCTGTGCCGCCCATGGCATTTTGTTTATACATCCTTTGGGAGACAGAGAGCACGTTCATTGTAGAGTTTTTTCTAACTAATAGTGTGTATCGTCATACTGTTGTACAAAAGATTTATAAGCTTATTTTCTCACCTGTTTAGAAGCATAGGAACCCCATGTAGGTTTAATAGCATTTGTAAGTCTTTTTGGCATCACATTAAGGAGTTGGCTGGTGGTGGCATGCAGGCGGCGATTAAAGAGATATCTGACAACACCTCTACTTCATCCTTTCAGAATAGGGAGAAGAAAGTCCTGGGACCCCAGCAAAACAAAATCCACTGTCGCTAAGGGAAAATTTGCATTGCCCTAACAGGTAAGTGCTGGCATGTGGTGTTCCCCTCTGATGGGTGTACATGGCTCGCTCATCTGGGAACCATTGATTCAGTGATTGACACAGCCCGATTGTGGGTTGTAGCAGCCATTTTCAACACCGGGGCAGTTCCTCAAACAGTGAATTTTGAATGGAATACTTTGACATTTCTGGACATTAAGGGGCAATGACCCTCCCTTTACAGACTGGTGCTTGCCTGTTGTGTTCCCTTCTTTCAGGTATACACCCTGCTGTTCTGAAAATTTTCAGAGGGGAACTTTGCTCAGCGTACCTCAAGTGGCCAGTGCAAAACTGGTTTCAGATTCCAACATTGAAGAACAGATCCTACCTCTACTTTATTACCCCTCTAGGCAATTCTTGTCCCCGACATGGTGGTGGCCTGTGGTGTTCCCTCTAATAGGTATACACTGCTCTTGCGTCAACAAGTTATTCACCTTCCCCTAACTACCCTGAACACCTGAAAGACATTGTATGTGGTGGTGGTTTACCAGACATTCTAAGGCTGAGTGACTGCAGCAACACTTCAGTCAGACTGCTCAGGAACAAATCCCTCCTGCCAAGAGTGACATTTTCAATTTGGGGAACCACATTTGAGCCTTGTATGACCTGGCAAACATCTTCAAACCCCAGCCCAACCCCATCCTGCCACTAAATTCTCTGCAGCTGAAAGGACTAGCAGAGGACCTCACCCACCCCAACTGAGCAAGACAGTGAGACCAGGAGGCTTGGCGGCGCCAAACAGGGACAAGCCCAACTGGAGGAGATAGAACCCTCGGTGGAATTTCCCCAGCGCCCAGGACTATACCCCAGTATCCAAAACTGTTCCCATAAACTATGTGGCAATAAAGGATTCTATACACAACCGAATGGGACTCCAGGATCCACAAAATCTTAGTAGAAAATGCTGCCACCCTGAGATGGTTGACTGTACACTCCTTAACTGAATAAAGTTGGTAGGAAAAAGGGAAGGAGGGGCTTATGGCTTGAAAAGTGATTGTTTTTTTTCATCAGGGGGAAGACATGCTTTGTCTTGTAAGTACAATGGTTAGCCCAAACACAATCTGATAACATAAGCTTGTAGACACTGTATGATGCGAGTACTCAGTGCTGCAGTGACACAGTTTTTGTTTATTTAATTGTATGTCAAATGTTCTATATTGCTTACAAATATGAGTATATTACTAAATTGTCTTCATTTGCAATTCTTGGCAAGTAGACACTATCATTACGTTTATACAATCAGTCGGAAATACAGTTTTGGTAACATGTGTTTCTGACAGTTGAGACTATAATTAGTTTTCACGGAATAAATTGGTATGTGCCATTTTAAGAAAGATATAAAATACCAGTTTTCGTAGATGCTTTTATAAGATAATTTTTAGGGCTTCAAATAACCTTCTGATAATATTTACTATTAGTTCTGCAAAATCTATTCCATTTTCAGATTTGCTTTTTCGCTAAAAAATATCTTTATAATATTTTTACTCATTATTTCCGGCACATACAACACACAAAACACAAGTTTCCGAAGATTGACATTCATGTCCTGGTATAAACACAGTACTAAAAAAACCTTTAGAATTAAAAATAAAAAGGGGGGAGGTAGAGCGGCAGAAGCCAACTTTCCCCACCCACCAAAAATGTCTAGATCCAGCACAGTCCTTAATCCATGGATTAAGAAAATATTGGTAAATAATAGTGCAAGTAGCTCAAGAAAAAGCAATTTTAATTACATCTTTGTTCCCATATAAACATGAGAACATATCAAAATTGGCAAATCAACCAACTTTTATTGACAATTTGTTGCATATGTGACCTGGAAAAATTAACATGATTATGAGAGTGATAATGAAATTGATGGAATTTAGAATGATGAAAAAGAAATAATATCAGTTATTAGATCATTGCACAATGATAGTAAAAATATAAATATTAATGATCAAAAAATAATAAAAAATATGGTTTTTAAGCTTATGGTAGAACATTTTAGTAGGCATTACTAAAATTAAATTGTGTGATGATGAACTGTTGTCATACCTCCTCTCAGTTCTCAATGCTGAACCTGATATGCAGCCAGATGCATACCACACACACACAAACTCCATGGAACAGAATACAAGTGGAGTGTATCAACACACATGGTCTGGCCATAGACAGTGAGGCGACAGCCACGAGATGAAGAAGATAGACACAACTGATGTTGAAAAAATCATCTAGCACGACCATGTCCCGACATACAAAAAAAGTGACATGTTTGCATGTGTGATTATAAAATAAAAGTGCAATAAGTGTGTGTACGGGACATGGTAGTTTTGCTGAATTCCACTGTGCAGTGATGTAGTGCAATGTAACATCTGTGTGTGTGAAACGAGTGTAGGTAGGAATGCCTTTGGCAGAATTTAATATCTAAATACAATATCGGATTTATAAGCATAGCATGGGGCAGGCTGCTTGCTGTTTAATTTCCAGTAACTTAAAAAGCTGATCGGACACTGTACTGATGCCACAATAATGACTGCTACTTTTGATGCACAACTGTTCCAGCCAGGATACAACCCCCTTGTTTGATATTTAATAATAATAAAGTAATTAATTGACAAAGGGTATATGTATGTTGTTTTACAGGAGACTCATTTAAGGTCAGCCAGAGTAGAATAATAAAGTAACTTTCAGTTTGCAACAGCCTCAATTTTCACATATATTTTAGCAAAGTAGGCTTCTAGCAAAGTATGTAATATGTATTAATTTTAATTCAATTTTTTCAGAAATGTGTTTGTGTGGGTTTTGACTGTTAACGGATGCACTCGGCTTCTACTGGGTAGCAGCCACATACTGCCTCGTTCAGTACTTCTCGAACAGCAGCTGGGGGAGGGTGTACATGTGGAGGCTCTCATATTTTGCCGCAACTGAAGTAGATACATTAGTTTTATTTCACTGGAATCATTTCCTTTTTGTCTCCCATTCCACCCTCATTCTCTTCCTTTGTACATTTTGGTTCAAGGGAATTCTCAGTTTACAATTTAGAGTAATGGCTGTCTCCAGCCTTGTACTGGACTCGTGAGCCAACCACGTGGTCTGCTACAACAGCTTTGGATATTCTTCTCGTGCCAGACATGCTTGTGTTAACTTCTGTTTAAACTGTCTTCATTTTAAGTGTAATATGTGGAAGGTAATTTTTGTGTGCTGCGTTGCCGGTCCAGATTATAACTTCTGTGCAACATTGTATCCACTTATGAAAGATAAGAGGTAAGTAGGAAAATATCTATAGTGTCACCTGCCCATTTGTTTACGTGGAATAGGTAACGTCTTGTAGTAGCATTAGGGTAGAGGTGTGCTCCGTGGCCTCAGTGACAACAGCATTTAGCTAGCGAGTAGGTCCTCTGTCGCCATGTACACAATGAACCAGCTGCCAAAGGGAGGGGAGGAGGTACAGACACGCTTTACCGATACTCCGAGATCAAATGCTCTCCTGATCCAGTCGGGTTAGAGTTTAGTGGCACCCTTAGCAAGGCTACTGTTTTTCACTCGATGCACCCCAATTCTCCGTTGGAACCTCATGGGTTGCCTTCCGTCCTGCTTTGACGGCCAGTGTAATCCTGGGGACGGCGTCATATGGTGCCCGAACGGTGTGGCATAAACGCAGAGGACCAACGGATGTAAAACAACACCTATGTCACAGTGGAGAAGCCAGCATATGGACAACACCATTTTGACTGAGTCAGGCCAATACTGCTGCATGCAGAAGCGGCCAATGTTCACATCCGTTACCAGCCACCTCCGCATAAGGGAATATTGCCACTTGCCACTCTTCATTACAACACAACCACACTGTGCAGAAAAAGGAACTATCTCCAGCACGTTTCCAGCAAATGGACAAAGTGTGGATGTTGCGCACTACTGCAAAATGTGAACTTGCTTTCAAGTGAAGTGTTTTGAAACCTGAACTACATGTGCTATAGATTAGGCATTAACACTAGCCCATACACGAAGAGCGAGAAACTTCTGGACACTGAACACAAGTGCATAAACATAAACATGTGTGCTGCAGCAGTGTGTGACAACCTAGGACTGAAAATAGTTGTGTGTAATGTGCTGTAGATGATGTGCCCAAGCAACTGAACTAGTGACTTTAAGTGAAGAAGTATTTCCTGCCATATGTGCGCAAACAACTTCTGTGTGCCATCAGACTGCATGAAAAGAGGCATGGAACTGAGGCTCGCATATCGCTGCTTACCAGCCGTGTCTACACCCATACATTTGTATTACAAGGCTGCATGCTCCGAGGTTGTGACCATGGACGCACATGCTGAGCTTGGGACATGTTATAGCAGTTATGGGGACAGTGCCAATGGTGGATGGTAACTAACGAGTTAGTCGTAGTGCCAGCACCGACACTTCCTCAGTTTATTTCTTAAACATAATTCACTAGCACCAGCACCGAGGATGTGGAACTCTTCTTAACCAAGTGCAGAGAGAAACTGAGTTGTTACAGAGCGCCAGGTCACAACTTTGCAGCCCAGCGCGCCAGTGGTGGATGATATGGAAGCAGATGGACTCAACGAGGCCAGAGTTTTCAGACATGCTGCAGGACCGGTTCTTTGCAGCAGAAGCCAGAGCAGAGTGTCACACTCAGTTTTATGGCAACAGACAATGAGCAGGCGAGTCAGTGGAATGCTTCATAGCATGCAAGCTACAGTAGTTTCGCAGCATCACCCACAACCTCCCTCCACACCACACTACCAGACATCATATGGCAGCTACACAAAATGATCCACCTCTTCATGATAACCAGTGGAGAGAGAATGTGCAATGGGCGGGCGTAGCGGAGCGAGATCTTAAAGAGCTGTTCTGCCCTTACCCTGCTGCGGGTGTGGACCGAGCCACCTCTGCCATAACCAGTATTAAACATTGTACCACCACGACTGTAGCAGCCAGAGCAACGGCAGAACAGTCACTCACAGGAGTATAACCTCTTTGAAACCTGGCCAAAAGTATTTCTTAACTGTTTCTGTTTTTTAACCTACTTTCCGAAGGAAAGAAAGGCTTACGTGATCACTTTCCTGTTTGTGTGTGTGTACATGTGTGCGGCCCGTTTTCAATTTTTGAACGCGTCAATCAAATTTCCCCAAACTTGGGACATATATAGTACTTAGCAAGGACATCTGACTTTTATAGTTTTCAACCATGCCAGGCAATTACTTTCAAAATGGTGGCCATTTTAATATTTAGGGTGATGCCATATCTCAGGAACCATTCATCTGATTTAAACCAGATATTCTATGCTGGCGGAGCATCATGTAACCAATAAATTTTGAAATGGATATTCATTTCGGAACATAGCAGCAAATGAAAAAATAATGATTTATGTAAGTCAAACTATGACAAGCCAGGTAAACACAAGTAATTTAATTTGAATAGGTTCATATTTTCAAAATGGTGGCCATACAAATATTTTAGGTTTATTTTATATATCAACTATTCCATTTAACCAATTTTGACCTTATTTTTTATGCTGAAAGTATCTGTTACAATCATCATAGATACAAACACATGGCCACTTTTATCAGCCATTTTGTAAGTTAGTGCCATATGAATAAATATAATTTTATGTCATCTTGGGAAACAATTGATAAATTACTATCAAATTTGACAAACCAGTAGTACTGAGGCAGATGATGTAAAATTGTAAGTTTTAAGTATATCAGACAGTTGTTCTCAAAATGGCTTCCACATAGGTATCTTAGCTTAGACTGCTATGTCGTCGCAACCTTTTAATCAATTCCAACTTAACTTTGTATGTTGGCAGTACATATTACAAATATCAACTGTATCTAAATAAAGCATGTTTGTCTGCCATTTTGTAAGATTCTATAATACGAATAAATAAAATTTAATGTCATATCTTAGAAAACAATCTACAGATTCCTACTAAATTTGGCAAATAATAGTTAGTATGGTAGATGATGTAAAATTGTATGTTTTAAGTATGTTAGGCATTTATTATCGAAATGGTGGCCACATACGCATCTTAACTTAGTGTACTTTATAATCAAAACAATGCAATTAATTCCAACGTATTTTGTATCCTGGCAGTATCAATTACAACCATCACATTTGTCTGTAGAGAGCCTAATTTCTCTGCCATTTTGTAAGTTAGTACCATAATAAAAATTAACTCTTTGTCATATTTCGGGAAACAATCGACCCATTCTTACCAAATTTGGCAATGAAGTGGTATTGTGGTAGACTATATAACTATATGTATTTTTTTAAGTATGACACATTTTTTTTAGAATGATGGCTCTAAAATAATTTTAGCTTAGTTTGCTTTATCTACAAAACTATGTAATCGATTTTAGCTTAACTTCGTATACTGACAGTATACAATCAATGAATGTGCCAATACATATATTTATTGTCCTCCATTTATGATCATCACATGAAATATATGGATGTTTCATGCCATACCTGGGACAAATCAACCAATTTTCACCAAACACTTCATTTAGCGCTATGGTAGGCCGTCTAAACTTTCATATTTTAAGTGGCTCAGTCACATAGTTTCAAAATAATGTTAGAAACCCTATCAATCAAAGCATTGGACTGATTAAATTTGAGTTTGATGCTGGAATCCGACCTCTATAATGCAGTTGATTACACTCCACCTTTTTTAATGAAGTTTTTTGTGTTTGAGTCCCGGATAAGGCACATGTGCATATGTAATTGTCTCGGTACTGTTGCATATGTTTCTGGTTAATGATACTGCTGTCAAGGAGACCTCAAGGTCTACCTACTATCTAAGTTTCTAAGAACTTTATTAAAAATAATTTGCACCCATGTAGAGGAAAGTAGGCTCATTAGTTATTTCAGTAACTTCTTTTTTTTACACTGAAGAGCCAAAAAAACGGGTACACCTGCCTAATATCGTGTAGGGCCCCCCGAGCACGCAGAAGTGCCGCAAGATGACGTGGCATGGACTCTACTAATTTCTGAAGGTATGCAGGGAGCAATTCGCACCATGAATCCTGCAGGACAGTCCACAAATCCAATCTGCGCCAATTTGAGAAAGGGTTGCACGTCTGTCACGTTTAAAATGATTCTTGTTAGTCCTCGTTTGTCCCATTCTTTCACGATCTTTTTCCGGCCGCGGCGATGTCGAAGATGTGATGTGTTACCGGATTCCCAATATTCAAGGTACACTCGTGAAATGGTCGTACGCGAACATCCAAAAGTTATCGCTACCTCGGAGATATGTCCCATCTCTCGTGCGCCGACTATAACACAGCATTCAAACTCACTTAAATCTTGATAACCTGCCATTGTAGCAGCAGTAACCGATCTAGCTGCTGACCGCATCGCGTTACTCTGATTGGTTCCGTGCCTCTGTTATTTGCAAATGCACGCCTATACCAGTTTTGGTTGGCTCTTCAGTGTATATTAAGTAATGTTTATTTCGTTATTTACTGTTTTTTCAGTGAAAATAAAACCTAAAAATATATTGGTCAGTACATTACTCATTACATTTTAATGTTTTCAATGTTTTTCTTTCTAATAGAGTGCAATGCATACATACTCATATATTAATTTATAATAATTTTCTTGACATTAAGAGAACTTCAATTTCTGCTCATATATAAAAAGGAAAGTAAAAATAACTGAAATAGGTAAGACAATTTTACATAATAAATTTCTTTGTGTAAAAAAATGTTAAATATAAAATTAAGAAGATCCTAAACATTGAAATTTCGTAACAGTATATTAGATATTTGTATAATAAAAGTTATAATTAACTTTAATCTGTTTCTTCATCTGCGAGATCTTCACTATCCTCATGCTTATTATTGTCCTGCTCTTCTTTCGCTTCTCCACGTTTTCCTTTTTCATACAGATCCATACAATTTTCATACAAATCTTTGTGTTTTAGTTAGCAGAAGCTGTAATGTTTCTTAATGGAATAAATATTATTTTTAAATTTTATCCACATTAATACAACTGAAATTTTTCCTTGTACAGAAAAACAACTGAAATACATGAGCCAATTTTACTTTATTAATTTATTTGATTAAATTTTGCCTGTTTCCGTACAGATGTTGGTGTTTCAGGTAGCAGAAGTTTTAATGTTTCTTTAGAAAACACTTCTTTTTCCTTCTTCGTGCCTTTCTTGAGCAGCTCAATAGAGAATCTGAAGTAAGTAGCAATCTATTTTATAAAATGAAACAACCGTGCTAGTTACTGACTAGTGATCGAATGAATATATTCAAAGAACCAAAGAGGACAAACCAAAGAGTACAAACCAGAGAGTACAAACCAACTAGATGGTAGCAGTAGTTACTTATTATGATATTATAATAACACCCCCACAATCTCAAATAAGTATACACATTTAAATTATACATAAAATTTAAACAAATTGAATACCCATCATATTCATGAGGTTTAACAGTGTTCAAACTCTTGGTTAACAAGTCAGCTGACCTCTCATTTGTCTCCAAGTATTTCAGTTCTACAATTTTATTACGGACACATTCTCTACAAAAATGATAGCGCACATCAAAGTGTTTAGTTCGCTTATGGTAAACATTATTTACATAGAGTTTAAGTGCCCCTTGATTGTCGTTAAACACAGATATAGGATATAGATCTCCAGTTATTTCACACAACAAGTTGCGCAAATATATTGCTTCCCTACATGCTTATGTGACACCCATGTATTCTGCTTCCGTGCTTGATAAAGCTATGGTTTTCTGTTTCTTTTAAGTAACTAATCACAAATGCTATATCAGGCCTAGTTAAAACCGCCAAATACATCAGACTTCCAATAATCTGTTGGTATGGCATTTGGTCTTTACAATTTTCCTCTTTATTAATATTTAATTTAGCCTCTAAAGGAGTATCTGCAATTTTACATTCTGTCATATGGAATTTTTTTAATAATTTGTCTATATAATTCTTCTGAGTCAAAGTAATTTCACCTTTAGTTTTGTCTACATTTACACTCATTCCAAGATATTGCTTAACCTCTCCTATGTCCTTGATTTTAAACTGTGACACTAATGCATTTTTTAAACACATAGTTTCATTATCATAATTAGAAAAAATAAAGAAGTCGTCGACATAAAGTGTAACAATTGTTCTGCGACTATTCTTATTTTTGGTATACAAACAAGACTCTATCTTAGAACGTTTATAACCCATCTTGATGAGACACTCATCGACCTTCTTGTACCATGCTCTTGAAGACTGTTTTAAGCCATAAATGGCCCATTTTAATTTAAGTACTTTTCCACAACTTTTTGTTACAGGAAAACCATCTGGTTTATGCATATAAATTGTTTCCTCAAGCTCCCCATTCAAGAAAGCCGTAGTCACGTCAAGATGTGTTATATTTAAACCTAACTGAGCAGATAATGCAAATAACAATCTCAGTGTTGTATGTCTAACAAGTGAAAATGTCTCTGAATAGTCCACACCTTGTTTTTGCATATAACCACACGCCACGAGCCTAGCACATTAACGAACATTATTATCATTGTCATATTTCTTTCTTAGAACCCATTTGCACTTCACAACCGTATCACTTTTTGGAGCATCTACCAACTCCCACGCACTATTATCATCAAAACACTTAAGTTCTTCAGTTACAGCCTTTAACCACTGCTCTTTTTCAGGTCCTTTTAGCGCTTCTTCCGGAGATAAGCCGATCGCATCATCAAATACATTTTCATCAACACACATATCTGAAAATCCTAAATGATCTGGTGTCTTTCTGCTCCTCATCGGCCTGGTTTCTGGTTCAGTCGTTTCAGTAGTACCATCAGTGTCTTCACCTTCACTTGGTATATACAACTCATCAGATGATTCTACCACTGACTCTTCATTTCTTGCAGAAGTGTCCTGCACTGAATCTAAACTTTCTTCTTTTTGTTCAGCACTAGATGTGCTCTCATTTACTGGTATGATAGCGTCTTCTTCCATGATGATGGCATCTCTCCTAGTTGTCATAGATTTAGTCCTTGGGTTGTAAAGTCAATAGGTAACCTTTGACATTTTCTGGAAATCCCATCAATATATGTTTCTCTGACTTCTTGTCCCATTTTTGTCTTCTTTTCTTTGCTACATGAACCATCACAGTACCGCAAAATATTCTCAGATGGTTTATGTCAGGTTTTCTTCCTGTCCACATTTCAAATGGCGTTTTTCCATCCAACACCAATGGTAGAATTTGATTCTGAAGATAAACAGCTGTGTTTGTCGCCTCAACCCAAAATTATTTGCCTAAGTTTGCGTCAAACAACAGGCACCTTGCTTTCTCCACGATTGTGCGATTACGGCGTTCACATAATCCATTTTGCTCGGGTGTGTAAGCGTTTGTTTTTTGATGAATAATCCCTTCCTTTAGCAAGTATGTATCAAATTCTTTATTACAAAACTCACCTCCATTGTCACTTCTCAATGCTTTGATTCTTTTGTTAGTTTCATTTTCCACTTTTGCTCTAAATTCCTTAAAACAAGTCAAGGCTTCGCTTTTGTGTTTTAGAAAATATATAAATATTGTGCAACTATAATCATCGACAAACAGCATTAAGTATTTAGAACCACCAATGGATTCTTTCTCCATAGGTCCACAAATGTCTGTGTTAACTACTCCAAGTATCTCATTACTTCTTGAACCAACATGAGCAAAAGGCAGTTGACTTTGCTTACCTTCACTGCAAACTGCGCAAGATGACTTACTTATGTCAGCTTTTCCATCAAGGTCAATACCCTGTGTGGCAGTTTTCATTTTATTCAAATAGTTGCTGTTTATGTGACCTAATCTGCGATGCCATGTGTTTGCAGATGCCACGGATGCAGCCAGTAGACTTTTTGGCATTCGCAACTCGTAAACTCCATTTATTAATGAAGACGTGGCCACTATACACCATTTGCATTGTAAACATCGCAACCTTTCCCAGTAAACTGTACTTTTTTCCCGTTGCTAATTAACTGGCTCATGGACAACAGATTAGTCGTTAAATCTGATACACAGAATGCGCCTTTCACTGGCACCTCAAACTCACACTCTTCAGTTTTTGTTACAATATCGACGTCGCCGGTGCACAAAACCTGAACTTTATTATTTTTTACAACAAGAATTTCTTTATTTTATAGGTATGAAGCATTCCTAATCCAACTTTCGTTTGCTGTCAAGTGCACGCTTGCATCCGAGTCAATGTACTACTCATCTTTGCCAAATTTCCCACTTAGAAACACTGCACTGAATGTGTTTGTTTGTTTACGAAACATCTTGTCATTTGAGTCACCAGAATCATTTGGGCACTGGTTTTTGTAATGACTGAGCTGTTTACATTTGTAGCATTTGACATGTGCTTTGGCGTTTCCTCCATTTTTGCTTCCGCCTGCCTTGACATTATTCTTAGGTTGCCTCTTCTGCGAACTCGCAAATGCGCCGCTAACTTCATTACGATCTTTTACGTTCACATCCATTTCCATATCCAACAACTTTGATTTCATGGCGTCTGTTGTGATGGGAATTCCTGAATGCTCAATGGCCATAATCATTGGGGAATATTTTTCCGTCAATCCGGCTAGCAATAAACATCCGATCCACTTGTCACTGATGTCAAACCCGGTCCCACATAACCTCTGACCGGTTTCCACCATTTGCGTTACATACGACATCATAGAATTGCTGCTTTCCAGGCGGATCGAGATTAAATTCCGCAGTAAACTTACTCTTCTAGAAATACCTGCATCGTCGAATAGAGCCTTCAGCTTGTCCCACAGTTCTTTTGAGGTCGTCACATTCTTAATATGAACGAATAACGTCGTTGATGGTCATGATCAGTTTAGCCTTGGTCTTCGCGTCATCTGCGGCTCCTACACATTTCCCGGTAACTGGTTTAATGCAATGCAGCATCTCCAGGATTAGAAAATTCTCCACTGTGAAAGTCCACTCACTGTAGTTTTCCCGACCCTTCAACTTAGGTACGTTGACTAGATGGTTCGCTGCCATATTTACTTCTTACACAAATACAATTAGTATCACTACGGACTTCTATCACTGTCGTATACCATCGCGAGAAATACATTTTCTAACGTTTATTTGTACGGGAATTATGGGTCTGGGCCCATAACCTAAAATGAAACAACCGTGCTAGTTACTGACTAGTGATCAAATGAATATATCAAATAACCAAAGAGGACAAACCAAAGAGTACAAACCAAAGAGTACAAACCAACTAGATGGCAGCAGTAGTTACTTATTATTATGATATTATAACAACATTTAGAACATCCCTGTTACATTGTTTACGTGAAAATTTTCTCAAAAACATTGTTCTTTACTTCTAAAAATGTTTATTTCTTGCTTCTGCAGCCTCTTCTGAAAGTTGGCCAATAGGTAACAAGGCATATTTAATTATTGTTGCTCCATGCATTAATACTTTGTGTCTACATTTCTGTGTATTTCCAAAAAATTATGTCTGCTGACCAAATACAATATTAGTATACATTTTGCGACGCCAGTGCTTGTTGCGCTAGACATCTTAAGTACCCTCGATTCTGCAAGGTGGCTTGCTCTATGCCTGGCACAGCTCTCCTCCTTTTCCTCCCCTGTTCTCCCTTCTAGATTTCCTCTCCTGTGGGTCACCATTTTTTTTTTGTTAACGGCGCAAGTTAATATAAGTAGTTGCACTACTTGCGCACCGTCTATTCTACGCCTGACCATCACCTGCAGGAGTGTCTGAGGAACAGCATCATGTTTTAAAATTGTAATTTACCCGTCTGTAGGACATTGGCACTGATGAGGCACATTTAAATTTACTTCGTTGCCTGAGAAGTCGATGCGGTTGAGCAACATGAAACGGTGAGTCATGGTCGCAGGTATTTTATTTGTAGGGTAAATTTGAATTGTTAATATTGTATGGCGTAGTTTGTGTGTCTTGGGCATGCAGTGAGTTGGTGTTTTTTCAAATTATGGTTTCAGTTGTCAGCCCAAATTTGCTTTCAGTTTAATCTAAAACTCTAGCTTTGCTGTGTGTTGCAGTTTTTCAATGAGTCGTGTTTAGTGTTTGCTGCCCAAGAATTTTTCCAGTTTTTTCAATATGTTTTGCATCCACGACTTACACGTTGGGTGTAATTAATCAATTAATTTTAAATGTATTAGTTCTTTTTCTATTTTAATTGCTGGAGCCTTGATGGGTTATTTGACTGCCTCCACCGATCATTTAATTTTTATGTAAATTTTATTAGAGGTTTTAATGTGTTTGTTTTACAAAAGGAGGCTTTACGGGTCTTTTTAGGCTGCCCTCCTTTTTTTTCTAATTGCTCAAAGTTAATACTCCAGTTAACGTATTTTGTATTTTGCAAATATTGAGGTTTTCCAATTTATTGTATTCAATTATAATTGCTGATCATATTTTAATTATCATCAATTCGTCTGAGCAATTTTATGAATTATCTTTTACGTTTGTAATTTATTTGTCAAAACTTTATTATTGTAAAATTTAGGATTTTGAAAATGTTAGAGAAAGTTTGCTTTAATGAATTGTAAGAGGTTGAGATCCCCCTATTTGGTGCTACCTGTAATTGTAAACATATTCTATCTAAATACAAGGTTTAAAAATTGTTTATCATTATAAATTATTTGTGTACTGGCACAGTTTCTAGGAGCATAAAACAAATTATGGAAACATACAGAATTATAACAAACATAGTCTGCCCCCTTAATAAAAGAAGATTAAATTATATACCTATGGTAAAAAATTATCAACAATAGTCAGTTTTTTATAAGCAGAAATTAGGGGCCGAGGGTAAGTGAAAAAAACCTATATATACAAATCACAACAATGCCTATATATAGGGCTACCTGTTTTTGCGAAAAGATTTATGCGGGAGGTTAGACTTCAATAACCTATGTGCACACTTGGTCAACATTTGACTATTGGCCGCTTGCCTTTGTGTAAAGACGGTCTGTTACATGAGTGAGCCAATCAGAATTAAGTTTCTCAGATGTGATTCGCCGTCAGGCAGATAATATGCATAGCAATTCAAATGATCCAATCACCAAAGTGGTTCTTGACAAAAGTATTTTGTAACTCAACTTGTCCTGAAATCTTTTTGCTAAAAAGGGTGGCTCTACCTATAAATAATATTTAGGTCTATATTTCTTATTGAAACAATTGTAATCATATTTCTCTGTGTTAGCCTAACAGCTTCAAGGTTTTGCTTGGAGATATACGTCAAAGGCGTAAAGTAAACAAGCATCAAAGTAGCCTTAAACATAAATAAAGAAATTAACTGAACAACAAATATGCAAATGACTGTTGTTGTTTCGGTAATGCCTGTATTTATGTTTGGCAATGAACACAGTCCATTCAATTTTAAATAGTTACTTTAACAGATTCTTTGATATAAGGTACAATAAAAATAATTTTAAAACTTTAATTTAATGAAAAGGGCCAAAAAGACCTTTGTTTACATTTTTGCATGCTGCAGCTAATATCAATACTTACTGTGAATGTAAATGGACCATGAACCTAATATTTATATCAAAATTGTGCCTTTCAACAGACCTTATACCATTGTTTTCCAAACACTTTGGTTACCTCATCAAAATACTTTTTTTTTTTTTTCAAAATTAAATAAAAGCATTTGTAACTACATGCAGGAGATTTTTCTTTTGTTATAATAAGTTGATGACTTAAGTATCATGATAGAATTAAAACTGTTGCCAAACAGAGCCTGACACACTATCAAAAACACTATTCATTATTACAAATTGACTATACATATTTTTTTAGACTGCATATTTTTATGTACAAAATATTTTGTAAGTTACTTAATTTATTAAAATTAATTATTATAAAATAATCTGCATAAAATATGTACCTAACTAGAATACAAATTTTCACACCACTCTTCCATGAACTTCTAAAGTAACGTAGAACTGAATATTAACAACAATCATGAAAATGGAGGCAGCTTAAGGCGTGCTTCTTCTGCAATGCTTTGGTTCTGACTGTCAATACAACGCCACCGGATGTGAATCACGGGTCATAATGATATCTCAAGTGTTAGCTGTTGAAAGAAATCAATATAATTGGGTTTCTAGAAAGTTTAGTTTTTTTACTTTTGGCCAGCTTTTACGTTAAAATACTCCTCTGTACGGCACCAGGAGAGACAGGACCCAGAGCCAACCTGAAGGTGATCCAGGAAACAGTTGACACAAGCCCCAGGATGAGGAAGCAGAGTTGTCAACATGGGGAAGTATGTTAACTACAGTGTCACACCTGCCCAGTACCTTCATTACACTGACATTGGGAGTGCCCAGTGCGAAACCTACAACTGCTGTAAAACCAGAAGTAGGAAGACTCCTACCTGATGATAGCCTTTCTGCAGTCATCACAATCACCCTGAACATGTAATGTAACTAACTCAGATTCCAAGGAGTGAAAGTTGACACAAGCCACCTGCTGTGCATCCCAGTGGAGATCAATAACCAATCGACAGCGGCTCTGGTGGACACAGCTGCCAGCCACATGTTCATCCAGCCTGCACTTGTGAGCCCTGAGAACATACAATGGGACCCTTGCATGCTCCACTTCGCCATGTGTGACGGCAAGGGACCCACGCTCAGGATGACCAACCTCCACATCTGACTCCACGATCAACTATCACAGACAGAAGGAGTCAACTGGCTACAAGAAGAAGTTGTCCTTGGACAACCATGGTTGACAGAGCAAGAAGCCATCATTGAAGTTGCCTCTCATTGCATATATCTTGGCATGGGGAGTGCAGAACTGTGTACACAGTGGATACCACACACACTAAGGTAAGCAAGCTAGTGTCACTCTATAATTTAGCCACTGATGTGCTCCTGGAGTACTGTGCAGCAGTGTAGAGTGTGTTAAAGGAAAGGCAGGATGTGTTTGCATTCTCTGATCTGCTCCATGCCACAATTACAGCAGAACATGCAATACCAACAATGGACTGTGAACTAGTGTGTACCAACCCAAGGAGGTTATGGCTTTGAGGAACAAGGTGTGATATGTGAGCAGGTAGGGGAAATGCTAAGAGAGGGGTTGATTGAGCCATTGGAAAGTCAGTATAGATCCTGAATTGTGCTGGTACCTAAATAGAATGTTTGGATTTCCGGCCATTGAACTTGGTCACAGAGAGCACACAAGTGTCAAGAATACCCTCGCTAGCTTAAGAAACGCGAGTGTTCACTTCTCTATATTTACGTGCACATTATTAGAAAGTACCCATCTGCCCAAGTGACCATGAAAATACTGCATTTATCACGCCAGACGGGCAGTGGTTCCAGTTCCGTGCAATGCCATTTTGAGTGAAATGTGCAGCATCCACATTTCAGCATATGATGACACGATTGTTGACAGGTTTTATTGTGGAATTTGTAACAGCATATCTAGACAACATATCTAGTCGAAGCCTTGGGAAGAGCACGTACATCAGTTTGGCTTAGTACTGGAAAACTTGCTACTCGCCAGCTTGTATCCCCCACTAATGCCATATAGGAAAACTGACCATGTTGTGTGTGAGGAGGGGAACTATGCCCATCCTAACCATTTGTGTAAGATGCTGTTCCAGCCAGGGTAAAACCCCTTTGTTTGATATATGTTGATAATAAAATAATTAATTGAGAAATGGAATGTGTACGCATGTTTGGTTTTACAGAAGAGATTCATTTACGGTCAGTCAAAGTAGTGTATTAAAGTAACGTAAATTTTAATTGTCTCAATTTTCACATATATTTTGGCAAAGTGGACTGTCAACAGACACACTCTGTACCTACTGGCTAGAAGCCATGTTCGGCATCATTCAGTTTGTCTCAAGCAGCAACTAGGGGAGGGTGTGCACATGGGAGGCCCTCATATTTTGTCGCAACTGAAGTAGTTACAATAGTTTAATTTTACTACAATCATTTCTTTTTCACATCCCATGCCTACCTCAGTCCCTCCTTTGTACATTTTGGTGCAAGGAAGTTTCAGTTTACAATTTATGGTAATGGCTGTCGCTTCCCTTGTACCAGACTCGTGAGCCAACCACCTGATCTGCTACTACAGTTTTGGATATTCTGCTCATGCCATGCACGCTTGTGTTAATTTATGTTTAAACTGTATTTATATTAAAGTAGGAAGGTAATTTCTGTATGCTGCGTTAACAGTACAGAGTGTAACTTGTCATGTGGGAATCGTGCCAGACAATGCTGCTGGCTGGCGGGTTTTCTCTGGGAGCTTCCATTTCCCCTGCCCTTGCATTCCAGTGTTGCTCCATACTCACCTCATTTCACCTTCATCTGCTCTCAAGATCTTTATGTTAAGAGCTGCTACATATCTCCACTCTCCACTTACTATAACTTGTGTGCAACCACATGTGCCTTGTATCTACACATGAAAAATTAAAGGTACGTAACAGACTATCTGTAGTGTCAACTACTCATTTGATTATTTGAAAAAGGCAACGCTGTGCAGTGACGTTAGGTTAGAGGCGTGTTCTGTGGCCTCAGTGATGACCGAGTTTAGCTAACGAGTAGGTCCTCCATCGCCATGCATATGCTCATAGAATTAGTTATTTATGTGAAACAGTAATTGTGTTTACAACGCTTATTTACTTTCTGTCATTTTTCAAAAACATCCGGTTATAAAATATTGACAATTGTTTTTTTTTTTAATAGATACTAAATATTATCTGGAGAGCACCGTAACCTTGGGTTGAAATCTGGGAAGTCTTGCCTGAAGTCTGAAACCAAGAGAGATACACAAATGTGATCCTCAGAATTTGATCAAACATACTTTGGTATTTTAATGTGCATAAACAATATGCTTTCTTGACAAAGTTACTTGTGATTTTTTATATATATGGCAATAGATTACTTACCTAGTTGCTTGCTGTTTATTTAGCCTTGGTGTTGATGATGCCCATTATATGTTCCATATCTTCAAACCATAATAATGTTGGCTTGTACACAAAGTCAATACCTCCACCGGTGCATTTACTTTTTTCAGTTTTCAAAACCTCCAAATGGTAAGTACAATAAACTTTTCACTTTCTTTGCAACTTCGTTGGTTTTAAAATGTTCTATGTTCATTTAATTCACTAACGCCTGCAAAGCTGCACTCCGAACATCACAATTACGATACTTTGGTAGATAAACATTTCACAGATTTTCATGCTCCCTATATAAACGGACAAACTGTGCAGTTTGTTCATCAGTCATACGGAACGTATTTGTAGGTTTATCTTTCTTGACTTTCACAGTTTTCTTTCCCTTTTCATCCATAACTACTCACGATCACGTGTTTGTTCACTTAAACAACAACCTGTCAACTGGCATAGAGCAACTGTGACGCTAGATCAGATGTCGGTTTACACGGTGCAAGTAGTGAGGCGCCAGGCCAGTCCTGAAAAGTGGTAGGGGAGAGCACTGGCGCGCTGGCCTTGCCAGTCACTGGCAATGAGGTGTTTACGCATTTCCAGTCACTACTTGCCAGTCACTGGCAACCTCAACTGGCAATGTGTAAACGGGCCTTTAGATGTTTGCTCGCAAACAAATGGCTTGACAATGTTGCATTATGAGAATGTTTCAACTGTCGAGATGTCGTTTGTCTAAAGTAACACTTATTTACGTGCTAATAATACAGTATGGTCACCTGTACATTTTTAGTTTGTGTTTTTGTCTTGTTGAATGCGAGGTCATTAGACACAGAAACATACATCTAGGCACTTGAAACTGAGGAAAGATTTGGCCATAACCTTTATTAAGGAACCATCCCAGCGATTGCCAGGAGTGACTTCGGGAAACCATGGTAAACCGAATTCTGGATGGCCTGACCAGGATTCAAGCCCGCGTCCTCCTGAATGCAAGTTCAACATGTTACTGTTGCCCCACTTTGCTCGGTCCCTGATTTATTAATGACTAGAGATGTTTATACAAACTGTCAGAACTTATAAATGTTTGATGCTTGTTTGTTTAACAGTATGAGAGAGGCAATACACAGAGCTTCTAGTCGCAACTGCCTAGGACCACCGCTTTCGTACAAAATGCACATACATAAAGCTTCGGCTGCAGTGATACATGTCCAGGCACATAAACAAGAGTCTTTACGGTACACGGCAGTGAAAGCAATACGTTTCCAGACATGTAGGCAATACCAATACTTAATGTAAAGAATCTCGCATTGACTGTTGCCAGGAACACATTGTTGGATGTAGTAACGTAAGCATTTTAATGCATGGTAATTATTGTTTACAGTAAGTAATAAATGTCACCCACCATTGTCTGTGCAGTGGGAACAGCAGCTTACCATACACACATGTATGACGTATTGCCTATGTACGAGGCACTGTATCGCTGCTGCGGAATCTAGCTAAATCTTTGTGTGCGTTTCAAACAAAAACGGTGGGTCCTAAGCAGTAGCAACAAGGGGACCATTTTTGTTTCATAGGTCATACTACTCAATAAACCAGCATCAAATGTTCTTACTTCCAGACGGTAACGAAGTTGCCTGCAATAAGAGGGTGGCCACCCCTGTTATTTCCATACCGGGGAGTGTTATTAATGTGAGTTTGCTCTTAGGTTGAAAATTCTGATAACATAAAACAATGTTCCGCGAATTGTACTTTTCACCCGGTTTCCGATATTTTGCACAAATTCTTTCCAAAATCTCAATTTTTGGGGACTTATTTGCACAGATCTGTCCACTTTGTGCACAGATCGCACCACTGTTGACTCGTGAACTCTGTGCCATTATTGGTTTGCAATATGAATGGATACCCCCAGTAGGGAGAGAACTAGTTCTCGAGTACCCACACTCTATTGCGTGCTCATGTACTTGAGATGGGGTATGCTTCTGTCCACCTAGAAAATGAGTCACTCACCATGAAGATGAACCTCTTTCCTGCGGCCGTGCACGGATATGGTCCCATCATGTCTAAAGAGGTTGTTTAAAATGGCATAATTGGTACCCGTGTCTGTTGTTGCGTGGTTCCATCTGTACAATATCTTTTGAAATAATAGCAGGTTACATTCACATTCAAACTACCACATGTCACAGGCTACTCTGGGCCAATGAAAATATGACTGCACATTTGTGGTGGTTTGAAGTGCTCCAGGTGCCCCATAAACTAGCTGGCATGTGCGTTGCATAGCACAAGTGCCCACATGTCCTTTGGTACAAACAAACACCATGGCGCATCCGACTGGTGGAGAGGGTGTCCCTGATGCTAATGCATGGTGGTGGCGTGCTTTTGGTTATCAGGTTTATAGGCCAAAAATCCATGCAGAAGCACCACGTACCATTCTTCTTTGGTGCTAACGTAATTGTGCTGTTGTAGCTGTGGGTGAGTTGAATCACACCCTCAGCTAACATTGCCCATATCTGCTCTTTAATTGTTGCACACTGATGAGGCTGGTAGTGCATGGAGGACCATAGATGGGTCACTCCTGTTCCAAAGGGATTGCATTTCCGCTACCATTGTGCAGTGTAGTGGGTTGGCCGCAACAAATACATTGCATTGCTCATGAAGTACACGCTATATAGCATCATGGAACTCCATGGCACCACAAGATTTAATTCATCCAATTTTACTTTAGGTACGCAATCTGTGGGTCACATGTCAAGGTTGTATACTGTCCATCTCTCTTTCTGCCCAAAATGGATACAGTGTGCAGCTGGCTCCACTATTATATTTTACTCAGTGAGCTAAGGAATGCCTAGGATGGCATTTTTGTGTAGATCAATTGACACGAGGGTTGTGGTGATGGTGGTCTCCAGGTCTGTTATGCGGACAGCAATAACTGTATTGCCTATGGTTTCCCCAGAGTGTTGTCATGTAGCAAGCTGTACTACCTCATGCGGGGACAGCGTAAGTTGCAGAAATCCACGAAACCCACTCACACAAAGTTACATGATTATGCTGTGTCCACAAGAGTATGACACTGTTGACTGTTCAAAGTTACTCAAATTCTGAACATCTGATTTTGACCATTAGTGAACTACTGATTGAGAACTTGCTGTGGAGTTTGTCTGGTTTCACTAGTGGTTACCTGGGAGCAGTAAGAGTCCAGCTCTCCTACCCTGATGGGCAGCTTCCCGTTGGCAGTGCACCACTGGTAGGTGCCTCTGCGCCCTAGTTACTTGTGCCAGTGAAACTGCTGTCCTTCACAGTTTCTGCACATGTAAGGGGGGTTCCCCATCTGGACCATCCCCTCGAATTGCCCTCTACTGCTGCGGCTGGACTCACAGTGTGTTCACGGCTGGGTGCAGAGGCTCAAGCTCCTTTCAGGTTGGAGGGGTTGAGCATCTGCTCACTCCGTTGCTGGCTGGTGGTTGCACGGTACCATTATCCTGCTCTGTATGTCAGATGTGGCATAGGAAGTACCTGTCTGTTTCATGATCTGGATGATCTGAGCCTTCATCAGTCTGATATAGCAGTTAGACTGACCGTATGAATGCAGCCACACTCATGTGAATGAGCAGGGCTAGCGCAGCTAGGTTCTCTGGCCATACCGTAGTGACAACTACCTCTAGGACTTCAGTCTCTGACAAATGGAGTGGAAAAGTTTAATTAAGTTGATCCTCTGTGTAGCAAATAAAGTCAAAGTTTCCCCTATGTTCTGAGTCTCTACGGCTCTACTCTGTGCTTGCAAAGATAAACATGCATTGGCAAAACCACACTGGAATCGGCTGAGGAACTCTCCCTGCTGCATGCCATAATGCTTTAACTTTGACCACCATAAGCATGCATCTTCCATTAACTGGCTGTCCACACAATTGGTTCATTCCTGCTCACACACACTATACCTGGTTAGTCTGTCCATTCAGTCTCCCAGGAATGCCTGCAAGTCCTCAGTGGTCAGCCCAGCAAATGTGGCCAGTGACTGGAATTGTGCTGGTGTACTGATGTGGCCAGCTATGGTTGGCTGTGCTATCTGTAGGTGCTGGTTGTCAGCCCATGGGACTGTCACCAGTCCAGGTGGTGCAGATGTCACTACTTTGTGTGGCGAGGGCCATGCGAACCCAGTTGGGGCCAGTGGGGCAAGGCTGGAATCTCCTTGGAACTGCTTTGGGCTGCAGTTTGGTGGGTTAGCCAATGACGTAATGTAGGGGCAGAACTGCTCGACACACTTGGCTGGTGGGTGTGGGAACGTCAGCTGGGGTGCTGAGGTGCACTGTGCCCAGTGAAAGTTGCCAGTTGACAAATTCACTTGGTCTTATGGAGGTAAACCTGTCTACAGCTGTCGCATGCCATTGTATCTGTATCTTCCTGGTTGCACTGGTTTTAAAAACTTTGCCAATGCTTCTCCTGTCCATAGTGGTGGTGGTCCCATACGTTGGTATGAGTTGTTGCACATAGTGAGAATGCAACACATTTCTGTTTCTGCCCTGCATTACCAGTTTGTTCCTGGTGAAACACTCAGTGTGTAATAACTGTTTACAATTAATGCAGTGTATTATACTCAGCTCAGTGGCTTCACAGATTAGCACATCATCACTCTACACAGTTTGGTAACATTGACTCCAAAAATGACACAGTTTCTGGATGTAGGAGAGAAGTGCACACCTGGCTACTCTGTACAGGGTTACAGGGCTGATGGTGCCCTGGAGCGCTCGTGGTCTTGTGAAGTCGGGGCACAACAGAGCTGCCTTATCGGCAGAGGTACATCTCCTGGCCAGGTCCACTTGTTCGCGATTCGTGTGGTGGATGTCTTCTTTGAGATGTATTGTGTTTACCAGTTTGAAGCACGAACATATTGTTTTGTGGAATGGGTTGGACACTGTCAGGAGTTGTACACACTTCAGGCGTAATTTTTGCATTTTGCCATATGTGGTACAACAGTTCATGTTCCGGCTTCCTCTGTCCTTGCAGCACACATGGTTCAGAGCCTATGTTGTCATCTCAACAGCTGTTTTTGCCACATTCGACTAACCCGCCCATGGCGTAGCAGTCTCCGCTTCACATGCATGCATTGGAGGGGGGGGGGACTGGTTTGGAGGTGTGGTTGTCTACACATATGCCTGCGCCCGGCCAGATACTCCTGCTGCTGGTCACACACTATGGAATTTTGGGGGAGGAGGGTTGTTGACTCTGGGTGGTCGTGTTCGGCTGGCTGTCCAAGATGGCATCGTCTCGACAGGATTGGGGTTGGTAACCCTAGTGGTGTTATCCAAAATGGTGTTAAATGTCTGAAAATTATTTCACAGTTTGAGAGTCTGAAACTGTTCAATTTACATATGGAAGGCAATTTGAATATGATCCATGTACTTTTGACACACAAAGCATACACTAAAATTCTCAGGAAAGTTAAAAGGGCACTAATACATCTCATGATAAAATTAACATCAACAAGTTGCACTGAAATTTCAAAACAGGTATAAAATGTGGCAAATTTTACACTGAAGTATCATGTATATGAAAAATCAAGGGGTTTACAACGTTGGTTATCTGCACAATTGTCACGTACATGAAAAGGTAGTTAGACATAGGGATCTTGCACAGCAAAGTGCTGTTCATATAATTGGGCCTGTCTTAACTTTTCTTACAAGTTGTAGAAAAACACAGTTTTGCAAAGTCACGCACACAGACTTGCACTGTCTGTATCATGCCCCACAAACTGGGTGCACCAGGGATGAAGTGGATGTTGTTACCTTACCTTTTGCGGTTAATGAATGAGTGAGTGAGTGAAGAGATTTGGACGGCTCTTAACATCGAGGTCTTGAGAGCCGATTTGTGCAGTTTAGGCATATAAAATAAGTGCCCAGGACCATATTTTAGAACATTTGTAAGAATTGGGGGTTGAGTGGTTGACGAGTCATGGGTCCCGGGAGTCCTAGTCAGATGAAACTGCAGCAGATGTATGTAATCCAATTGTGCCTGCCTGGTTTGGTCATGTATTATGTCACACTACTACTTAAGTCCGACATGTGAGACTGTCTCACCCATCTCACATGCCATTAAATTATACTTGCTGAACTCGTACTAGAAGTCGATGCAGTGCCCTAAACAAAGAAAACTCAAGTGGAGTAAAACTTAACTTACTGTTAATTTTCCTTGCACATTGACATGAAAAATAAGGTGCAAAGCTACACAATGGATTATTGGAAGCGCGAAGCGCAGTGTCCTGGACATGAGTCTCAGAATGGCAGACAGTTCCCCCCCTCAGCACACAATTAGATAAAAGGTTCCAGTTTTAACGTCTATTGCAATTTAACATGACTTACAGCAAAAATTGATGGTGCCAAGGGGTGTCGCAGAGAGTGACACTCCCACACTCCTTATTTGCCCAGGTGCTGAATCCTGACAAACTTGGTGTCGGCTTTGGCAAGATTTTGCTGAAGTCTGCGCCAAAAATGTGAAATAACAATTAACCCTTAAATAAGTAAACAAATCACATTACAAGACACTTGAAGATACTGAAAACATGTGTGTGCCATACGCAACCTTAGTTAAATGCTGTAACGTCTGAATTAATTATGGGTGTTGATAGGGCATAACCCTTAAATAACTATTTAAATAAAATGTTAGGACTGTTTTGGCAGTCTACTGAAATGTTGAAGACACATGATAGCACTCTCACTTGTTAATCATACAAATTATGTTGCCAAAAATAATTAAGTGTTTGTACCTTAATGAAGAGCTTCGCGACTGGGCAAGTCTTAAGTTCACCAAATATGGGAGGGCAGGCATGCTAGAACATGTAAAACATAAATAAATTTGCTTTTATATATTTTTAATGGGGCTCTAAGCTAATGTAGGATCTGCCTAATTAATTATTCTGCATTTGATTGTATTCCCACAATTCTTTTTCACTTCCCCACACCATCACTGGTAATCGAGGAGACACGGTACCAGGCCACTTGTTACTTTTCCCCCAAGAGTTACTATTTCAGGCGAATAAACCAAGACAGCCTCTTGAGTTATACAGTCGGTGAGGGCGGATGCGTTCCAACCTCATCGCCTCGTGTCGGACTCGCTGGTTTGTTGTTCCACTAGGGCACAGTGTTGTCCAGGTAAGCTGTCGACTGCGGTGGTACAATTGGTCACTGGATAGCTCATGAGCTCACATCAAGGAACATAAAAATTGCAAAATGTATTTCAAGAGAGAAATTTTTTTTAGTATGATATTTTTAAAAATTCATATTATAAATATTATAATACGCTTACTTGTTTGCCATTACTTCCCATAATTGTTAAGTTTTCATCATAGCTATAGTAAATGATTTTATTTTTATTTTTAAATATTTTTTTAGGGCACAGGTAGAATCCTCTACATTTGTGACATGTGTTATAAAAGCTTGTATTTTTGTAAGCTATATATTGTCAGTTTTATTCAGAGTGCAAAAGGAGATATTGTTTATTATGGTTTCAGGTTGAAAGGCAGATCCAAATGCAGAATCAGATGCGTATGAGGTTATTTGCAATGCAAGTTGCACGTGCTCGGGAAATGCTGTATTGGTTTGGTTCTTTTTACTTGCTGGCAGCTTTAGGCATGGTAGCAGGGTAAGCATAATTATGTTATTTGTGGACGTACATGCGTATTATGGAGAAAATTTTCTTGTTTGTGTTGTTACATTAATTTTGATAACATGATTTTGAAGACAACATTTTAAAACTACATCATTCTTTAGTTTTACATGACTAGTAACAATTGGTGGTAACATTTGATATCTGCCCTGGCACCCCATCTATTCATGTCTGTAAGAAACAAACCAATTTTCACAATATGTGGATCTGAAAATATTGGCATCTAATTATTCCCAAGAAAAAAAGTAATTAATTCTATAGAAGTAGTTAGCATATTTATTGCGTACATATGCAGTTTAACATTCAATTTTTTTCACAAATGTTTTTTTGGTAATTATTTGGTTATGTGAATAAGAAGTGCTTTATTGTTTGCATGAATAGTGCACTGGTTCCTCACAAAAGCTGCATGGGTTTAATTCCCTCCAGGGTCATGCCTAATTTTTACGTGTGGAAATGTGGCAGACACTGACTGCTGTTGATTGGCTGATGGAAAAGAGGNAGCATCCTTGATGCTATGTTACGATGGGTAATGGACAGTTTCCAATCCCTCAAGGAATGTGTGGTGTGGCATGGCAGTAATTTGCCAGGATTCATCTTCAAACAGTGATAAATGACATTCCTTTCTTTTCTATGTAGCACTGAGAGGAAAGTATAAAGATTAGTTGTTCACCTACTGTGCGATTTTCAAAGTACGCTATCAATCAACACTACCACATCTTGTATTTGGCTGCTCTAATTGTTTGCGTGTACGAACCAGTTTCTCAATTGACAATATGTTTAAAACGTGTGTTCAGCTTTAAAATTTGCATTGCATAATTTTCTATATGTAACAAATGCAGCATCTCATTGTGCCATTAATAACTTAATGTCTTCAGTTAACCATGGAGCGGCTGGTTGGGTGACACAGTTTATTTTGTACAGGTGCATGTTTGTCAAGTAAATTGGTAATAAGGCTTATCAGTTTAATAACCTTATCTTTAACCGAGGTGTGAGAACATTAATCGTGCTCCAGTTTATCAGAGATGCACTATGAGTAAATTTACAACATGAACGACAGCCGTCGAGGCAAGTGCTGACAGGGAGAGAAAAGAAGCACGCGGTTATGGGCAGGGGGAAGATGGTGGTAGGTAATAATTTTAGGTTTAAATTCAGGTATACATAGTAGGCTGCAACTTTTGTCTTTTCATATGGCAACTAATTACTTAATACTGTCTTACGGTTAGTATATTAAAATCTTATAGAAACTGTCGTACCTTATTTCTACACAAATCAGGGAACTTATCTTAAAATTATGTTGAATAAAGATAAAGCACAATAAAATTATATTCTTGTATCTGCGCACAGCAGTACTACAATATGATGTAATATTAAAATTTTATTAAATTAGCTTGATTTGAAAGTGAATGTTATTGAAATGGTTCCGGTATTATGTATCACTTTCATAGTAATAGTTTCCAGTAACTACATTCAGCACACACAAACGATTTTACTTCCCAACTGAAATTAATAGAATTACATGGGTCAGGTAAACTATTTATAATTGTGGCTAGGAAATTGCAAGAAATTCTGAAGTTATTAAAGTTCAAATATTATTTGATAATCAAGTATATATACTATTGGCTTCCCAAATTAAGATAATGGGTTTTCAACTTTAATTTCTATTAAAAAGTAATTAATTCTTAATAGTAGACCTTATGACATTACTAAAAGTGAATTGCTTCTTGCAAGATCAAAATTTTAATGTTCAAGTGGATGTGGTTGAAATTTTGTTATAATGAACTTTTTTTTATAATTACTACAAAACTAGTGCGGGCGGGTGGGGAATTTATTTAAATGTGGGGAGTGGATGGTAGAGTAGCTGATGCCAGGCAGCGAGAGGTTAGGAAGGAACCAAGCCTCCACCAATGTTATGGTATGATTTATGGTTCATCATCATACCTTAACGGGGCTATAGGGTCGTAGCAAGTTATTGATAAGATTTATGTAATTAACGCTATATAAAAGGGGCTTATTTAACATTAACGTTATACATAATTATTTCAATATGAACATGTTTGAATATGCACTGGGAGAGCTATACAAATATACTGAAATATTAATTTATATTTAATTATAAAGATTTAATCAGCCATATTCTGATTAAAGGCTAATTGGAGAGTCCCCACCTTGTTTATAATTCCGGAGGCTGATTAAGATGGTGGAAGTCGACTCCCGGACACACCCATCTTCAGTGGTCTTCGTTCCAATTGCCCAACGACAAAATACACTGCCTTATATCGGCTGCGTTGTTCCCGTTTACTGGCCGGTAAAGGGGGTTACTGTGGTTTGCGATTTCATAACTAATTTCAGCAATCACTGCCCGTGTTCTGGATATATATGTGAAGTTGTAATCAGGCAGGCGGCTTAGCTAAGGCTTGATCACATCTCTTAACATTGTGAATTCATCAGTGTGTCTTATTAAAGATTGGCAGTTAACATGAACAGCATGAAATGAGCGAGAATGAGGAGTGAGCTGTTGTGAAAACTGGTGGCTGGTGAATTCAGTGGGAGCGTCTTGTCAGAGACGGACGGAACACAGTTCCTGGAAGTATTTAGCTGCTGGACTAAGTGCTGCCAAATTCCAATTTTCTTTGTCAGCACTCGTGGATCACAGAAAATATTTGATAGAAAAAATGAGCAACTTAGCAGCTTAGATGCAGGCAGAGTGCAAATTGATGAAACAAGGCTGGTTGCTGATGACTTCAAGCATACTTATCCACAAACACTCATTGGTATATACACACATATACTGACATATACACATACACACAAACCAAGACAGTAATGCAAAATGTGTAAAAATTAATATGCTAAATTAATTAACACATGACACAGCAGCTCCAGTATAATAATTTTTATTGATGTTTTTATGTTCTCACATTAAGGATTTAGTGCCATCGTGGGTCTAACAGTTTCTTGCACCAAATTTTTCCCTTGTCGCTTATTATCAGAGACTTATTGATTAGAATTCATATATTTTTTAGTGCTATTTTGGCATGGAACACTTCAGAACATATTTGATACCTGACAAATTTGATAATTATAGGTCTTTTTCTATCTTTAACAAATTGAGCAGAAGTACGTTTTGGATGACCTATTCTGTGAGCACAACCAATATCTTTGACATCGGTTTTGACAGTTTGTTCTGCATATGATTTTGCATGATTTTAGCAGTGTTTTCATTATGATTATTTCCAACACAGTGCACAAAGAGACAATTTCTTTGGTGCTATTGTTAGAGATCATCTTTGTGCTTTCTCAGAAGGATAATAAAAACAATTTATCCATAACAGTTTTCACTTGCAAACATACGTACACACACAGAGTCAACCATACTACATATCAAATGATTTAAACATAATTGAAAATTAAAATTGTATGAAGAAAATATATGTTTCACTAATGAATAAAGTATTTCAACTATGAAAGTAAAATAACATTTTAGATCAGAATCAGATGTAACACATGATAAAGAATAATTGTTTTTTTTAATTTTTTTAAGATAGATATAAAATTAAATGATTCTGTTTGTGGTAAGACAGAAATTAAATGTGTCTCTTTGGTATTTTAATATATGAAATTTAATATTGCACTGCCAGCCAAGCAAACAGTTGAAGAAAGAGAATAATTCTTTTGCCAATGAACTTTGTGATTATGTGGGCCAAACTGACAAAACCAAAAAATATCCAGGCATAATGTTAGCTAGCTAACACTGTAATAAATGGGTAATATAAGTACACCTAATCAAATCCAAGGCAAGAAGGACGACAACCTTTTTAACAGAAATAAACAGGTTTCATAACATCAATGATAAAAATCAAATAGAGTGCTGTTCAACTAGTAATCAGCCATTTAAAAGAGAGTAGGTTGTACATAAGCTTAGCAACAACCAGAGAGAGAGAATGAGAGAGAAAGAGAGGGAAAGAGAGAGAGAGGAGGGAAAGAGAGAGATAGAATATGTCCCAAAAAATCCTTTTACGAACCAGGTTCTAACAGTTGTTTCTGAATGCTACTTCAACCCACATATTCAGCACATTTCTTCTCCTTGTTCTGTATGAACATCACTGTCTTACTCTGGAAGATTTACTGAAAGGAATCGAAGAAAGATGTTTTGATGAGTCATAGTGCTCTGAAATGGGACACATTTCCATGAAACTAGCTATACAAATTTATGTATTTTTTCAAACAAAGCCATACACAAGTGAGGAAGTTGTTGCCATCATATTTTTGGAGTCAGAATCTGTATGAAGAAAAATCATAACTGTTTTTGCTAAACTGTAACTATGACACATGCCAGTTAGTAAGCACTGATATTGCCAGGCTAGCTCTCATCAGCCAGTATACCCTCCATGGTTTACGGATTGTAGAGCAAAAATGAGGTAGGAAATAAGAAACATTCTCTGGAAACAATATCTTCCTCTTGCTTCTACCAGTAAAACAGAAGGCATAGTTTGTAATAAAATTTACTTAAATCTTTAGCCTAATGTAATGTTTGCAACCCTTGATCTTTTGTCATGTGTCATATGAAGTTTGTGTTTTTCAAAAAAGCTTCAGTTCTAGAAAATGTAACGGCATACACTGTAATGCACTGGTATTCAGTAATACCAAGTAAACTAAACAAAATTTATGGAAATGCTGTAGCACCAATATTAACTTTTAATAACAAACATGAAAAATTTATATTTTAATTTGAAAAATTTTATTTCTATATGTATACCAAAACATCCCATATAACTCTGCATAATATTGAGCATAGATTACACTAAATTATGCCATAAATAACAAGAAGAAGTCTATATATCTAATGAGCATCATTCCTCTATATGGATTCAAATAATTTTAATAGTGTTCTTTAAAGCTTAGATGGTAGGTAAGCCTTGATGTCTTGTTGACATGGTAGGGAAGCCTTGATGTCTTGTTGACAGCGATATAAATAGAGACAGAACCAGAAACATATGTAACACTTGTAAGTGAGTGAAGAGATTTGGGTGGCTCTTAACATCGAGGTCTTGAGAGCCAAAACACTTGTAAGAAAATTATAAATACACAACTGCCTTTTCCGGGACTCAAACCCAGAAATCCTTGTATCATAAGCTAGTGTGCAACCAACTGTACAGGATGTCCTAATGTCTTTCCCTGATTACAAACTTTATTTATATCCACTATATGTAAGATATAGATGTGAAACTGGTGCCAAAAACAAGACCCAATCACCAATAACAGTGCAGATGATTTTCCAGACAGCGTATGGGAAGATGCCGCTCGATGTCGAGAGCATTAAGTCATTGTATGACAAGTTCAAGAACACAGGATCTGTTACTGACTTACCGAGAACTGGCCGACCATCAATCTCAGCTGAAAAGGTGGAAGCAATAAGACAGTCTTTTGTGCGAAGTCCCAAGAAATTTGTGTGTAGGGCCTCATGTGAATTACAGATGCCAAAATGTTCTATTCATGATATCTTACACAAATGTTTGTTTTGTGCATACAAAGTGGAAATTTTTCAGGCTTGGTTGTCCAATGCCGCCACGCATCTGTGTGATTTTGCAGTTGAAATGTTATCACACATTGAGAGTTACAATGGTTTATCTCAAACATGCTGCTTTTTCTGATGAGGTGACCTTTTTTGTCAATGGTGTAGTGAACCATCATAATGTGCATATTTGGGGTTCAGAGCCCCTTGGTAAGGTGTCAGAGTATATCAGAGGCAGTTCAAACGTGTATGTTTGGTGCGTGCTTATGCACGACAAAATTATTGGATCATTATTTTTCGCTGAGAACACCATCACATTTCCAGTGTATCTGGGTATATTGCAATTGTTTTCTGTTCCTCAGTTGCTTGAGTATCACCCAGATGTCATTTTTTAACAAGATGGTGCACCACCTATTTGGGGTTTAGACTCGCGGAGCTTTTTCATGATTCGTGAACATGTCCAGTTTCCTAGGCACTGCAACTGCTACACTACAGCCACGTTACTAAAAACTGCAACAAAAAATTTGGTTAGTTTGCCTATATTTTGGCACCAGTTTCACATCTCTGTCTTACATATAGTAGATATAAATAAAGTTTGTAATCGAGGAAAGATTTTTCAGACATAATTTATTACATAGGTAGGATTCAGAGAATCAGCTTCTGTTTTATTCAGTCTAATGTTTTGGTAGCTAGGGTTTACTACTCTGAAATATTTACAGGACCACCGCCATTTTGAAATTATGTCTCTGAGTCAATTAAATCATGTATGAATACATGGCATACCATAGCACTTCTTGTGTGAACAATTTGGTGTAAATCAGTTGATTGGTTCCTGAGATATGGCATAAAAGCTTTTATTTTCTCATTTGGTTCTATTATACAAAAATGCAAAAAAAGAGGCACTGGTTGGGCATATATATGATGCTTCTAATAAAAACTGTCAACATACAATTATTGGTTGAATTTGGTTAAATTGTTAATAGACATGACAAGTTTATCTAAATTATTTATGTGGCCATCATTTTGGAAAAAAAAAAAAAAAAAATGTAAGTTACATGGCATACTGTAGCTGCACTTCTTGTGTGCAAAATTTGATAGGAAATAAGTTGATTGGTTCCCAAAATATGGCATAAATGATATATTTCCTCACCTGGCACTATCTTACAAAAAGGTGCACAAAAGAGGTTTCCAGGGCATCAACCTATCTCAACTTTGGCTAGGAGAGGAGTGCAGGATTTTAGTTTATTACAGTATGATGAAATTAAAGGTTATTGACAGATGCTTTTCAAAATGATAAATTTTATAAAATCTGCAAAAACTTTTCAATTACAAATCTGAATTATGTGCACAGTTGTTAAACCAAACTGGGGTTGCAATTATGACTTTTAAAAATTATTACTCTAAAATTAAGAAAATTATGAAAATAATTTTAATATTTCAAATTATAGGCTGTTCACTATAAAGTGAGTACTTTTGAGGCCTTAGTTACTTTTTCCTTTCAGCTAATTTTATCCTTGAACCACCTTTTTAAATAAATATTCCCATGTAAGTAATGAACACAGTGAGTATATTCCACCGCACTCTGAAGTTAACATCTAAGGCTAAAATAAAATATATTTATTTACTATTATTCCAAATGAGAAGGCTTTCAAAAGTGCTCACTTTACCTGAATAGCCTATATAATACATTCAGTATTCTCTCATCAACAAGCCCTTAAATATAAAAAATAAAATAGTTAAGTTTATTTCAGGTCTATGTAAAAAGAAGCAAGAAGTTATTGATATAAGTAATGAGCCTACTTTCCTCAACATGGGTGCAATTAATTTTTAAATAATTTCTTAATAGCTGATTTGGTAGGTAGGACTTGTAGTCTTGTTGAAAGCAATATCATTACAAATGCAACCAGAAACATATGCAACAGTAGTGAGACAATTACAAATACACACATGCCTTAACCAGGACTTGAACCCAGAAAATCTCTTACCCTAAGCAAGTGTGCAATCAACTGTATTACGGTAGATGGATTTGAGCATCAACTTCAAATTTAATCAGTCTGATGTTTCGAATGGTAATGTTTACTAATAAAAAATATTTACAGAGCCATCATTTTGAAAATAAGCCACTGAGCCACTTAAAATATGTAAGTTTACATGACCTACCATAGTGCTACTTGAGTAAAGAATTTTGTGGAAATCGGTTGATTGGCCCTTGAGATATGACATAAAACCTCCATATTTTTCATCTGACAATATTCATAAATCGAGGACAAAAGATTTATATATTAGCACATTCAATCATTGTATACTGCCAGTATACAATGTTAAGTTAACATTTATTACATTGTTTCGTAGATATAGCACTCTAAGCTAAAATTATTTTATATCTGCTATTCTGAAAATAAGTGTCTGTCACACTTTAAAAATGCATATAGTTATATGGCCTGCCACAATACAACTTCTTCGCCAATTTTGGTAAGAATGGTTTGATTTTTCATCAAGATATGACATAAAATATGTGTGTTCATGTGGTGCTATCTTACAAAATTGCTTCCAAAAGGTGCTTTGTGTAAATACAGTTAATAGTTGTAATATCCACTATCAGCATACAAAGATAAGTTGGAATTGATTACATGGTTACAATGATATAGCATTCTAAGCTAAAATGCTTATATGGCCGCCATTTTGAAAATAAGTGTCTGACCTACTTAAAACATATAATTTTACATCATCTGTCACAGTACTACTTGTTTACCAAATTTGGTGGGAATCTGTTCATTGTTTACAGAGATATGATATAAAAATGTATTGTTTCATGTGGTACTATCTTACGAAATGGCTGACAAAAGTGACTGTGTGTTAGCATACATATGATGCTAGTAATAGAGTCTTTCAACATGCAGGTGGCAGACATGTCCCTCCATAATTTATAGCTGCATGTGAGCCACAGAGCCAAGTTCAAGCCACAGAGCCAAGTTCAGTGAACACACAGCATACCTCGACAGCACATTTGATAAGCCTTTGCCCAGCTGGATGACTTTGAGAGAGACCACATTGTTGGCCTCTGAGAGGCAGGTTGGACATTTCAATGCATTTCTCGCCACTTTAACCGTTCTGCATACACTGTGAGTCGGTGATGGACACAGTGGAACAGGAGGGTACTCACACCCGTTGAAAAGGCTCGGGTCGACCCCGTTAAACCACCGGCAGGGAGGATCATTTCATCATGTGACAGGCTGTAAGCACTTCACAGGCGACAATTGTTGCTGTGCACCATCCTAGGACATGTTACGGCAACTGGGGATATGCCTTTGTTCGCCAGTAACATATCCAGGCGGCTAGCAGAGCGGGATCTGTTGTTGCAGTGCCGCTTATGATGTCTACCATTAACGACCAGAGTATTGCCAAGCACGCGTGACCTTTTGCTGGAACGAGCAGCGTAGCAGCTTGCAGATTGGCGATGAGTGGTGTTCAGCAATGAATTACGGTTCTTTCTGGATACAGACAATTGCTGAATTTGAGTCTGGAAATGTTCTAGTCAGTCTTGTGATCCATGCTTCATTGTAGAACAGCACACCACCCCATCCCAAATAGAGATTTCATGGTGTAGGTTGCCATTTCCTACATTTCCCATACCTCACTGGTGGTGATTGAAGGAACCCTGACAGTATGGCAATATGCCCAGGAAATTCTGTTGCCTTGTGTGCTCCCCTTCCTGGTGCAGCTTGACAACCCCATTATCCAACAGGATAATGCCCGGCCTCACACAGCATGGGTATCTCTGGCCTGCCTTCATAATGTCAACATGTTTCCTTGCCCAGCAAGTTCCCCAGACCTTCTTGCCCATCGAGAATGTGTGTGACCAGATTAGATGGCAACTTCAACCAATGGTGACTATGGCAGATTTGGAGGATCAGATGTGCCAGCTGTGGCAGGATCTTCCTCAGGAGAACATCCAACGTCTGTATGCTTCCATGCTTGACTGTATCACCACCTGTCTCCATGCTATAGGTGGTCCAACATCATACTAAGTGAATTCTGCAAGTGTTGGTCCCATGCAATATATGCTTGGTGTGGTACAATATTTTGATGCTTTCTGAATACATACTATTATGTATTGTGCCTGTACCCACTTACGTGCCCCCGCGATGGCATCTTCATGGGTTCAATTTTTTTTTGCAAATGAGTACTTCTTGAGGCAGCATAGAAATATAATAGGTTCTCAACTTCATGGCCTCAAATGGTTGGCTATTCATGAGTTAACAACTCCCATTGGATTTTGCATTGAAATGATTTGCATTGAAGGATGCGCTACAATGACTGTGATATTTAGGATAGCAGTTAATATATTGTGCTGTAATTTCAGTGTATTTACAGTTTACTTGAGTTCCTGAATGTGGTTTTGTATGGCTTCTTAGGTTACACCAAGTGTTCATTCTCAGCAGAATTATATGCCGATGTGTTAGAAATCTGCAGACTCGCCATGCAGTCGCATAGATCTACTATCTCTAATTCCACCTATTTGCCTCAAATTTTGCATTGATCAGACACCTCATATACATGTTATCTCTGTGGCCAGATACTCTTTGGGACTTGGGCCATGGCCTCTGTTTTGAAAGTAGCAAGTTTGTTTGGAATTCAGCATGGATAGACTGTAGGCCAGTTTTTTTTACATTTAATGTAGCCTGCAATTTGGCTTTTAAAGGTGCCTGATTAGTCTGAATTTCTTCTTCATTTCATTCCTGAATTTCCTGAATATTGTGTAGTTTTGACTATGGTGGCCTGCCCTGCCGCCATGCTACTAAACATATTCATGTGTCTTACTGCAATAAATTCTCGACCAAATTGGAAATATCTGGTGATGGAATTTAACTGTGTTAATGAATTCATGGAGTGGCACTTATCCCAACACATTAGGCTAGTTACTTGCTTTATCTACTCCAGCAGTAGTAATCTCTGTGGTGTCCACCTGAGGGATCCCGTTGTTAATGTCAGATGGTATCTCTCTTGTCGTACAAAATTTACGTTTTCTGGGTTCAATATGTGAAAAAGCAACTGCAAGTAAAAACCAATAATTACTAACTCATTGGCAGAATTTCCTCTTTGGTGTTGTATTAACAACTTTAATGCAATTATCTTTGTTCTTCCATCATTTTAGGGTTATACATGAGTAGTGCCAACTGAGGTGTTATTTTGTTTATTTTACAGAATATAATTCAATGGAATACACACACACAGCTTTGAATTCCACTGTATTTATTAAATCCATTATTAAAAAAAACAATGTTCCTATATGGGAACATAGTTCATATTCTCTACTGTTGAAAATAATTTGTATTAGGTCTTCAAAGTCAATAATTTCAGAAAATTATTTTGATGCACCAACTAACTTGTGTTTCAGTACTACTGGTATATGAATAGGGAAGGGAAAATTGACCCATTACAACAAAACAATATAGACTGAAGTCTTTCAAACACCTGCTTAATGCACTATAAGAACTTGATAGCCCACATTAATATTTACATCTTTTTAAAATCTGTGCTGAACGGTAATTGTATTCATAGACTACTAGCCACAAAATGAAACCTAAACAAAACTAAGCAACAATGCACACATGAATTTGATAAACAGTCTTCCCTCTTCTCTCGTCATAAGCATTGGCCAGCTATCAGCGTTGAGTGCTTTCTTCAGCTGCTTACTACGGAATCACCATACTGAATAATTGAAAATTTGTCTAGCAAAGAAAAAAAGTAGTACTTATTAGAAATGTGAAAAAAAATTACACGGTGTATGTAGCTGAAAAATGTGTAAAGTGGTCCAAGATTTATTTTAATTTCACATGCATGATTATTTCTAGTTCTTTTCATAGATCTTTTATTCTCTAAGTTATTCTGCTTCATTTACAGTTTTTATCTTTCAGTTGATAGTGAATGCAATAAGCATTTACTTTTACTGTTTTTAATAAAAACTATGTTCAAAAGTACTTAATTCAGTTGTCCATATTATTATAACTCAAGTGGGTTATGTCGGAGCATGCATCATCTTAAACAGCAGTAACGTTAAGAAATGTGTTATATAACATATGTATTTCTGTTTTCTTTTTCAAAACTTTTGTATGCTTACATATAAAATTTTAGATTAAAAATAAAGTTGTTTATTATTGTAAGAATTTCCTAGGCCAATCATCATATCTAACTTGTCAAATATTCATTTTTATACTCCACTGGCTCATCTGACTCATACCATTTGAGGCTTTCAAGGCCTTGATTCTAGACACTGGAAGTGCTGAATCTAAGGAATCATACTAGAACTAAAATATATTGAGATTCACTTGGCCTCATTTACAATATATACTATTAGAATCCTTTCATGAGTTTTAGAGTTGACTGGGAAGTACTCGCCCCATTTCCTGTTAATCCAGTATGTCACAATTTCCCTCCATGTTACATGTTTTAATAACATGTACCATGCACACAATAAATGTATTTTTGTTCCACCTTACATAATTTATGTAATATGTTATTTTGGGGTAAATTACAATTTTTATACTGTTAAATTCATCATTGTTTTCTAACAAAAATTTAAAAAATATTGTGGAAAGAATGACTTTTCAAAATTGTTCATCAGTTTTTACAATACTGTATACTCACATTGCCAAAAAATGCATAATGTTACAGGTATCGCCGCACACGAAAACCAGGTGTGTTTGTACCTCTTCTTCCTCTAACATTCATAGCAGCATATCAAGCAGATTTGGCTTATGGAAATAAGTTGCATCGATTGAGAGGTAGGCTAGATTTAAAAGGTTCTTAATTGTGTTTTTATTTTTTTTGTTAATTGAAATAATGTATCACTAAATAGATGAACAGTTACACTGTAAAGTAAAGGTAAATTTAATGCAAATATGGAGTTAGCACTGAGGCAACTAGAAATTTGGAGTTGATTCAGCTGTTGGTTAGTTAATGTAAGGGAGCCAAGTATTTAAACAATAAGTTGGATAGTGTTTTTGTTTATGTAATTTTTACAAATATACTGCATATTATTTTTTAAATATTGGAAATTTTGGACACATCACTGAACTGTTGACAATAACATCATACAAACTATTTTATTTTCAATATTTTTATTATAAGCTTTGCCAATAAACTCACAGTTTCACATTTAAGGAATTAAAAAAACTGTTTTTCTAAAAAATAAGTATTGTTACGCGTAGACTCCTAAACTGGGCAAGGGTGCCGTTTTACCTGGTTATGTGTGGTCCCAGCGCTGTGGGGAGTGACCCACATTGACCCTCTCCTCTACACCAGGCAGACCCACTCACCACTACATTGCCTGGTGGCTGGGGGAATGATTGAAAGCTGATATGGCTAGCATCACAACCCCTCCTCCTGCCTGCCGTAGAAGTCAATGACTTTATAGAATGAGCAAAAATTTTGTGGTTATCATTTTCCTTAGTGCAATGCTGCATTTGAAGAATGTTCTGGACTGGGGCTGGTGCCATCTATATACATCCCCGTAGCTGGAGGTTCAGCAGTTTTTGTGGTAGCTATCTGGTTGAAGTACAGCAATTGGCAAAGTGTGGTACAGCTAGGAACATCAGCAGAGAGAATGGACGACAGCAGACGAGTGTAGGTATGGTGTAGACGGACAAGAGGCGTGGTACGCAATAAGTAGAGTACTACTTACTGTGCATGGGGGCACTCGGATGGAATGAAGTACATAAATCTAAAAAATCAATATCTGTATGAAATACTCCAGAGAACATTTATTTAACAAGTAAAAAAATGAATTCATACATTATTAGTTATTCATGGTGTATAAAATGCTGGAAATAAAACTTATTATAATGATAAAGTTAGTATTATAAATATGTTAAATAATACAATTCCTGATTTTGATATTAATAATCGTGAAGGCATTCCTTACCTTAATAAGAGTTTTAAATGTTATTACTCAATCTTTTCTGAATTCAGAATATCATTGTAAAGGAGTAATAAACTGGGCATTAATAATTTTAATCTACCAGAAATGCACTTATATGATAAATTATCAAATCTTTTAGAATTCGAAAGAAAGAAAATTTTATGTACCACAGTTTCTCTTACAATAAATACTGGTTCATAAAAACCTAATTTAGATCTTTTAGCACTATAAATAGTTATTGTAATTTAGCTTTTGGTATGTTTTTAAAATATGATGAAACAATTAATGTAGAAACTAATGTTGTAGCTTGTTTTGAACAAAAAAAAAGTGGTTTCTATTGTTTTAGAACTAAGAGATGAAAATAGAAGTTTAATAGATTTTAATGTTACTGATACAGAAATTATTTATGTTTAATCATATATTTTTTATATTTAATTTTTTTACATATATGTATGGTATTGTATCAATTTTATTTTCCAAAATTATTCTCTTGTCTTTATAACTTAAAGCTATTTTTGTTGGTTTTAACTGTATAAACCTCATGTTTATAAGATCTTTAAATATTTTTGTAATCTTGAAATTTGTTTTTAACAACTAATTTTTAAAGCTCTTTAGACTTATAAATTCTGTCATTATTTTTCAATTATTTTCATTCATTTTTTTCCTATTAAATTTTTATTAATTTATGGTATATTGTGTATATTATCTTTTGGATGGTCACTAGTATCAAATCCAGTTATTATTTCATTCATACCAAAATAAAAAATTCTGTTTTTATTAGGGATCCCAAACTTGATTCCGCGATTCAATACTAGCGAGAATCGGAGCAGTAAAATTACTACAAAAGCGGTTTAAAAATACTTGATTTACGGAAGTAATTGAATCACTCTTTTGTGAAAATATGAGGTACGGAAATAATCTGAAAATAAAACTATACTGGCCGTGTTCAAATTCACCATTTAGTTCGGTCGCGATATGGTAGTTTTGTATTTTAGCAAGTTTCATTACATACTACAAGCTAGGGTGTGCGGAATCCCGAACTTCAGGAAAAGTTTCAAGAATTCATAACGATTTTCTCATCAGCCGGGAAATAATTTTTTACTGGTATTTTCGGGAAAAATTTATGTTCACGTCTGTAGGTTGTTCCAACTAAAATACAAGTTAGGTTTCTTGCGAGAAGCTTTGTATAGACTCTTTACATTGACGCTACTAGGCCACCTGAGTTATACAGGATGGTGGCTAGTAGGTTATTTAGTTAAATTACTTTGGTGCAGACTAAGGGCACCTGTGGTTGTTGCGTTAGGGGTAAACAAATACTTGTATTCTCCGTTATTTAACACACCAGTATTTTATTTGTCTGAAGGTATCCTAGGTATTTACACACACTGGCGAGACTGAGCCCCCCTACAAGTCGTAAGGTCTGAAGGGCTGGTGGGCTGAATTCTATGCGTCTGGGAAGGTTGTTGAAGGGAGACGTTTCTCTACTTATCTGTGACTTCGGCTTTTTGCAAGATGTCTTCGTTGGTAGCTGAGGCATGGTGAGTTTGGTGGCCCATTATCAGGCCCTCGAACTAGCTCTTGTTGGCGTGCTGTACTCAGCTGGCTTCTTCCTGCAGCTTTGATTGACTCTCTCGGAAGTCCAGGATTGGTTTCCCGGGACCTGGGCTTTCTCTGCGACCTCAGCTGGCGTTACTCGTAGGAGAGCGCGTCTCCTCGTCTGGGTCGACGTCCGCAACTATCCGGCTTGCGTTTCTCACTCCCCCACCTCGGAAACTGCCACTACGTTTTCGGAAATGAACTCGTAAGTTCTCGGCACTTCTACTGGGTTTGTCTCGGGAATTTACACATGAAGTTTCGGCTGTTCCTGGGTTCTCTCCCCGGTGATGTCACTATTGACTTACTGACTTGACTGACTGACTGACTGACTGACTGACTGACTGCTTGCCTCGCCGCCATACGGCGCACGACTACGCCTTCTCGGGGAATGGCGCCTCTCGGTCTGGGGTTGCCACTCGTTTCCGGGAATTGACTCATATTCTCGGCACTGTTCTCGTCGCACGACTGATTACTCCAGTGTCTTCTTCGCCTCCTTTTTCGGCGGAACACCTAACTTGTCTCGCGGCTGTACCGCCGAACAACTCCCGTCTCGGCTGGAGATAATTGACTCGGCCGGGATCCGAACTCAGGCCTGGTGATACGACTGCCGCTCGCACTAACGGCCTTCTCCGCCTCGCATCGCGGCTGCCGAACAACTCCTTCCCATCTCGGCTGAACAATTGATCCCCCTTCCTCGGCTCTTCATGAATTTAACCAGTCTCCCGCTATATTCAAATTGGCTGTCAGCAGTTTCTCGAGAGAGAAATCGGGAAATCCCCTGTGTACCTCGCACGTTTTTTGTGTAGGATTTCGTGTCTCGTCAGCTGCTTCTGTGCTCCAACTAGGGTGGAGGGGGTTCGGCATGATGTCTCGGGGATTCCTGTGAGCTGTGTCTGCATTAATTCTCATAGGGGGCTCCCCTATTTCCTTCGTCGAGGGCCGCATATCAGCTATTTCTCGGGACTTACCCTCTTTCATCTCTGCTTCGGTTCTTCCCTGAGTGTCCTTATACATCGGGACTGCCACGACGGTGTTTCCCCGGAAGTTTCGTTGTCACCTGCCTGCCCTGGCTGGCTGGCTGCCTGCCCAGGACAACGATAGCAGGGTGTGAAAACAGCGCAATTCCTATCCCCTGTACCCGTCACGCGTCAACGTGAGCGATTATGATTTGCTGCATCAAATCTTGTAGAGAAAATTTATATTCTTCCACCCATTCACAGATTTCAAACATTGTTACATAAGCAAGAAAAATTTTTGTACGTCATATATTATGTAAAGTTAAAACTACGTATTTATTGCAAAAATTAACTAAAACTGGTTGCAAACTCCCACTATTAGGAAATTACGGAAAACCGTGCACACTGAATTTGTCTTATATGCGAGCGACATCTATGTGTCGCAAGTATCGATTCCTGGTTTATGTGAGATGCGAGTTTCAATACACGTAACCTAAACATTCACTTAAAAATAAGCTAGTGCATGATGCAAGTTTAATTTGACTCCAAATGTTTAACTATTTTACTGAGATCTAACATGATGTTTTTTAATATGGGTTTGGTTAAAACTATTCGTAACACGTCGGAAAATTGTCTTGGTTTATCGTTGGGAATGTGTTTGTTTTTAATTGTGTGTTGTGCTCACTCATCACCGAGACGTTGACAAACTCCAAACGTAGCAAATTTGCTATTAGAAAAAATATAATTAATTTACATAGCTACTTTAAATTTCATTATTGATAGAGGAATTAGCGTGTTAAAATACAGATTTGGTATATTGCATTCATAACCTGCCCGATGCGACTTGGCTGTGATTGCAGTTTGTATCAAGGTACACACATTTTACTACCAAAAACGGAACGAAAAATGTCAAATTTCCTTAGTAGACGTCACGAAATTATAAAGAACATGGCAGCTAACTGAAAATATCAAGGCAATGTTTTTAAACAAATTTAAAGTTGCATTTTTGTTTTAATATGTCGTAAATCCAATATTTTTTAATTAATTTTTTTAAATATAATGGATTTTCCTATTAAAATTGAAGAAAGTATTTTAAAGATGTGCTCCAAACCCAGAGGATTAAACTTTGTGCAAATCTTAGTGTGTATAAAAATATAAAACCTATGATTTTTCTAGCTCGAATCTAATTTTTTAGCACATACAGTCATATTCTGTTTAATTTTTGTTTTAATGAAATAAGTCATGGTAGAATTTTATTCACCAGGTCTAGCAACCCACAAACTTCTTTACCTAACCTAAAATATCTTTGACGATGTTTCCCGAATTCCCGCAGGAAATTTAAGTTTCCTGCCCGAATTTTTCCCCATTGCAAAATTCCATTCCCGCACACAACTACTAAGAACTAAATACTAAAATACCAAGTACGTCATCATTTTGTAGACTAATTCAGGTCATGTGACCTTTTAGTAGATTAAAAGTGCCAATTCGAACACGGCCTCACTTTTTTCTCACTCTAATAATAAAGAATGTTATAAAAAACCTACCACATAATGAATTATTTCAACGTTACCACAGCAAAGGACATATATAGGTCATAGCACTTTATTAATTTGCACATGACAGAAACTAACTTTTTATTCCACTCATGATATGTTCACTTTTGCACTTTTTGTGCCTTCTTGAGGCTTTGATATGATGTTTCTTCATTTCACAACATCGTAAATTACATGCGCATACTTCACTGTTTGCGTTATGACTTGGTAAGGAACGAGAAGAAATTATATTTGTACCGTTATAATATTTCCGAGAGATAAATATAAAAAAAAAGCTTTATCGTAAAAGGAAACTAAGTTTCTCGACGTCTTACGTCTTTGGAACGACCATCTAGCATCTGCCATAATTGTTTACTATACTACTAGCACCGTTGGTTAAATTCCGCGGCACGCTGATAGTACTCAAACAAAGCCATGCCATTTCAATTTGATTGTAACAAGAAAAACATTTCCATGCAATTGTTTTAAAAAATTAGCAGTGTAAGTTTAAGTTAAGTGTCTTACAAACAAAATGCCAAATAAGGTGTCTGCGAAATGCCTTTATATGTAGAGGCAATAATGGAGATTTTCTTTATTTACTAATGATGCATTCCCAATCTCATCCTTTTCTCGTGGAAAAATTTATTTTCAGCCCTGCCCAAAATTTTTCTGTTTCAAAATCTCAAATCCCACTCTGCTATATTTTGTTTATGGTAAACATCAGCCTGTTATAGTATTAATAATCTACAGTTATTATGTCTATCAGTTTCGTGTGACGAAAAGATTCCTTTTGGTGTAAAACATAATGTGTTTTCACTGTGCTACTCTTGCAAACTGTTTAATAATATCATGTGTTGGTGATCATTTATCATGGCAAGTGAGGTTTGGAAATATTTTTGAATAAACTATGTGGACGAAATATATATATATATATATATATATATATATATATATATATATATATATATATTCAATATTATCTCATATGCCTCTTTTGAATTTTTTGGAATTTCATATAAATATGCTCCCACTGTTCGTGTTATATTATTTATGTTAGTTCTGTAAAGTAATTGTCTGTAACTAAAAGAATCACAATTTTTGAAATTGTGAATTGTGATTGGTATCGAGATTGAGAATCGAGGAATAGTGGAATCGTTACATCCCTAGTTTTTGTATTATTTATTGAAGAATCTATATTTTAAGTGTATAACTATATTGCCTTTAAATTTTGGTTTCATAATTTTGTAATAAAAATTATACATTAATTCTTTAGAAATTTTTAAATTGATAATCTAATATAAATTGGTTTATCAAATTTTAATTTAGTTATATTCATATGAACAGCTACTAAATTTCCATTAAAAATAGTATCTTTATTGAAATTAGGTTGACACATACAGTCAACTCCCGATTTACGTGGGGCGGCCTAATCGGGTTGCAGCTTAACCATGGAGCCACCAGTTAAAAGTAAATTATCTAACTGCAGCCAAGTGATGCGGTACCGATATATTTTAAGTGTTCTGGTGCTATATTTACACACGTTTTTAACAGTGAATATACGTGAAACTTGGAAGTATTAGGAATTCAGGGAAATTGTCAGATAGCACATATTCATTCATAATAATAAAGTATTTCACAATTAAAACTGGCATCTGCTCATCAAAAAGGTGAGATCTTGTAGTTTACAGTTGTTCGTACATGCAGAGGCTATTTATAAATTAACTGTGTCACTGAGTACGACTGGATGGCAATATGTCAGATTAACATAAATATTATTTGCCACAAGAATGACTCCTATGCAAACAATACGTCACACGTGGTTTTAATAAAAAAAATAACATTTATTTATTTTTGCTTTGTTGCTAACATGGGAGGGTAGTCAACAAAAAAAAAATGGCGAGTCTGCCTCTGAAAGGCTTGGCGTTTGCAGCCCGAATCCCAATTATTAGCAAGCAGAATCGCTTCACACGGAAATATGTTACATTAAAATATTTATAAAGCTCGCGGAAAATTTAACACACTGAGAATTTGTTAGCATATTGGCATTTTACACATGAAAAACATGTCATTTCATGGGAGCGTGGTTTCCGAAGTGAACCGCGCACTGACCGACAGTTGGCAGCACTGTCACCTTTTTTTGCTGCTGTGTCATATAAGTTTATCTAGCATCTCCTAGAAGTGAATTTTTCATCTCATGTGGGCTCCAAACAACTGTGGTTTGAAATATATATTACGTCAAATTAATGTAGAAATATTTGAAAAATACTCTGTGATAGATGTCCGGCCTCTTCAATTATTATGAAGCATGTGGCGATGTTAGTAGCAAGCACTAGCTATGGCCTATGATGAAGACATAAACAAAGCTAAACTATCGCATATGGTGTTCCATTTCGTTTAAACACCTACACATTATTCTAGAATTAAGTTTAATTTGTTACACTAACAACAGCTGTTTTGTAAGAATATAAAATAAAATACATAGACATTTTATCTACGATCTTCCTGCTCACATATTTCTCCGATGTCTGTTGTGCTAATGTAGGCTGTCAAAATAGCCAACGTGAAATTTTATTACAATTGTTCATGCATTAGCTGATACATACTTTTGTGTATGTGATGATGTTAATTCATTTATGACGTTGCCACACACTGGCTGTCAAAAAATGGAATTCTTGTATGACTATATTATTTGTTTACATAACCTCCGTGTAAAATATGTAGACCTAAAGTAAACATATTCCCCTCCATCGCTTTAACCGTGAAATCAGTTATCCGTGAACCCTTAGCCAGTCATTACCCCGGAAAATCGGGATTTGACTGTAAATATTTCCAATTTTTTAGGATTATTTATTTATTCTATTTTTCTTATATTTTCCATTAATCTTTCATAAACAGGTATTCATGAATTAATAAAAAAAATTCTTTAAGATAACTTATTGTTATTATTGTGTATTAAGATCAATATATTTGAAACCAATTAGACTGTTTTATATTTTTATGACTATTTTTTAATTATTGAACCATTTTCTAAACATAAATTTTAAGTTCTATAGTTTGTATCATAATTTTATTTATTTATTGAAATTGTTACTAAATTTTTCTTTGTCACTGGAGTTGATGGAAAATCTTTTATTTTATACGAGGGCTGGTTCAGAAGTCATGGCAACTATTGTTTATCTACCAAAAATGATCCAACACAGGAAGTGTACTTTGTACAGTTAAAAGTATATGACGTGTACGTTTAAAAGGTGACACCACATGGGGTATGGATGCAGGAATGTCCGGCCAGGAACAAAGACAAACATGACTGATTGAAATCACAGTTTAATTGATATATTCTCGTACAAACTGTATTCATTCGTGTGAATGGGTACATATCGTACATGTACGAGCTGTTTAACGTCCTTCAAAGTAGTCTCCAAGGTTGCCAGCGATGAGGCAGAGGAGAAATACCATTGGCTGCAGGAGATCCGTCAATGTGTGCCACCTCTCGTAGAAATGCTCTGTTGCTATGTCTTCCTCATCGCTGGCAATGAACCATGGATAATCTCGGAGACTATTTTGAAGGATGTTAAACAGCTCGTACACATACATTACATGCCCATTCACATGAGTGTATACAGTTTGTACGAGTATATATCAATTAAAAAGTGATTTCATGCAGCCATGTTTGTCTTGGTTCCTTGCTGGACATTCCTGCATCCATACCCCAAGTGGTGTCACCTTTAAATTGTACATGTCGTACACTTTCAACTGTACATAGTACATTTCCAGTGTTGGGTCATTTTCGGGAGATAAACAATAGTTGCCATGACTTCTGAATCAGACCTCGTATATTTTTAGGATTTTCTAAACCAACTTACATATAACCTTCTTATTCATTCAATAGATTTTTAATATAATTTTCTACTGTTTCTGCATAAAATTTTCTAACCCATTGAGATCCACTATATGGTAAATATTCTGACATAGCACAGCCATATAAATAATAAGCATCTAAATACATTAAATAATTATATTTATTTTTATCATAATTTTATATATATTTAATATATGCTTAAACATATCATTTATGGCATTAGGAAATGCCTCCTCTAATAGCTTTTTAAGAATAAAAAATTATATCACAAGTTATTAAATCTATTACAATTTTAGTTGTTTTTAATGTTGAATCCTAAGATAAACTGAAGCTATATATTACAACTAGCGAACCGACCCGGCTTCGCCCGGGTACAATCCAGTTTTACAGTTATACAGTAATAAATAAACTGGGAAAAGACAATTAATTTATGTGAAAACAGGATTATAAAATTATACTATATTATGTTGGCCTAGGTTTTTAACTGATTATGGAAACCCAAAAAGAAGGATATATTTTTTACCCGATAGCCAAGAAGTAGGGTATTGTTTTTGGAGTGTATCTGTGCAACTATCTTGTAGTTACCACATTTCTGCTTTCAATGTATGAAAGTTAAAACTTGAGTTTCATCAAGTTGTAGCTTTAGAAATAAGTGTACCTAGGTACTACTTTTTTTTCTTGGCTGAGGGATCTTAATCAATCACCAAAGTTAAGCAACGTTCCCAGCGGCACACATTTGGATGGGTGACCGTTTAATGGCATAACATCTGAGCGCTTCCGGGCTTCGGAGGGCACGTTAAATATTCAGTCCCAGTTGTTATCGATTGATAGCAGTCGTTAAGACATTTCAGAGGTCCTTGGACAGCCTGATAAACTCTGACACCAAAGGAAAAAAATATTTCGGTCACGTTCCCAGCCGTTGCAGAATTACATTTTGTTTTTATTCCACAGGAACCGTACAATTTTCTGGGATAGAAAATATCCTATGTCCTATTCCAGGACCTAAAGTACCTACATACCAAATTGCATCAAAATCCATTCAGCTCTTATGGAGCTGAGTTCAGTCATTTTCCCAGCCATTACAGAATTATGTTTTGTTGTTATTCCACAGGACCCATACAATTTATTGGGATAAAAAGTATCGTATGTCCTATTCCAGGACCTAAAGTACCTACATAACAAGTTTCATCAAAATCCGTTATGGAGCTCAGTGGTAACAAACATATATACATACATACATACATACATACATACATACATACATACACACACACACACACACACACACACACACACACACACACACACACACACAGAGAGAGAGAGTGAGAGTGAGAGTGAGAGTGAGAGTGAGAGTGAGAGTGAGAGTGTGTGAGAGTGTGTGAGTGTGTGTGAGTGTGTGTGTGTGTGTGTGTGTTACATATTTAATTATTAAATCTAATAATAAATTATTTAAATATTTGGATTTTTCTATATATTTTTTATTTAAAATCTTTAGATTATTGGTTTATACTTAGTCATTTATAAAATTTTCATTCTAAAACATTATTAAATTTTGTATTAAATGAAATATTTACCCATATGCAAATAAAATTGATCACCCTGAAGGTGTCATCGCAGGGGCCCGTGAGTACAGGCAAAGGACATGGTAGTATGTATACAGAAAACATCAAAATAGTGTACCACACCAAGCAAGTATTGCAGGGGACCAACACTTGTAGGATGCACTTAGTATAGTGCTGGAACACCCATAGCATGGAGATGGGCAGCGATACAGTTGGGCGTGGAGGCATACAGATGTTGGATGTTCTCCATAGGAATATCCTGCCACAGCTGGCGCAACTGACCCTTCAAATTTGCTGTAGTTGCCACTGGTCGAAGTTGCCGTCCAAGGAAGCATGTTAACATCATGAAGGCAGGCCAGAGATACTCATGCTGTGTGTGACTGGACGCTACCCTGCTGAAAAATGAGGTTGTCAAGCTGTACCAGGAAGGGGAGCGCACATGGTTGTAGAATTTCCCAGACATATTTCCGTGCCGTCAGGGTTCTTTCAATCACAACCAGTGGTGTATAGGAATCATAGAAAAAGGCACCCCATACCATGACACTTCTCATTTGGGTGGTGTGCCGCTCTACAATGAAGTGTGAATCACAGCGATGGTCAGGACATCTCCAGACTCAAATTCTGCTGTTGTTTATCTCCAGACAGAACTGTAATTCGTCACTGAACATCACTCATCGCCAGTCCGCAAGCTGAAATTCTGCACATTCCTGGGAGAAGGTCACACATGCTTGGCAATGCTCAGGTTGTATTGATGGATGTCATAAGGGATGCAACAACGATAGACCCTGCTCGGTTAGCCACCTCAATATGGTACTGGTGGACATAAGCGTATCCCCAGCTGCTGTGACATGTCCTTGAATGGTGCACAGCAACACCCATGGAGTGCTTACAGCCTGCCATATGATGAAATGATATTCCCTGCTGGTGGTCCGCCGGTGTTAACCCAAGCCTTTTTGATGGGTGTGTATACTCTCCTGTTCCCACTGCATCCAACACCAACTCACAGTGTAGGCAGAATGATTCAAGTGGCAAGTAATGCACTGAAATGTCCAACCTGCCTCTTGGAGGCCAACAATGTCGCCTCTCTCAAAGTTATCTAGCTGAGCAAAGGCTTGTTGAATGTGCCATCTGGACATGCTTCATGTTCACTGAATTTGGCTCTGTAACTCACACCATTACCAAGGCCTTATTCTGTATCTTGCAGCTATGAATGATGGAGGGACATGCATGCCCCTAGTGGCACATCAGCACTAGCAAACTACATTATACGCAAATGGTATACATGTCTGGCTATGTATAGCCAAAAGTTTGTTTTGTTGCAGGTGGGCAATGACATAGGCTGTTTACCACACTGTTTACACTGCACAGTCTTGAAGTTGAAAACAAATCCAATTATCACTGTATTGAATTGCACACGTTTGACACAGGCATGGTAGCGTGATGCGACGTGGTAGTCAGCTGTTTGTCACAGTTAACTTAATACGCAGTGCACGGCAGACTCCCCTGCATCCAGGCGGGACAGGTAAACCAGTCCAAGTGGCTGCAACAGTGCACGCATGCCCACAAGCTGCTAACTCCTGATCGATAATTCACTCTGGCTTGAGGGGCGGTGAAGGGGTGGTGTCGCTGCATCCTTGTCGTTTTCCTAAGGTGTTGGTTGATGTAGAGGGTGGTGTAAGTCACTTACACACACACTCATGCTGCCAGGCTGCCATCTCCCTGTCTCGCCCGGAGGGGAGAGAGGGGGTGGATGATGTCTCGCAAAATGACAGGGGTCTGTCCCATCAGCGACCTCCTCGTTGTGAATCATGGCAGCAGCATGGCTGGCTGATGGTCACCATGTTGCTTGTGAATTTCCTGCGCTGGTACAGAGTTTTGTTGAGCTGATGCTGGCGCTGCTCTCTTCCGACGTGGAAATTGGGAATTCAGGTGTAGGAAAATTGCCAGGAACTTTGAGAATTTTGGCAAAAAAAATGCAGAATTTCCCCCTTCGATGTGGACACGTAGAAAATTGCACTTGCAATAAGGATGGTTACAGTCTTAGGTTAGGCATGAGAGGTTTTGCATTGCATAGAAAATTAAAGAGGCTTCTAGCCACACAAAAGGGTAAGCCATTTTCCTGCAGGAAAATGTGTAGGAATGATAAGGATTTTAGCCACATGCTTGGGCAAGTCATGTGACATCAGCAAAGTGGCTTAAGAAATTGCATGGGAAATCAGGTAAGTAATTAGGTTAAGAATTCGCCGCACAGTTGGGCAGGTCATTTAACGGGTTGTCATGGTTTCAGGAGCGGAGAGAAGGAAGGATTGACTTATTATACCAGGTGTTAGAATTGTTGTAGAGTTGTGAAGGGTTTCAGTGCACAAGAGACTTATCCAGGGTGTGGACCGTTCACCCACGTCTCTCCTGAGATCACTCTGTGGCAAGGTAATGTCATAAATGTAATAATCCTGTTACGCTTACCTAATGAGAGTGTTAACCCTCTCATACGCCTAAGTATTGTGTGAGATTGTTAGATGGCCATCCCACATGCCAAAAACACAATAAATTGACACGTCGTAGGAAGGTTGCAGTGAAGTAATAAGTGGGTCTCCTATATTTACAAGGCCGTGAAGCGGCCAACAGTGAAATAAAAAAACATAGTCTAAATTGCACAGAATTTACTCACTGGATTCCCTCAAAGGAGGCACTTACATTGACTTAGCAGCTATGGTGCGCCAGCAGCCTACACAAAAAACAAAAGCACATGGCTGATGAAATATTAAAATGTTTAAACCCCCTGCGTGGTTTGAGTTGGTGGGGTTCAGAGTGGCACGACCTCTGGTCGAAACGAAAAGAAAGAATCAAGTTCCAGACAACGTTATGAGTATTAACAAATTTATGTTGGCACAAAGAAGTTGAAGTACCCAGAGGTGCACACGTCCACTCTCAGTAAGCGCTCAGAACCAACTGAAAAAAATCTTGGCAGAGTCCGCCGAGGCTCTAACTCAAAAGTGTGCCAGTTGCTCTTAAAAATACAAGGACACTTTTTTAAAGGAAATAAACATATACAAAAACAGTTACATCACACTAAAACACGCAATAACTCTGAATAATTAATTTTCGTAAGCAAATTGCACATAGAAAGAAAATGGGTTGTCACAAAAAACCTTCAGCAACGTAATTTAAATTAGCATCGGTTTTGTTTTTCCCAGTCCGTTGCATGTTTGGATGGGTTGTTTACATTTTTAACTCTATAATAAAACTATAGCGAAATCACTTGCACCCTAGTTTTGCAGATTATAGGGTGGCAGTGGATGGCTTATGGTGGACGAGTCCATTCTCATCCCAGGAGGGGTGTGGGTAGCCATGCTCGATTCGGCTATAAACATGGTGAGTTCATTGGGGTTTGCAAAAAAAGTTGGTATGCATTGATTTCACAATTCCCATATTTTTATGGGTCATTAGCACACTCACACTCACACTTCACGCACAACACACACACCGGGACGTAAACATGGAATGGATGGAGGGGGGCGCACAAGGGGTTGCTGGAACTCTTAACCATTGTGACCCCCTCGCTGCATTGATTTCCCTGGCGGTATTTTAATGGCAATGTCTCTTGGTATTGGTTGACCCGAATTATCACGCCCTCAAAAGATGTCTCTTGAGGGCATGAAAGAGAGAGAGTTACCTGACTCCGGCAGTATCTGGAGAGTAGCGAATGTGGGGTGCACTGTTGGGCACGTCTCTGGCATTGGGTGTCAAAGAGGGGGTTACTGCCGCGTTCGGGTCGACTTGTCCCAAGTAGAGGGCACATTGTAGCTGTGCTGGTGTAGTGGGACGAACAGGTTAAGAGAGGAGGGATGCGTCACACATATGGCCTCAACTTCACCAATATATGTTCTTTTATTATAAAACATCTCTATAGAATATTAACAAAGTTAATTTTTATATTAGGCTACCTACAATAATAATAATTTAATTTAATTTATTTTATTTATACACATATTTTTAGTGCCCCCGAATCTCTGTTAAGTCCTTGATTGAGGTGCACTTATTCATAAAAAAAAAACATAATTACATAACAAGTGACAATAAACAAAACAACAAAAAATTACAAAAGTACAAAAAATTATTATAATTCAAAACACCATCATATAATAACAACAAATATGCAATAAGGACACACACATACAAAAACATGGACAAAACACAATGCAACAGAATTTTAAAAAAATCATAAGATGACAAAAACAATCTTCTACTACAATAGAACTACTAACGCAAATACAATATATTGAACAAGTACAAAGTAAAAATTTGATAATTACTTTTATAAAATAAATAATAGTATAGTTTTGAGTATTACATCTATGTAATGAATCAATGTTAATAAACGTGAAATACAGTTAATCTGATGTTACTGAGTTTTATTTTATCTGCATTTGAGAGAATGTTTGATTAAAACTTTGGTATTAACAAAGGGGTCTACATTAACTAAACACTTATTTACATTATCTGCACATTGTTTAATTAAATCAGAGATTTTATGAGTACTTATAAACAAAGAGGGAGATCTTTGATGATACTGTGGGACTTTGTCTAACACAATGTAATACTTCAGATCTATATATATATATATATATTGCCTATAATATAGTTAATCAAGAACACAGTGTCAATCACATTCCTTCTATGGCAAAGTGTACGAGTGTTAAGTTTGATGCGTGACGTCGGGTGGCTGACGGCGACGTCTCTGTCGGGCAAGGTTTTGACATGTCTGTCAGAGACATGGGTGATTCAACTGGTTGAAATTATTAACGGTTGACCAGGCCCCGGCTAGAATATAATACAGGGCGCATGGCTTGACGGCACGGTACAAAGTCAAATGTGGGCTTAGCGGTCCTGCGTACTGGATGGCATACAGCCACAGGTTTACCTGTGCTGGAGGTGGCCAGTTGACTGGAACAAGTGCCCCGACCTGGGGCGATGGTGGTGATGCAGTGAGCCTGGGGAGGGCTGCTGGTCCGGCGACACTGGAACCAGGGATTCGTGATCCCTGGTTGGAAGTTGGTGACAATTGGGTATGGTCGGTTGGTGGTCTTGATCGAGGGCTGAAATGAGTGGGTGGTGGCAGGCGGTTTGAGCTCGTTCCCGGGGGGTTATGCTGCAAAGTGAAGTTGGGACTAGGTTACAGCTCCCATTGGTTTTGGAGGCCGCAGCTGCCTTCCTTTCCTGCCACTTCGTACCACTCCTTTGGGTGTACGGCATACAAGTAAGTATAATCATCGGCCTCACAAGAGGAGAGCAGGCGACGATGTTCCCTAGCTAGGTATAGAACCAAGCCAAGGCCGAGCCGACCAAGGTCCTACCCGATAACTCGAACCGGTGACAATTCAGCGCTGTAGTTGGAGCTGTGGGTTTATCCTGAAAGTCCGACAACGACGTTGGGTGTATGTCCAAAAGTGGACAGTCCTCCAGAACCAGTCTATCACTCCTCCCAAGCGTGGTGGATGGAGTGAATTGGCTGTACTAGCTGACTGACAGCCCTTGGATTGTGCTGCTAGTGGTTGTGACTCTGCCTTACTGCGTACCAGGTGCACAGTACAGGTGTCCATCTACTGGGTGTGTTTTACGACGTACGTGCGCCCGAATAAGGGAGCCCACAGTTCCACTCTAGGTTCAGTAAGTGGTTTGTCAAAGATGCAGTCTCCTGCTTTACCCTGGTGGGCTGACGTGTACAGAGGATAAAATCATAGTCACCCTAGAATTAGCACTCCGAGGTTTGAGAGAAAACATGTTTATTCCTTGAGGAATAGACTACCTCCTAACCAATCAGGAATGAAACGGAAGTAAACTATGTAAACCAGGTGAAGGGGACCTGGATCTAACCTGAACAAGAGCAGATGTGGCTAGGTAGCTATAATAACTGTCCCTAACTATCTCAATGCCGTTGTCCAGAAGGGACTTCGAGGGCCACTACCAGAAAGGTAGTGGGTGTGGTTACCGTTCACCAGAAAGGTAGGCTGTTCAAGGTGTTCAAAGACTTCTTCGGGGGTTGCTGGTGTAGGTCTTGAAGAACTTCTGGTATGCCATGAAGACATTGGGGTCGGCAGAGAGCCTCAGCACACGAGGTGGTGGAGCGAGCTGTTGGAGATAAACTCAGAAGTACAACTGGAGAACAACTGAAGTTCCTCAGCGTTGCACGGCCATATATTCTACCTGCCTGCGGGCTCGTCTGGGGTGCGGGGTGCAGGCTGCGAGCTCCTCCTCCTGGGCAGTACTTTGCTCTCTAGCATGATCCCTCCCTTGGCCCGTGGCCGAACTATGCGCCTCTGTAATGCTGGGTCGCCTTGGTTGTGCGAGCTTAGGTGCTTAACTTGGCTGCTTGGCTAGCCTCCGACATAAGGGCAAACAATTTTGGCTGACGTGTCCATGAGGCCTCCGCAACTAGGGGTGTACTTGTAGGCTCTTGTAGTAAGTCGTTTCAGGGTGCAAACCTTGCCTGTGGTGACGTGATGATACATACAGATAAGTGTCACGCATCAAGTTTTTTAAATGACAGTTTTCATTGATTTTTCTCATTTCTTTTTTAATATGTTTTTGTGATTGAATTCCAGAAATCTGAACAATATTCTTATTTGGACCTAAATAAGGTATAATAACGACAAAGTAAAGAATCAAAACTAGAAACAGAGAAAGTTAAATAGTTTATGAGACCTAGAATTCTATTTGCAATAGTTAATTGATTGTCAGTGTGATGATGAAAATATAATTTTGAGTTAAGTAATATACCTAAATCTTTTATACGCCCACTGCTTTATCTGAACAACTGTATTATTGTCTGAGGATTTAAAATTTATATTATGTCTCTTATGAGAATACCTATGTAATAATTTGAGTTTTTCGTTCATTCGATTTTAAACCATTCTGTTTACATCAGTTACCAACAGAATTTATATAATTCTCTAACAGTTTACAATAATTTATTGTGCTTATTGTTTTATATTATTTTTAATCATTGGCGTACGTAAGACCACGTGAGTTTTGTAAAACTTCACAGATATAGATTATGAAGATATCAAATAAAAGTAGGAACATTGTTCCATCTTGTAGTATGCCTGAAGCAGAATCATATGCTTAGGAGTGAGTGACTCTTACTGAAAACCTCTATTACTTACGCAACTTCCTAACCAGTGTACATAAATTGCATTCAGACCAATTATTTATACCTGGAATCAAATTCATTTGTGATTGCTAGTACCAAAAGCCTTATTTAGATCACGGTCAATTGTGTCTACTTGCTTACATGAGACTAACTTACCATAGATATAATTAACAAATTCAGATAAATGTTTTATAGTAGATTTTCCTTATGTGAACCCATGTTGAAGGGTTTGTTGAGAGCCATAATATGGAAATAAATATGTTTATGTACAGTAAAATCCCGATATTTCGCATCCCGATTATTCGTATATCCCGCTAATTCGTACAAATTTGCCGGTCCCTTGAGAAAATCCCTTTAATTTGTAAAAAAAAAACAATGCATTCCGGTCCCCTCGATAATACGTATTTATTTTGGTGCTCCAGCTTAATTAAAACGTCTTATAATTCTTATTTCCAACTTAAAAATCTTGTTAACTCGTAATGTTTTTAACCCTAGACTGTACACCAGCTCTAGATTTATGCAATTCGGGTAGTGTAAAAAAGACCGGAAGGGTACTGAGGGACATAGGAGGGTTTGAAGGGCAGGTAATGACGCAGAGTAGGCTGTGAGGCGATGTGTCTGTGATTCCCAGAACTAAGAGGTGCCTTGGTGTCCGGCCTAGGGTTATGAGAGCGTAGGAAGGAGCAGAGCAAGTGAAAAGTTAGTCAGTTCGGTCTTCGCCATGCCTCCGAAAAGAGCTAATAAGTGTCTTTCCATTAGAGAGAAAAAAAAAACAAATCATTAACGCTGTGGCCGGTGGTGATAAAAAAATTGACATGTCCGAACGTTATAACGTTCCTCCTTTCACAATAACATCAATTCTGAATAACAAGGACAAAATCGTCTCCCAGACATTAGACATCAAAGTAAAGCACTTTAAGACTGGCGAGTATCCACAACTAGAAGAGAATTTTAAAAAGTGGTTTGCGCAAGCACGGAATTCGAATGTACCAGTTGGAGGAAACATTTTAAGAGAAAAAGCAAACGTTTTCACAGAAAAAAATGGGAATTAAAGTCTTTCGCGCGAGTGATGGTTGGTTTGATAAGTTTAAATAAAGGCACAGTATAACATTTAAGAAGCTTAGTGGGGAAAGTGCGAGTGTATCGGCCGACGTTTGTTCTAAGTGGAAAGATGAATTGGGAGAAATAATCTATTCTTATGAGCCCAAAAACATTTTTAATGCCTATGAGACGGGGTTATTTTATAAGTGTCTCCCCGACTGATCAATGTGTTTTAAGGAAGAAAAGTTTAATGGCGGAAAAAATATTAAAGAACGTGTAACCATATTGTTGGCCGCCAACATGGATGGATCTGAGAAATTAAGACAGTTTATGATAGGTAAATCAGCTAAACCAAGATTTTTAAAAACATAAAAACTTTTCCGATGACCTACCGTGCAAACAAAAAAGCGTGGATGACGGGCGAATTATTCAAGGAATGGATACGATCAGTGAATGCTGATATGGAGAAAAGGCAGCGAAAAATTCTACCTTTCATGGATAATTGTACGGCCCACAACAATGCCCCACCGCTCAGTCATGTTAATGTTGTGTTTTTGCCTGCCAACACTACTTCTAAGCTGCAGCCTCTAGACCAGGGCATAATTAAAATGTTCAAAACCTTATTCCGCAAGGAAGTAGTGATGCAACTCCTTGACAGCATCGAAGATGGGAAGGATCATAAAATCACCTTATTTTCAGCCATGAACATTGCTCACAAGGCGTGGCAAAGTGTTAGCAAAAGCACAATAAAAAACTGTTTTCGTGCTTGTGGATTCACGAAGGTGGAACTTTCATCAGCAGTTACTGAACAAGACTAAGAATGCCCTGTGAATTGGAATTGTCTTCCTCAAAATGAAGAAAATTCTATAAAGTTTGAAGATTTCGTCCACTTTGACGATGGCCTGGCGGTAGCGGGGATTCTAATTGATGACAAAATTTTGGCTCCATCTCAGGACATTGATGGTGAAGGTGATGACGAAGATGATGTGCCGACAATTACACCTAAAGTGGCTAAACAATACATCAACAACGTGCGCCATTTCTTAGCGAAACCAGACGTTGGCGATAAAGTATTTTCTGCTTTGAACATGATTGACAAAGCCATCGACAATACCCGTCTGCAAGGCTTGCACCAAAAGAAAATTACAGATATTTTTAACATAAATTTTTTATGTGTTTTTAATTGATGTAATTATTGATTTGTATATACATATGTATACATAATATGTAGCCATGCGTTTATCATTACATATTAATGCAAATTTGCATAAGTCTCTTTATTATGTTTTTTTTTTGCTCCAGATTATTGGTAATCCTGTTAATTTGAATATCCCGATAATTCATACTTAACATTCAGTCCCTTGACAATACGAATTATCGGGATTCTATTGTATAATTTTTTTAAATTTTGGAGAAACCACATAATAAAAATATAGGGCTATAATTACTGCATGTTTCCATTTGATGGGATAGGTTACAGTTTATAAACTGTAATCAAAGATATGTGCCAATACAGGTGCTAAAATATACATACAGCCTTTTATAATAAAATTTGTGATACCATCCAGGCCTTTAGTGATTTAATGGCCCACTGTACAAGACCAATATTTATTGTAGGAAGTAGTAAATTATTTTTATATACAATAGGTTTAGTTTGTTGAAAAGTCATGCAATCACAGTTATAAACCTTGGCAAAATTATTTGCCAATTTTTTATTATCATTAATTAATACATTATTACCTAAAATTTGTGGCTTTTGCATGTAGCCATCTTTCATTATTTTCACATAATACCAAAATTTTGTTGGATTATACTTGACCTTGTCATTTATTCTCTTAAGTTAAATATTTTTATCTTTTTTGTTTGTAATCTTGATTATGCATCAAAAATTGTAAAATTACAAGTTCCCAGAAAACTTGATCATGGAGACGTTTATTGTTTGTTTTGATGGATTTTAGTTTGATAATGATGTTAGATAATACAAAGACAATGTCATTTTCAAGCTCTGTAATTTCAGAATATTTTAAAAGTTAGCAGCATCTTAGGATTGAAGATTTGCATTAAACCTTTACAAAATATATAACATGTAAAATTTTAAACTCCAAAGGCTCACAATGCAAAAAATATATATTAAAATATTCATACAAAAAGATTAAATTGCTCTTTCAAAGTATTGCGTAGCTCAAAGTACAATAAATATGTAGCTGGCAAACACGCCAAGTAGTGTAAAAATGTTTCAAAAATATCAAAAAGTAACTCTATTGACTAGCAATACTTCAAACACTCATACAAAAAGATTAAATTGCTGCGAAATGTCTTATTCAAAAGTATTACATTACTCCAAAATATGCAATAAATATTTAATTGAAAAACAAGCAGTGACATTAAAACGCTTCTAAAATACAAATGGTTACTTTGATGACTAGATAAATTTAAGGTATTTAGTGGAGCAATTTGACTAAAGGAGGACAGCGTTCAGGCTCAGTAAAGCCTCCTTTACGTGAAAATACAAATTAAAATCTGAAATAAAATATTATGTTAAAACAGTGAATTGATGGAGCGTTTGTAGACACTAACCATAGCTCAATCAAATAAATAATCCACGACAACAATTAGAACACTTCAAGACTATGCCAAAGCATAAGTCGTGGTAGCACGGTAGCGACAATTAAACTTTAAGTAAATCATTGGGCAGCAGACAAAGAACTATACACATCACACAGAAGCAAGAAATTAGTTAGGCTGAAACTACAATTTAGGCAGGCGTCCAAAACCAGAATTTAAAAAAATCTAACTCGCTGCAAAGCCCAAGACAAACACAATACTACGCCACACAATTATTTTAAAAACACTAAACTGACCCACAAATAAAAAGCTGCGACTAAGACTCACCGTTTTACAAGCTCCAGCATAATCAGCTGCTCACGCAACTACATTATTTAAAGGCATCTCACAGCACCCTCGTCCAAGGATGGGTAAACTGACAATCTTAGCTCATATTACATTTTAAATTAGCCCTAGCAGGCATCAACCCGTCAATCTTCTTCACAGGCGTAGAATGAATGCTGCACAAGGCGTGTAACATATAAACTAGCCCATGAATTTAAAAAAGCTGACGTACAAGTAGGGGTAATTAAGGGAGGGTGATGAGGGGAGTAAACAGGAGGGGAGCAGAGTTGGCCAATGAGCAGTCTGCCTTACATAGCAGCGAAACCAAAAATGATACGCGTGGCGGCACCACTGTCACGAGGTAATTTTGCACTTTTGGATTTGTTTGTGAATTGTTTCTACAATAGCCTCATTGCAAAATGAGAAAGCAGGGCAAGAGTGGAGTGTGACTTTTTTCTGGGTACCTGGTTGTCGTGGTTTTGCCTTTTAAATCATGAATGTATATTTCTCTGTGTTAGTTATCAAGATTTTTTTTCTGTCTGCTGTATGGTACTTCTATTTTTATAAAGTTTTTTACCTATTGTATTATTTGTTAATGTAAGAAATAGTGAGTAATAATAAAAAATGTGATATTGTTGACAGTAATATATTCATGATGTTACATGATGCTTCGTTATTGCATTACTTGTGATTGGTTTTCTATTACTTTTAAAAAATTATGCAAAAAATAAAAGCAGATAAATTTATTTTTACAGGTTTTAATAAATTTAAAAGTTTTTACAAAAAACACATTTGGTTGTGGACAAAAACATGGTTTTTTTTATTAAATAACACTGCCATTTTCAGGTTTATAGTGATAGCATGTGTTCAGCAGCATAGAACAGTGTATTTATGGACTGTCAATGCAAAAAGTTGTGAAGTGTTCTTTTTCTCTTTTCTTCTTGTTTGACCTGCTTTTGAATAACCTCAAATTATTTTTTAAATCTTTTTAAGGAATAGATTGTTTGGCCAATGACATCAGTGTACATTGCATGGTGGGAGGATAAGTTGGTTTTTGCACAAACTTTAAATTTTTTATTTAAATAAATTTTCATTTTCTGGCATGCCCAAAATGTGATTCACAAAAGAGTTGAGAAATGTGTTAGTTTTCACAATTAATAACAATATAACAAATGTGTGTAAGAAAAGTGCAAAGAATAAAGAATCTATAAAATTGCTATAAATAAGAAAATTGCCATTAAATTTTCATTTTATGCTGCTTCTGTTAAAGAAATTCATTTTAAAATGTTCTAGAATATTTAGTAGTTATGGAAGCAGAGATTCACGTATGTCGAATGCTTACTTAAATCATAAATTGTTGTTGGAGATAAAACCCTATTTTCTTATTGATTTTCAATGATTAAATTTGCACCACACACAATGGAGAAATGAATCTGGTTTTAGGTAAACAAAATAATTTTATTATGTATTTAGAAAAATTTTACTGCGTGCTGTTAATCACATGCAAAATACATTGTATAAACAACCATATGTTTTGTTACATATTTATGTGAAAACTTGTCACTGCGGTATAAATTATGACATTTCAAATGACTTAAACCCTTTACATCTCACAGCTTATTTATTGTTTTAATTCAAGAGTGTTTGGTTTCTTAAATGTAAATTCATTAAAAAGGCCTATCACATACCTGCCAACCTTTCCAATTTTTCTGGAAGTCTTCCGGAAAAAGCTGCCATATATTGTTTTCCGGAAATATACACATTCTTCCGATTTTTAGTTAGTTGATTCAGTAAAAGATTGTTTTGCGTTAAAGCACAGAAATCGTAGTGTCATAACGATATAGATTGATGCTGATTTTGCATGCATCCAAGCAATCACGTTACAATAGGGCGACAATCTATTTTCACATATTGTTAGTTGGAGTTGCATTTTTCCGTCTGTGGAGTTTTTGATAGCTACCGGATTTGTTTGTGAATATGAATACATGTGGACATTGATTTTTCTGTGAACTGTTTCAATTTGAAGTCTAGTTGAAACATGTGTTAAAGGATTTTAATACTGTGTGCAATAAAAGCTGTATGTAACTACGTATGGACTGTGATTATAATTTGGTGTGTATTATGTCTTTTGGTGGCCATGTTTTTGTGAGGTCTTGATAGGTTAATTATTGTCGACTCTGCAAAGTTTAAAACTAAAGATGAGTAGAAAAAAGCAGTATTACTACCAGACATTCCGAGAATCATACAGTGTAGAGTTTCCATGTATTATAAAATCAGACAAGGGCGATAGGTTTGGTTTTGTAGTATATACCGATGCAACATAAACATTGCACATGGTGGGAAAACAGATATAAATGTACACGTTAAAAGCGCAAAGCATGTCGCCAACATAAAGTGCCAGGAAGAAAATCAGAAGATTTCTAAGTTCTTTGCAAATCCTGGAAATGCCGATTTGGACGTTACACGAGCAGAATGCTTGTTTACTTCTTTTTTGGTAGAGCACAACATTCCCCTAACTGCTGCAGATAATGCAGGTTTGCAACTAAAAAAAATGTTCCCGGACTCGGAAATTGCAAAGAAGTATGGATGTGGTCGTACAAAAACCTTAGCAATTGTAAAGGAAATGGCTTCTGATGCAAAATCTAGTGCAGTACAATGTTTGTAGAATGCATCGTTTTCTGTTTCAACTGATGGAAGCAATGACACCAATTCAAAGTTGTATCCTATCTTAGTGGCATTTTACGATGATACACAGGAGAAAATTGTGAACTCTGTTCTTTCTACCCCTGCCTTGGAAGGAGAGTCTACTGGACAGAATAAAAGTAATTTAGTGCTTGCACAGCTTGAATGCAATAACATTCCTGTTGAACACTGCGTGGCTTTTTGTGCAGATAATGCAGCTTTAATAGTTGGCCATAAAAATGGTGTTGCAGCAGTGATGAAAGAGAAACACCCTGGACTTATTTATTGTGATTGGTTGCATTTGTCACCTGATAAATTTATCTGCAGAAAGGGCTGTATCTGCTTTGCCAGTAAAAGTTGATGACATTCTTGTGGACATTTTTTATTATTTGGAAAAAAGTTCAAATAGAAAAGAAAGGTTACAAAAATTTAAAGATCTCCATGATACAGAAGCAAAGAAAATACTCAAGCATGTCTGTTCAAGATGGTTTTCTCTTGGAAGAAGTTTGTTGAGGGTTTTTGAACAGTGTGAACCATTGCTTAGTTTCTTTAAGGGAGAGGTTGTAAATGAGAAACCTACATCTTCGAGTCTCACCTCTTACAAAATTCCCAAACTACAATCATCATCCTGTTCAACCTCTGATGGAATATGTCAGAAAAACATAAATGAGAAAAGGAAGAATTTGGGTTCTACTACTCATTCCAGCAAAAACAAAAATTACTTTGACATCAGCAAACAGTGATGCTCCTATTCTGAAGAATACAAGTCCTTTTGTAAATCAGGAAGCAAAACTATTTATGTGCCTTTCTTCTGACCTAAATAAAGCATTTTGTGCATTTCTTCTAGGTGTCCTCCGAACATTTGAAAAACCGAATGTAATTCTTCAGTCCGCATCTCCACACATTCATATTTTGGGAGAACTGTTGCTTGATTTTCTAAAAGCATTGTTATCAAATTTTGTGAAAGCAAAAGTTGTGAAAAGTTGCTCATTATTTGAAGTGAACTATCACTCTAATCAGAAAGACGACACTGAATTAGTAATAGGAAGTAAAACATCAAACATTGTGAAAACACTTGAAGAAAAGGAAAAAGTAGTTTTCTTTGCATCTGTCAGGACTTATTTTATTACAGCATGTGACTACATTGTTCACAAATTCCCCATAAATAATGGAGTCGTGAAAAATGCAGCTATGGCAAGAGTAAATAATCTTGACAATGCCAACTTTTCTTCTGTTCGCTACTTTGTGGATTTGTTTCCTTTGATTTTGCCTGTACAAGAAGGTGAAACTGGGGATGCAGCTATGGACGAAACTGAAAAACAATTCTCAACTCTTCAGATAGACGACATTTCAGCCCTTAGTGCTATAGGAGATAGTGATGATGTTAAGTGGGCCAAGTTATCCAGGATTCGTGGTGTTGATGGCATTTTAAAATACAATAGAATATTTAGAATCATGTTGTCCATTCTGTCCATTCCACACAGCAATGCAGAATGCGAGCGTGTTTTCAGTTTAGTGAAAAAAAAAACAGACCCAGTTCAGATCAACCATGTCTTATGATACTATAGAATCTATTTCGATTTTGAAATGCAGGATATCAGGCTTATGTTATGAACAAAATTTTAGAGCAGAATTCCTAAAGAAAGCCAAGAAAGCAACAGCTGCTTCTTTAAAACCACAGTGTTCCATTTCAACATAAACAGCAGAATATAACAACATAGCAAAAATAGATAATAGTTGTATGACTCCATAGTGCTCTAACTTAAGTAGGAAGATAGTTTTAGTTCATTATTTTAGTGCAGATTTAACCAATTAACCTTCCATTAGTCGCGCCCCTGTTCCTCCCATCGATAGTCGCGCTTCACCTCTGAGGTGCCTCCTCAACTATTACCAGTAAAAACAATTCCTAAGCGTCAGGGTGCATCGTAAACCTACGAATAAAGTAGGAAACAACAAAATTCTTGTAAATAATGAACTTTATTGCATTTGAAAATGGATGAATTAATAATTGACTTACTTTTCATCATCAAAAAATTATTTCTTATCAACTATCACAACATCTAGACTCTTACAAAAATTAGTTTTGAATATCTTAAATGAATAGAGTTCTGAATACATCACATGTTATATCACACAATATCTATCTTAATCTTAGTCAGGTAACTTTTCAGGAACTGTCATACTCTAAATCCATAACATGATCAGCATTTTGACTAGCGTGACAGTCTTTGCAAATTGTAGTTACGTGGCCCAAACACACATTCTTTCCACAAATAGCACAAGAATACTTGGTGTTTTTTCGTTGTTTGTTGAGGTGACATGGGTCACACAATTTTCTTTTTTTATTTACATCTTCCTGCAGCAGTATCAGTGCAATGCATTGTAGGGTCTGCTTTGTTACCTCCGCCAATCTGAAGCATAAGGCCATAGTGAGATTCTTCTCTTCGTTGTTTCGTCGAACTATTTCCTCCATGATCAAACTTTTGGATAATTCATGCAAAAAAGCCCTTCTGCTGTCAGTTGAATAGCCGTTTCCATTGTATATTACCTGTGCATTTATACCAGCCACGTTGAGATCAGAAAAAAAATTACCATTGGCCAACGACGAACATTTCTAGCCACATCATAGGTTGCACACAACTTGTCAACCGTGTCGACACCACCTTTAGTCTGATTATAAAATGTTATGATTTCAGGTTTTTTCAAAACCCCAGTCTCAGCGTCAATTGCATTGTCAAAGTGAAGGCTGGATATAATAATGACATTTTTGTTTTTGCGAGGGACATATGATACTATTGTTCCTTCTCTCCTGAAACAAAAAACACTGGAATGTTCACATCTTCTTGACACATTTTTGATCTCAGCTGGAATCTGCCATTTATTTTTCTCCATGGTGCCAACGAGCAAAACATTTTTACCTGCCAGTTCACTCATCAGGGGGACATCACTAAACCAGTTATCAATGGTTAGGTTGCGGCCTGTATTGACTATTGCAGTTACCATCTTGCGAACGTCAGTACATTGATTACTGACACAATACGGCCCCTCAGGTTGTTTGCCAGCATATATTTCCATTTTAGAAGTGTAATACATTTTGGCATCAACAAGAGCAAAGATTTTGATACCGTACTTAGCTGGCTTAGACGGGATATACTGACGAAAACCACAATGCCCACGGAAGGCTTCTAATTTTTCGTCGAGTGTGACATTCTCCCCAAGAGAATAACTTTTCTTGCAATTATCTACGAAACTTTCGAATAAATCTCTTATTGGAGCAAGTCGGTCAATTTCCTGCCTTTCATTACGTGTTTCCTTGTCATCAAACCGAAGGCATCTCGTCAAAAATCTGAACAGTCTCAATTACATGGTGAGCCTGAATGATTCCACACCGTCTCCATCGGTATTCCAAAGATCATCCAAGTTCAGGCGTGATGTGTGGTCTACACCAGCTAGGTACAACAAACCTATAAAAGTTTTTATCTCCGCTAGGTGTGTTGGTCGAGAATTTCTGGTACGTGTAAATTCAGGTCTCAATTGATCAATGAATTGATTGGTCCACCTAACAATCGAATCTAGCATTGATTCGTCAAAAAGAAGAAGCCAAGTGTCTAAAATGGTCCCTGCCTTTCTTGCTTCACCAATCACACCTGGAAGGTGAACTAACAAGTTTTGCTTACTGAATCTCTTTCTGTTTGTTGGAACATTTTTATTCCATTGAATTGAGTCAATGACCTTCTTGTTCTTCAGTCGGTTCACAGTGTAGTATTCCTCATCGCCTGAATATTCTTCATCTTCTGATGATTCTTCACAGCTTTGCTCTGTTTCAGAATTTTCGTCACGCTCCTGAATATTATCTTGACTGTTGGTATCAGAAACATCACCAAAGTCCTCATCTTGAGTGAGAACCTCATCAAACAAAGACCTGTGAAGTTTACTGACGTCTTGAGCATTGGAAACATCGTAGATAGTTTTGGACCCCATCCTAAAACATTAGATGCCAAGTGACACGTATAGTCACGCTGGACAAATCCTTGTTTTGAAATTTCCTATTTTCATGTATAGTAAAATGAATTCCTATAAATACATACATACATACCCACTCATACATACACATACATAAGATAATTTAGTTGTTCATCAAGTTTCTGTCACGGAATAAAAACTTCAATAGTTGGCGACGTTTCGAGACTTTATTGGCCTCATTTTCAAGCCTGACGGATGAAACAAACGACACCAAATTCCGACAAAACTAAGAGAACTAAAATTAAACCGTTGGGCGATTGTGTTTTTCTTTTTTGGGAAGTATAAATGGTAAAGAGGCAGCGGAAATTTTTTTATTTTTTTTTTTCCAAAAAAAGAAAAATTGTGTAGGTACTGCTGATTTTTATAAATTGTTTAAAGCTGATGTTCAGAAATATTATGCAGACAAAAATACCCTTTTTTGTGACAGTGGTTTGTCATTTTTAACCACCTTGCAGAGTAATTTCATGTATATTTAATAAATAAAACTACAGACAAAAAATTTGTTTGTGGTTCATATTATAAGCACACTGTCAATTAACAATTTGGGATTTACTAGGAACTTAAAACTGTTCAAGCTATGTGAAACAGTAATTTGACAATTTAGAAATTTCAAAGCTATTCATTGTCGCTTAAATGAAATTAAATTATATTTCTAATTTTAAATTTACTCACAATATTATTCTTTAGTAATGTAATACTTTTAAAACCCAAAAATACATCATTATTAATATAGCGTATTGAGTAACATATAACCCCATAATCATTCTGCTTCATTGGTATTTTCCTATTGACAGGTGATCCAAAACAAATTGGATTTAACTAGATTGAGAGTTTTGGACATTTGCCATTGTGATGCAGATGTTTGACATGGAAAAACAGGACTGATCTGTCCTGTTTTTATTTGACTCGATTCCTTCATGCAATATTCTTGCCTTGTGCATATATATTCTTGACTACAGTATACCTGGCCTGAATTCTATTCTATAGTGTCTAGTAAAACTGCTATGTTTGAGTGCATTTCATTGTTGTGTTGTCCCATTTTGTTCCTACTTATTTTGTCAGTGTTGTCATAACTTTTTAAAGCAGATTTCTAGCCTTTGTTGTTTTCTATTTGTTATCTGTTGTTATTCGTGTTATTTTTCGTAATTAGTTGCTGTTCTTTTTTTTTACTCTATTCCCTCTTGGAATTTTCCAGTGTTGTATACGTATATTTATTTTCTCGTCCATAGGTTACTTGTCTTATTTAAGTTTTTTTTTTTCGTGCTCAGTCCTGTTTTTCTATGACAGACATCTGCATCGCAGTCGTGAATGTCCAAAAATCTCCATCTAGTCATTTACCCCCATTGAATTATTCATTCAAAGGTCACAAATAGGATTTACTCACCTTATGTAAATTGGAGATGTATCCTTTTTTCCTGTATTCCAGCCATTTACATTTTACAGGCTCACTGCAAACATAATTTTGCAGCATATCACAGGTCCAATACGACTTACAACTTGTAGATAAGCCAAATATATGGACAGTACACAACACCCTACCTGCGTGCACCAACCTGGCACATGGCATGGTGCGACACAGCCACAATACTCAAAATATGTGCAAGTTCACTTTGATGGCACAGTTTGGCATGGCATACCACCAGCTAAAATTGTTTCCAAGATAATAGTAATTATTTTGGCCAGACAATCTGTCAGGTAAATATAGTGAAATAACACATCTTGAATACTTGACAGAAGTGGAAATAACTGAAAAGTTATTGAAGTAATTTTTCTACATTTATCAAGGCAAGATACTGCATGGGAATAAATGTGATAATTTTGTTAATGGTTTATGTCATGAGAGACTATTTACTTCCAATATTACTTACATATTTTCTTATTCTATGTTGCCTGTAGAAAACATGCTGCTTGGGAGCAGTTTTACCATTTGCTGTCAAGCTAATAAATATTAATGTTTTGTAAAAAAAAAAATAGTATTAGGTGCACATTAAAATATCACAAGTTTTATTTATATTCTTTGCCAATATATTCTTGATAAAAGTTTAATTAAAATCTAGAGTTTTTCTATGCCCAATGTTGAAAAGTATATTATAAAAAGAGACAATATTATACACAACAGTGAAATAAATGTAACTGGCGAGTCATTGACGACTCCATGTTCTGTCTATAATTATTTATTGCTACTACCGTACGTAAAACTATTCCAGTAGAACTTTTCCACTGGCATTTATAAGTATCAAATGAAATGTTATTTTGTTCATACACCATTGTAGTTTGTCTTGTAGAAAACCAGAATAATGCATAGAGAAAACAACACTGACACACAATAGAAGCAAAGTTGGGCTGTTGTCAGTGTACATGATGTTTCAGTGGGAATAGTAAATACTTCAGGAGGTGGTAGTATCAAATATTCTGAGCATAAACGGTTGTATAAACCTGTGTCTGAATGTCAACTGCTATAGAGTTACAGCTATTTGAAGTTGGTGCGTACACTTCCGCAATGCACCCAAGGCCGGAGCAGGATGGAATGAAATGGGACTGCAGTGTAGCAGTTGTAATGCAGTGGTAAACTTAACTTGTTACACATGACAAGTGTGTTGAACCAGGCTGTTCACCTTTACACATCCTGAAAATGCCAATATATTTTTGTTTATGGGTTTTGTGATGGAAATGCTTTTGCTGCTTGTTGAGAATACAGCAGACTGTTTCCTAACTGTCATGAAATTTCGTCTTACCATCCACATAAACAAAATGTAGACAAAGAAGAAGCCATTCTTTGCTCTGTAGAACGTAGTCCTATGACAAGTATGCTAAGAATTTCTGTATGTATGAGGAGCATTCAACATACACGAGTATGGCAAACGTTTTATAGTGCAACACCTTCACACAGGAGATGAAACTGGATGATTGAATTTTTGTCAGTAGTTAATTACACCTCAGTGATTAATTCCATTAATACTGTTCAGCGGTGAGGCAACTTTCAATTATAATGGTATCAACAACACCAGCAACTCACATTGATGGTCTGATGAAAATCCATGTGCCGTTGTTGAAACATTTTTAACATCACTTCACCATAAATCTGTGGAACAGTGTGATAGACTGTTCCAGTCTCAAGAGGGTTGTTGAACACAAGAGTAAACGTTTTTTAATCCTGTACTGTGCAGTTCAGAAACCATCTGTAGTATTCTTGACAAGCAGCCAGAGTGTTACCATCACAAAACCCATAAACGAATATCATATCTGCATATTCAGCACGTGTAAAAGTGTGCTGCATGGTTCAACACACTTGCCATACGTAACAGATTTAAGTTCACCATTGCACTACAACTGCTACATTGTAACATTACAACTGTGGTCCCATTTGATTTCATCCTGATTGCTTACCTGCTTCGGTCTTGTACGCATAGCAGAAGAGTATGTGCCAACTTCAAACAGCTGTAACTTTATACCAATTGATATTTGGACATATGTTTATTCAACCTTTTTTTATCAGAATATTCTATGCTACCACCTCCTAAAAGTATTTACTATTCCCCCTGAAATAACCTATACATAAAAAAAACCAAAAGAGAATTCCAAACAAGAAATTGTCAGAGAGCAACAATAAAATGCAACAAGTGGACATGACACAAACTTGAGCAACAAAAAAAATATAAATACAGACAAGACAACGAAAACAGCACAGGCAAAGAAAATTCACCGAAATAACTTACAGATATGCACAAAAGCTGAACAAAACAACTGGAACACAATACAGATGAACACAGTGGTATTCTACAAGTAAACCGATGCAACGTTTTGGGAACGGCAACCTTTTCCCATCTTCAGGCATACAGACAGACTAAGGAACACCTGGAGACTATGGAAAACTTTTGTTTTTTTTTACATTTGGACCCTCTCGTGTGCTCATGATGATTTGTGTAAGATCTCTCACTTCAGGAAAATGTGAAAACAGAATATGGTTTTAGGTTTTGTTTCCAACAATAGCAATAATGATGTCTTCCCCTCTAAATAACTGTATATTATTACACTACATATACCATATAACTGAATGCTTGGTGACTGTTTGGAATGTCCTTAATAAAGGGCAGCAAATAGAAGTACACAAGAGGTGAACTTGAAGGTAAACCACTGGATTTCAAGAGGGCAGGTTGGTACCATGTTATGTTATGCTGTACCATACCAAACCATTCTAGCTAGTGTTCTGTTTTAAACAAAGTGGAGTGGGTTTAGCATTGTTTACATGACAATGGCAGTAAATGATTAGGTTAGGGGGAAAATCTTTATAAATCTAAAGTCTTTGGAGAGCACTTTAGTATTGAAAGCCTGGGGAAAATTACCCCATTTTCCCCTCTCCCCCATCCATCATGGATGGCCCTAGATAAGCTTATTCCATCCCACTGCATGCCTCAATAACATTTTCATTTTTTTTAATAATGAAAATAATATTTCAGGAGAAGGCGGTGAGGATATCATGCTGCACTTATGTGTAACTTTCCAGAGAAATTTCTGAACCATACCCATGGCGTACACAGTGGTTTGGGTAATCATCATTGTCATCTCTTCAGCTTTATTAAGTACATTGTTGCCATAAAAGTACACACATTTAGAAAGAAATGTTGAATTTAAATGAAATGTATTAGTGTAATGGTATAAAAAAAATAAGTAATTACAATATAATTGCATCAGGAAAATGCCCTCCTCACCTGTAGCTAGAAGAATGTAACATTTAATAATTCATTGGGTCACCTCATGGCTGGATAAATGCATTTATGATGGGCCATGGAAACAAACTAATGCAGTAGATCATCCTGTATCAAATTCCAAATCATGAACATTTAGATATGGAGCAAGCTATCTAGTTCCAGAAATGTTCAATTGGCTAAATATATGACAAGGCCAGGTTACAGAAGTGTTGATATATGTTGAAACACACCTGTGAAACCAGAGCTATGTTTGGGTAAGCATTATCTCACTGGAAACTGGCTGCTTGGCACTCAGCTTGGGGCCACAAGATGTCTTCAGAGTACTGCTGTGTATTCAATACACCTCATATCACTACCAGTGGTTACTGGTGATCATATGTGCTGGCTCTCCAGTAGTAGGGGATGTGTGCCTCTATAAAGTGAGGCAGGAATTGTGATGCTCACCTGCTGTTCTCCAAACCCTGATNGTGTTTGGGTAAGCATTATCTCACTGGAAACTGGCTGCTTGGCACTCAGCTTGAAGAGATAGCACATGGGGCCACAAGATGTCTTCAGAGTACTGCTGTGTATTCAATACACCTCATATCACTACCAGTGGTTACTGGTGATCATATGTGCTGGCTCTCCAGACCATCACACCAGTAGTAGGGGATGTGTGCCTCTATAAAGTGAGGCAGGAATTGTGATGCTCACCTGCTGTTCTCCAAACCCTGANCCAGTAGTAGGGGATGTGTGCCTCTATAAAGTGAGGCAGGAATTGTGATGCTCACCTGCTGTTCTCCAAACCCTGATATTATGGTCATCCATTCTCAAATAAAAGTGTGATTTCTTACTTAAGACAATACATTGCCAATCCATTACATTCTATGTTTTCTGCTGACATCACTGCTCTCAAAGGTGACAAAATTAGGGTCTTAATGGCAGAACACATGAAGGTCATTCAGATAACATATTTGCCTGTGCATGGTCTCTGGAAATGCTTCTGATAGAGAGATGACTTTGTAGACCAAATATCCCAAATGACAAGCGGTTCAGTGTCTCTCATAGCCTTATTATACAGCCCTTCTCAAACTGATTATTTGTATAATTATCTTGTGCATCTTTAGACATGCCTGTTGCTCACTTCTCACGCATATCACATGATGTGCACTGTTTTGAGGCCTGTTAAAATATTTTACTTCAAGAGCGAAAGCAACATTCTCATATAATGTATATGCATATTTGCACAATTGCACAAGTTTGTATATCATTCACTGATGTGCCTATGTGCTAACACACACAATTAATGAATGACTTTTACAAGGTGCATACTCATGGAATTCATGTGTGCATCACCTCCTTGGAGCACCACAGTTCACCTGTTGATTGAGAAGGTACCTGTGCCTTGAAGCCATTGATCAATTCTAGCAAAAATGGTACCTGAAAGTGTAATGTGATACTTAAATGCACATGATAAATGCAACAAGTAATTTGCCTGTTACCTCAACCTTTGCCATAAATTAACATTATGTCTACAAATTTGGTAAATATGTATTCGTCCATGGCTGTAAGAGACTGAACTGCAAGTGATGCACATTTTGAAACAGCAAGCACATGACCAGCAGAATAGAAGACATGTGACATCAATCAATCATTGTTCTGCAATGTAAGCATCACACCCCTTGTCAACATGAGTTGTCTACTACAGTAGAGCATCCCTTAACCAGAATTCCCTCAAACGNTGTAAGCATCACACCCCTTGTCAACATGAGTTGTCTACTACAGTAGAGCATCCCTTAACCAGAATTCCCTCAAACGAAACTTTCCATATCCAGAACTAATTTTCCAAAAAAATTCAAACGTCACAAAGTTGTGCCATTACTTTCCCGTGCTGGCGAGAGATCTTTCGTTCCTCACACCAGACTGTACATTCCTACTAGCTGGTAAACAAGCTGCATGATGAAGAGACAGTCGGCCCAAGTGACAGTGACTAATGGCAATGTGCGACACATGCTGTTGGTTTTAGTGGTATGACTTTCAGAATTTAGTGTTCTAACGTGTTAGTGTAAATGTACCATATTTTGTCGTGTATAAACCGCACCAGAAGTTTTTGATGAAAAATTAGGGATAATTAATATTTCAAGTATAGGCCGCACTGAATTTTTGTATTCCCGTAAATAATGCCAGGACTTATCGTGCTAGTGCGACAACAGCAAACTATAACAACGTCAAATTAATTAATTTGCTATTGGGTGTTATCGTTGCCACGCCCCCTGGCCTCTGCCTGCTGAAAAGTGGCAACCGCGCAGTATTCCACGTAAATAAAACTTTTGTATATATGTCAAAATGCCTCAACACTGCGTTTGAATTGCAGACCATGTGCAGCATGCATAGCCTGGGCAGGCAATGGTATAGTGCAAGAGTGCGTGCGGCGCCACACACACACAGCTACTGCTGACTGTCTCATTCGGCCAGAGAGAGAGAGAGAGATATATAGAGATAGATATAAATAGATATAGATATAGAGATATAGATACAGAGATATAGATACAGTATGCCAAACAAAATATAGGGGAAGGAGGGAAAAAAGAAAAGTAAGGGAGCGAGCAAGTTTGCCTGGTGCTGGGTGACTGAGGTGGTTGTGCTAGGAGTGGGGGTGAAGGTGGAAAGGAAGGACGTCAAGTGAGAGGTGAAAAAGAAAAAAAGAGAAAGGAAGCGAGCCAGCTGGACGACTGCTGGAGGTGATACAAAGCAGAACTGTCGAGGACAGGCAGGCAAAAGTATGGTGCTACCCATATGCATTTAAACACATTATTAATGAGCTATTCAATTGTTATTATTTTTTTTACTTCCTTGGAAACTAAGTTAAAACATTAGAGCATACTGTATGTTGACAAATTTCTGAACATGGTTTAGAGGGGGAAATTTTTTTATGCCAATATCTCATAAATAAGCTGCACCCCACTTTTTGTCATTTTTTTTTTTAAATTGTGCAGCTTATACACGCCAAAATACGGTACTTTGCGAACTTCATGTATAATACGTCAGTCCTGCTCTTGTAAATGTAGATTGTGCCGATGTGCCATTCAGTAAGGGAAAGACTGTTCACAGAATTGACTATACATCGGGAAGTTTTATCAGTTGCACGTCAACACAAACAGTATCATGTCACCGCTGCAGGCCTAGATTATCTCCAGTCCTCGCTTACTCACGCACACACATGTGCGAAGCGATAAGTACCTCGGCTAGCAGGTTGTGAATGTAGGTTATTAATGCAGCGTCAGGAGTTTTGTGACTCACATTTTCATAAACAGTATGTAGTGTTTTTTTTTAATGGTTTTGTAACTTTAAGGATAAAACTAATAATTTACACTCATCGATTTCTTAAGTTAAAATTATGTGCCGCATATACATGAGTTCAGACTAAAAATGTGTTATTTTTCACACCATCCCACCCTCATTTCCCATAGCCGGAATTTTTCTACAACAGGAATAGCCCATCCCCCGATGATTCCGGTTGGGGGGTGCTCTAATGTATAGAAGAAAACTTAATACATATGTACACAGATGCAATTACTCTTTGAACCAGCTGAAGTCAAATGTTAGTTATATTTTTTATAAACACTTTATTTGACTTTTTGTAGTACAGTATATATACAGATATGGGTTCATATTTAGAACATAGTTTCTTCTATACTCTATTTAAGCCCTAGGAATTTGTAACAGGTATTTCAGAGCACCTTATATGTAGGTATATTGTAAGCAGTAATGGCATGTATTGAACTACTAGTGGTTTTTTTAATTTTTACTGTAATTAATTTTATTGAAGATAAATTTATTTTTAATTTTATCTATTGAATGAAAAATAATTAATCATCACATTTAATGATCAAGACTTTTTTTATATGAGATATGATATTTATTCGTACTTTTCTTCTCACTCAATTACACAGTGGTTATTATTTCTGTACTAGTCAGGATTTTAACTTAATTTATGCTATACTGTTATCTTTGGTATGTGACACATTTTTATTGTGATACCTGAACAATATTAAAGTGTCTTTATTCAATTTAACCACACCATATGATAACCATAGCCTTAAATAGCTAGTAAAATTTGATTGTGTTTACTAAAAAAAATAACTGGCTATGTCAAGTAACACATTAAAAGAAATTAGTGATGAGAAACATGATTTTCCTTTTGCATACTTATAAAAATATTTTGAATTCACAGGTGTGCAATTCTAATGGAAACATGTCGGTAAAGTACAAGGTGTGTACTGGAAACAATATTTTAAGTTCAGAATTTAAAAATTACGTTAAAATACAGTATAAAAAATATGTCCTACAGAGTGTTCATAGTTGTAAAACATATTTTAAACACGTGTTCAAAATTTGAATTGAAGTAACTTATTTCAATTAATATCTCAATTTTCAGGTGAAGCTGAAAATATAATGCAGTTTGAAGCTGATATTCTAGAATTACCATGTGGCTTGCCAACTGCATCAAGTATTGACCAGGCTCGACTCGATACTGATGAGAGAAAGAAACTTCATCCAGCTGTACCACCACTTTAATTTGAATATCACAAGAAAAAGATTGTTTTTGCTGTTCTTAAATAATATCTATCCAATCTCTTTTAAAGAATAATCATGTTCAAAATATATAATTAATTTATAGAAATAATTGTAGAAAGAGCAAGAGCAAAGAATTTCTGGACGTACTAAAGTATTATTACAAAATAAGTAAAAGTATATACTGTGTATAAATGTTTGCTATAATGACAAAAAGTGTTGTGTATTTTAATAAAGTGACACGTTTTTGTACTAATGAATTATTGAGTGTTATCCGATGAATTTGAACTTTGGAATGAATCTTACCCTTGCTAAGTGCTGACCTAGATTTTAAATGAGTATCTAAACATGCACACATGCTGTACTCTAAAAAATATATTAAAAAACAGCTCCTTACTCTATTAGCAAATATTTGCATTTAGTAATGTCTTCACACTGCTTTGCTTACATCCCATGTTACATGTAATTTACAAACATTAGTGTTTGCGTCTTTGGAAAGAACTGTTTCTGTACATCACATCAAGTTAGCAAATGTGATTATCAAAATACTCATTTGTGTTTCTTTGCAATATTGTCCACTTTAAATTCAAGAACAATTGTAATTAATTTAATTATCTATTTATGCATGATAAAGCTGATAGGCAAATATATAGTCTGTGATAAAAATTATTCATCACTTAATGTATTTTTAGCACAGCCACATGAATTGATAAAACACTATAATTGCTTTTCTTTGAAAAAATATAATCAAATAATCTTAATTAATTACACTGCCGGAAAATAAAAATAGGGCGCACAGAAGGATGCATCGGATGGTCCTGGAACTTAATAGATGTCATTATATAGATGAGTAATATACATGATCACAAAACAGAGTAGCAGGATAATTGCATATGGATCTGTGGTATGCCATCCGGTCAAATTCAATAGTATGTCGCACTCCCTCACACAGCGATACACACTGCAACACAGTGTGGCGTGGAGTCAGATCAGACTGATGATGTCCTGAGGCAGATTGGTCCTCAATTGTTGGACAGTTTGTTTCAAATTCTGGATACTGTGGCATGACCGCAACTGGCGTTCCAACTGGTCCCACACATGCTCAATGGGGGACATGTTAGGGGAGCAGGTAGGCCTGTCAGTGTTTGGACATGACAGAGGCAGTCCTGAGTATCTCGTGCTGTATGCATTACCTTACTGGAATATCATACCTGGAATCCTGGCCAGAAATTGGCGCAAATGGTAGCATAGGATCTCGTCCACATACCGCTGGGCCATCAATGTTCCACATAACTCAATGAGAGTGGATCGACTATCGTAGACTATGGTCATAATGCCTGGTGGGGGCGAAGTGTGCTGCTCGACAGCTAGGTGGCATTCACCCATGTACGATGATCATCAGTCCTCATAACAAATTGGTACGTATCACTGAACATCACGCATTGCCAGTTTGTGGCATTCCAAGTTATTTTGGCCTGGAACCACCGCAAATGGAGCCGCCACTTGTAACATTGCAGATTTTCTTGGGTTATATTTACCGTTGGTCAGAGATATTTTAATTAGATATTGTTACAGAATACTTACTTATGTTGGGAATTCATTTAATATAATTTCCAAATTCAGTTTTATTATAAGTTATACATAATACAGTATAATATTTGGTATTTTAATAGATTCTTGACATAGAGATCATGTGTAAGTATATTTTATTTATTTCTAGATGATATTCAGTATTATAATTTGGTTTGTTAATATTAGGGATTTCGCAATACCTATTTTTCTCTATTCCGATTCTCGATACCTATGCAGAAAATCTACTGTGATTCCAATTACAATTTCAAGATGATTTTGTTAATAATATCTGTTGAACTATAAAAAAAAAACCTGCTAAGAATAGAAAAAAGAAAAGACAAAAAATATAAAACAACTTTTACACAAATATGTATTTTTTNCTACTGTGATTCCAATTACAATTTCAAGATGATTTTGTTAATAATATCTGTTGAACTATAAAAAAAAACCTGCTAAGAATAGAAAAAAGAAAAGACAAAAAATATAAAACAACTTTTACACAAATATGTATTTTTTTGCTGTACAGAGTTTCTTATCCTGTCAAAAATTAAAAATGAACCAAAAACTTACAGATATAACTAGAATGTAATTATAATATATAGTAATACTATTTTAAAAATTTTGTAATGAAATTTTGCTTTTATTTGGAGAACAATTTTACAAGTTTTTGTTAAAAAAAAACCAACATTTTCAGTCTCTCAGGGTTCAACTTATTACGTTTATTATCACATATTACACCAGCTGTGCTGAACACACTTTCCCGGTGTTGTTTTGATGGATAATTTTTTATTATTTATATTAACATTTTTAATTAGTTGAAAGAAAAAATTCCATACAAAAGTATTTGTTTTGGTGTGGAAATGTTGCACGGTCAATCACTTTCTTGAAAATATGGCACCACTGCTGCCTACTGTTTACACTTCGCACATTACTAACATGTCTGCCGATGTACAAAATGTGATTCTTTCCCACAAAATAAATTCATTTTGCACCTGTTTGTAAATAAATCAGTTTCCATCTCTCATATCTGCAGTTAAACGGTTGCTTAAATATGTAGGCGTTTCCACGTGGTGTGTAATGTACAATGTCAAATTCTGCATTGGAACAATTCCTGGTTACAGTGCGTAATGAGTTAAGTATGCCATGGCCATGTGGTAAAACGGTAAAAGCAGATGGCAGTGAGTGAGAGTGCGTTGAAAATTAATTCAGTTTTATCACACATTTGTTAAGTGTGGATCTGTAGACCATACTTTTATGGCGATCTCATATAATATGATACCTATTGTGTCGTGTTTCATTTACTACACATCATCTTTGTTGTCCGTGGGTTGGTGCAGTGATAAGCAAGTATGTAATTGGAAAATTAAAGAAAAACCTCTATAACCATTGAAATGGTTTAAGAGCTCACAAAAATATAGGCCGCTTATAAGGTATGTTAGAAAATTGTAGCTAGGCTTGTTAACAGTGTAAGTATGGTTCCCTAATAGATTGTGTAGTGTCATTTGTCTTGAAGATATGAATATTATGTTAATTCTTTCATAGTCGAACCATAATTGAATGCAATTTTTAGTGACTGGAATAAATAATTTTTACAGCGGATAATAAAAAAAAAATTCAAAAATTTCTAGTGGCGGACTTTTTCTGTAATTAAATAGGAATTTTGCCGGGACCAAGAAAAATATACGTCAATTCCTGTCAATCAACTTAAGTTTGGTACAGGTTCAGCCTACGTGTAAAACCAAAGACCTGTTGCTGTGCAACATTACCTCAAAAATTCATGTGAAGATGGACAAGGATTTATAAAAATTAACTGTTCGATTGTCGATTCTTTGATACCTGTAATAATAGAGGAATTGATTTTGACATCTCTAGTTATTATTCATTATTGCATAGAGGGTAGAAAGTATTCAATGATTATTAAACAAATGCAGGAACTAAATTATACTATTTGTCTTTCATCTTGCCATTGCTGATTGGCAGAGAGATGTAGCGTGTTGAGACGACAGCCAATTAGAGGACAGATGACAACATAAGTAAGGCAGAAGTAAAATGGAACTAAATTTTTTCTAGCAGAATAATTAACACCACAGCCAAAGATGGGTGTGTGTATTTTAACATAATAATGTGAGGAATATATATTAATCTTAAAGAAATAATTGCTGCTATACATTTTAAATGTGAATAATTAATGATGGAAGAGTAATAATATTGAGTTATTGTGTTTAAAGAAGAATTATTTTTTTTGTAAATTTGTTTTAAATGAAGAACGAATGTAATAAATGTTAAGAAGCTTTTAATTACTACTACTGATTTCTAATGAAAGGTTACAACTGACGAACTGGTGAATTAATTTTAATGTTACAAACGGTGCCCATTGTGTTAATTGTATTAAAATATAATTTGAAATGTTACAACTGGTGACCCAACATGTAGCTGAAGAAAAAACTTTGAGACCGTCTAGAATGTCAGAAGTTGCGGATTTCAGCAAAGGGAAGGAACACACCTGAAAAAGATCTTATCCTACAATTTAAGACTTTGTGAGAGCTGAAATGCGATGCCCCAAGGTATGCTGAGAATATCGAAAATACATTGACAGAAGCTGTACGTATTTTGCTTCAAGGCGGGGCATCATGAGATTCCGGGAAAAACAAGCGATAAAGCAAAAAAAACCGGATTTTTATTTTGTTCTACAGGTTAGAAGAGAAAATTTTGTAAGTACAGTACACTCCCGTTTATTTGTGCTTTGCTTAGCCGGTTTTTGGCTTATCCATGCAGCTTTTTGGCTTTTATCAAAGTCTACTGTAACTTCTGTGGTAAGGCGATGTGGTAACGTGTGTCGTTTAACAAGCAGCTGTATCATGTACGTCTATCGCTGTGCCACGTGAGCTGATGTTTATCACTTTAAACTGTCAGCCTGTCGCAGATACCTGCGTGAGTCAGCCATTTCTGCCTGTTGAAGCGTGTATCTTATCGCACTCATCTCGGTTACCACCCCAACACCATGCTTTGCAAGTTTATCGATCGCTCGGGCACGGTTGTTGTTCACTGTTTGTAGGGTTGTTTTCGCAATGTCAACAAAGTGTAAAAGGACAGTTTTAACTATCGTAAAAAAGTTAGAAATAATAAAAATATTTGAGCATGGTGTGTTATAAACAAAAACATCAATTCCGGTGCCAAACAAAAAAAAATTGCAGACTTTTTCAAAAAATGCATGGTTTAACTTTTCTTAAATTTTTTCATATCAAGTGTTTAAGTTTTTAAATGTTTACAAAAATCTTAACAGTTCAGAATTTTTTTAAAAAACTTGTGTGCATGTGTGGATGCATGCGTGCATGCACGTTTGTGCACGTGCATGTGTGTTTAAGTCAGTAAAATCAAAATAACCTCCTTGTAATTAAAGATGTATGGAAATCTAAGATGTTTCAACTCAGTCTATTGAGACTAAATGAGAAAGCAGTCTACACTTATTGGTAGAGGTGAGTGCTTACGTGCTTGTAAAATTCATTATGGTTGTTACGAACTTTGAAATGAATGAACTTGGACTCTTTTTAAATGTTTTCTCCTTGTTTTAGCAAAAGTTAATGTTAGGTTCTGCATTTGTATTGTATGGGTTATTTTTTTAATGGGGAGTGTACTGTATTGTTTAAAATCCAGATTGCCTCATTTAAAGTCCTGTTATTGTCTTTACTGCATTGCATTCTAAACTTTCAACTTACTCTGCCATGTCAAGGACGGGTCTGTGTGCACGTTGAGGAAGCGACACACACACCACGCACCGCTTATCGCTTTGTGCCGCTCATGCAGGCTATAAGCTGTGTATACTCAATGCGCCTTGAATTACACTACACTCGGTGCAACATAAATAAAGGATAAAGTATTGTTTACTCTACAGTAAAACCTCGTTTATCCGGACTAACTGGGACCAAAGGCAATCCGGAAAATTGAAAATCCGAATAATCAGGGTAATAAGCAAAACAAATCCTTAAATAAGCAGACTTACCGTTTATTATGATAAAAAACTATGTTTTGTAACAAAATTACATTTAATTGTTTAAAAGACATAAAAAAAATATAAAAATAACTTTCCACATAATTTCTTAACAAAGAATTGGCCCACTGTCTTCTGTTTCAAAGACGTGTGGCGTTTGAATGAAGCACGGTCACGCAAACGCTTTATCATTAATAGTTCAGCTGGAGTGGTGTCGGATTGACGCTCCAAGTACGCCATGATGTTTGTCAGCTAGTCCGCAGAATCTGCATGTGTCGTCCGCTGTTACGGTGTGATCGCTACCTCCTCGTCCACGTCATCTTCTTCCTCACTGTCTGCTGTAGATGTGCATGCCGCTAGAATTTCTTCTTCCATCATAGTGCCATAGCCACCGTCATTGTTGTCTTTCAGCCACTCCACTACTGTTCCTCTGCGTTCCAAACTGTTTTTACATATTTTACAACAAAAATCTTTAATTTCTTTTCTTTGCTTCTTCCAGTCGGATACTGTTGAAGTTCCAACTCCCAATTCAGCAGCTATTTTTTTCAATGCTTCTCCTTTATCAATTCAATTAATAGCATCTAATTTTTTATCCATTGAAACCATGACCTTCTTTCGCTTTGATGCCATTTTAAACTTGTACGTACACTACAATACACTCCCAAACACTTTGATAAAAAACAAAAACAATATCCGGTTGAACCACACACAATAAACAAAATGACAAGTGCCATTTTAAAAAAATAGGAAAACTGAGGAGATTGAGGAAGGGGAAGTGATGGGTAGGGATTCAAGGTCAAGACAAAGCTATTTATAGCTGGTGAGTCAATCCACTTCATATTACATATTATCTATGTGAACATTAATAAATTAAAAATAACAGGATTATCAGGATTATCCGGAGATCCGGATCAATGAGGGCCGGACTAACGAGATTTTACTGTACTACATACAGTACAATACTTTAAATGCGTGGTTTGTGTTTGCTTTGAAATGTATAATAGGTACTGTGTTTTATCACAATTTTCGGAGCCAATATCACTTCCATTAATAGTAAAAATGTGTAAATCTGATTATCCAGGTTTTTAAATACAAATTCGCTTATTCGTGTTTTCTCTGGTCCCGATTAACACGGTTAATCGGGAGTTTAGTGTACCTAGTTGTGACAAAAATAATTTTTTTTTTTTAATGAGTGAGTGGAAAAAAAATAGACTGTTAAGGATTTGAAAACACTGTAATTCAGGAAATTAAAGTAGAGGGGCAAACATCTAGGATGGAATATGCAATAATATTGTTATTCAAAAAGATGGAAGCCATACATAAGGGTAATGAAATCATGCAGAAAAAAAATGCAGGTCTTAGAAAAAATTGGAACAAGACAGAAAAAAAGGGAAATAGATAGAGATCATTAAGAAAGTAATGCAAACATGGTTTGACAAGTTAAAAGCAAATTAGAATGATTTGAAAATATAATTAATAAAGCAGAGTCACAAATATCTGTAGGGATGCAGAAACTTCATACTTGTGAAACAAAAGTATACCAAATTGAACAAAACCATAGGGAATTACAACAAAATCTAGATATCGCACAGGATGAATAACATAAGTTAAAGGAAATATGTAGATGAAAATCTTGAAAATGTTTTCAAAAACACTGGTGGAATTGGAAAAATTTGGTTTAAAGTAGGTGAACAAGAGAGAGAAATACAAATTTTAGGTTAGGTTAAGGGAACACACAAAAATTTCCAAAAGAAGGTAGAAAGGTTTTCAGAGAAAGTCCAGCAATAGGACAACATATAGAGAATTTGAGGGAAGAAATGTAAACAAAGAATGTAAACAACATTGTGAGGTAAAATTTAATCAATTATGCAAACAAGGGTATATCTCACTAGATGATAAGAATATTTTTTCTTCCGATGAAATTCTAACTTTTGAAAGGGTAGTACCTAAATTTTTTGGAGATAATAGGGTACCAACACCCATATAATCCATATACAAGTGCGAAAGAATGCTGAACTCAATTGGGCGGATGGAGGGGAGGGGGGGGGTCAGATGAACAAGTTCAACTATTTACAAGTAGGTTAGGTGGAACAGCATTAGAATGGGCAGGATGGAAGGAAACAGAGTGGTCCAACAATTAGCAGAGGCTAAATGTGCATTCTTACATAAATATTGGGGTATCTATGTGCAAGATGATTTTTTACAGTGCCTATTTGTGGCTAGCTATCAACGTTTGAATAGGCCTATGGCCAGTTATGTACAAAAATTATATTTGCAGTCAAAGTATTTAGATAATGGGATGAGTGAGGAATGATTTATTTCCATTACTACACATAATTTTCATTGGCATATTCAGAATTTTATTCTAGAGAGTAAACACAAAATATAAGATAAAATTACTTTGCTGGAATTTGTAGATTAGGAGGAAGGTTTGCGGGGAAGAGAGAATGGGCACAGAGATAGGAGAGATGAGGAACAGAGGGACAGGTAACCAGATAATCAGAAAAGGGATGGATAACAAAGAAACTGTCCAAGGGGTGGGAGGAATGGAAGGAATGATAGAAACGAGGGACGTAGGGAAGATAGACATGAAAACAAGGGAAATATAAGACAGAGGGATCAGGGACTGCAATAAAATGGGGCTGAGGAACTACACAGGAAAATCCCATTTAAACCAGTAGAGAGGGGGGATTGGTCCTCAGGTGCCTCCCTTGTAAAAAATTAGGGGAATTAAAACAATTGTCATATTTTGCAGGCCAATAATAGATATCCCATTAATACTAATAATTCACAATTAAATGAGGAGTGGCAGTCTGAAGCGGAAGCACTTTTAGAGGAAAATAACATCCTTAAAAACGTTGTTCAAGGGAATAGGGGTATTTGTCCTTATATTAAAGGATACATTCCAAGTTTAAATATAAAGATTAACATGCAATAGTTTCAGGAAGCAAAATAACTGCTATGTCAGAAGAGTGGTTTAATCATTTGTATAAGGGTGGGGAAAGTTAATAGCAATGTTACATGTTTCAAACATCACTACAAAAGGAGCTACGGGGTTCCAAAGTCGACAAAAAAAAAAAAAAAAAAAAAAANATTGCAGAGAAAAAAATTTGGGTTGCGTTTTTAGTTGTACAAGTATTAAATGTAAATGTTGTTTAAGGGGTTGATTGGTTGGGGGAACAGGAAATTGTGAAAAATTATGCCGAAATTTTTTTTGGTCTTATTAGGAGTTAAAAGTGAGTTTTGGAAGAGAACAGAATTTGGCAGTTTCATGTCATTTACAGTTGGTCATGAGAGACGAGGATTTCAAATATCTTAATTGGTCTTGTTATGTTATTGCATAAACTTACTACACGCATGATGTAATTTTACAAATGGGAATAATGCAGAGAAACAAAAAATCCAGCAAATCAAATGAAAGAACACAAGGTTTTTGTTAATTTTCCAGGGCTTAACGAAGTTTATGAATGTAATTTACAAATCAGAGAACACAAACCTTTTGTACAAAAACTATACCCAATACCACATTCACTACGACCAGCAGTTGATCAGAAAATTCAAAATATGGTGGATGCTGACATAATTGAGAGATGTAGCTCATATTACTTAAATCCTGTAGTTATTGTTGTAAAGAAAACAGTGCTGGGGGAGGAGGGGGTGAGAGTTTGTTTGGATGCTGACAAATTAAATACAATTTTAGTGCCTGATAGAGATGCTCCTAAACACATGGATGAACTACTACAAAAATTTGAAGGTTGTTCATATTTCTCAAAATTAGATCTAGTAGCTTCATACTGGCAAATTCCTCTAACACTACATTCAAGACCAGTTACAGCATTTCCTCATCCAGGAGAAACATATTGTTTTAAAATATTACCATTTGGATTAAACGTGTCTGTAGGCCATTTCATTCGAGATCTGGAGGAAGTGTTAGGACGAGAAATACTAGAACTGGTTACAATGTATGCACATAATATTTTCATTGCAAAAAAACTTTTCAAGAACAATGATATATTTTGAAACTAGTACTAAAGAAATTACAAGAAGGGGGAATGAATGTAAGTTTACAAAAATCTGAATTTCTGAAAGAAAAAAAATATAATTTTTGTGTAATTTGGTGAGTGCTTGAGGGATTAGAGTAGATCCTAACAAAATCTTAGCAGAGTGTATCCTAGTCCTGAAAACTGAAAGCAATTAAAAAGGTTTATGGGATTTTTTATATTATTTCAAGAAATATATTAAAAATGTCAGTCAAATCTGCACTCCACTTAGGAAACTACTACAAAAAGGGAAACATTGGGAATGGGGGAAAGAACAAGAAGAAGCAGTGGGAAAACTAAAAGCTGAACTAGAAAAGGAAATTTTATTGCACCATCCTAGATTTGAAGACAAATTCTACATTGCATGTAATGCATCAGATGAGGCCTTAAGGAGCAATGCTTTTTCAAGTAAATGAAAAAGGGGAACAATTCCCAATTAATTTTGCAAGCAGAGCTTTAAATTTGGCAGAAATAGGATACACAGTAACAGAGAAGGAATTATTAAGTATTGTATTCACTTGCTCCAAATTTAGAACATGTCTATTGTAGGGACACTACTGTACTAACTGATCATAAGGCCTTATGCCATATACACACCTGTAAGCTGTTACATGGTAGGATTACCCAATGGTTATTAGCATTATAGTAATATAATCTTCAGATTGGAGACGTGGTAGGCAAAAAAACAAATTGTCGCTGATGCTTTATCTAGGAGTAGGGTAGATATACAATCAGTACAAGCCGGGGAATTCCAAATACATGCTCTTAAGAAATGTCTCAATCAGGAAGATAACAGCTTAAAATAATGTGCAGAAAAATAAAAACGGAGATGAACAAAGATGTCAGGTTTAAAAAAGGTAACACAGGAATTAGAATCTAATAATTACAGAGAAATTACCAAAGAGAATTTTATAATAAAATATGAATACCTATTTCAAAATATCCTCAAAAAACTTGGAAAAATTGGGGTTTATGTAGACCAGAGTCATTCAAAACAGAACTAAGTTTTGCAATGCATGTAGAATGTGGGCATTTTGGGGTCACAAAAACTGTTAAATAAATACAATCTTTTTGTATATTTAGGGATATGTACCGTACTGTATCAAATGTTACTGTAACTTGTTTATCATGTGCCCAAACAAAAGTAATGAATTACAAGTGTAAAGGATCCATCCAGTGGCGGCCCTAGGGCGGTGCGAGCGGTGCGACCGCCCTGGGCGCCCTCACG
>NQII01002308.1:162478-205725 GCA_002778355.1 Clitarchus hookeri
AAAAGTTATTATAGGTATATCGCGCTCCCGCTCGCAGCCGAAAAGTAATTAGCTCATCTGAGATTGTCATTTTATCGATTAAATTCGAAATAAAAAGTAGTGTTGTGTTGTAGCAGGTACTGTTAATGTAAGTATAATTTATGATGTAAATACATACCTACGTCTATGTGAGTTAGCGATTGTTTTTCTTTTTGCAAACCGAACCTAAGTCTGTGATTTATGTTTTACCGGTGAAGAAATGGACTTTATACATATAATTGCAGTTTACGCAGATACATTTCATGCATTGGTTTTTTTACAGAAAAAAACATGTCGCTGCCACCAAAAAAATTATCTGGTGCTCAAAACATAAAAAGAAAACGAAAAAAGGAAGAAGAATCTAAAAAAGCGGCTGAATTATTTTCGAAATTTTTAAGAGCTGGAAAATCATCTGAATCATCATCATCAGAACTAGTTGAACCCTGTAGTACATTTGATCGAAGAATCCCACCCACCGGAAGAAATGATGACAGATGTACAAATTGTACAAGGTGGTGATGATTGTACAATACAATCATCATCACATTTTGAAGATAAAAAATATGATGATATTTCAAAATGGCCAGTCATTGATTCTGCAACAAGAGATGAACTAATTACTAGAGGCCCTGTATGCAATAAAATGAGTGACGCAAACTACCCAAGGAAATGTGATAGTCGTCATTTTTCGAACATGCATTTAGAAAAAGTAATGCCAAATGGGGAAACATTCAAAAGGAGATGGCTCATGTACTCTAAATCTGCAAATAATGTACATTGTTTTTGCTGTAGTTTGTTTAACACACATCCCCACTCTAGTTTGGAAAAAGAAGGATTTGACGACTGGAGGCACTTATCAACGCGTCTCAAAACTCACGAAAGATCCTAAGATCACCGACGTGCCATGAACGATTGGATAGAAGCGTCGATTAGATTAAAGAACTTCAGTGGAATAGACAAGCACTTGCAAAACCAGATTGAAGACGAGAAATCACGGTGGGTTGCTATCCTCGAACGAATGATGTCCATTGTATTTTTCTTAGCAAGCAATAATTTATCGTTTAGAGGGAGCTCTGGATCGGAAACTTTATATACTCCTAATAATGGTAACTTCCAGGGTTTAGTGCAATTACTTGGAAAATTTGATAATGTGATGATGGAGCATCTTCGCCGTGTTGTAAACAAGGAGACGAATGTCCACTATTTTAGCAAACGCATTCAAAACGAGTTAATTGGCTTACTTGGTAGTGAAGTTCGAAATAATATTTTGTCTATGGTAAAGTCAGCTAAATACTTTTCTATCATACTGGACTGTACTCCTGATGTAAGCCACGTTGAACAATTATCCGTAACATTCCGTTTTGTGGACACTAATGAAGAAGAAGTCGAAGTACAAGAATGTTTTGTTGCTTACAAGCCTTCAGGAGCAGGAATCACTGGCCTTTTTCTTGATGTCATTGTACAAGAGTTTGACTTGGACATGAACGATTGTCGCGGTCATGGGTTTGATAATGGAGCGAATATGGTAGGAATAAATAAAGGTGTCCAAACCAGAATTCTGAATCAATATCCTCGGACATTTTTCAATCCATGTGGTATTCACAGTTTGAATTTAGTGATAGCTGATGCAGCCAAAACTTCTGTTAAATCAGTTTCTTTATTTGGATTTCTCCAAAGACTGTTTGTTTTATTTTCTGGATCAACAAAGCGATGGGAAGTGATATCCAAGCATATTGAAGGATTATCGCTGAAACAAGTTTGCGAAACTCGCTCGGAGAGTAGAGTTTCTAGCCTTGCTGCTGTTCGCTATATCTACTCTTCAGTTCGTGATGCCCTTCTGAATCTTCATGAAGAATCAAATGACTCAGTTGCTGCATCAGAGGCCTTGTCACTAATTCAGTACATGGAGCAATTTGAGTTCATAGTTACAATGGTGGCTTGGTATGATATATTGTTTCAAGTAAACATTGTAAGTAAGGCTATGCAGTCTGAATCTATGGATTTACCAAACGCATCGCAATTGCTGAAAAACTGCTCAGAATTTGTAAAACAGTACCGAGCCTCTTCATCTGTTCTAATAACAGCTAAGGAAATAGCATCTCAGGCTGAGATAGACCCAATTTTTAAGGCAGCCCGATCCCGAAGAAAGAAACGATCATTTGAGTACGAAGCCGTAGATGAGACACCAACTGATCCTGAAGAATTGTTTAAAATGAACGTTTTCTACCCTATGATTGATACAATTGAGTGCGCATTGGTCACTCGATTTAAACAACTATCAAAATTCAATGATACGTGGTCATTTTTATACAACATAAAAATAATTCCTGAAAGGTCCATATTGGAAAAAGCCTGTGCCGATTTGCAAATCAGTTTAACAGATGGGGAAAAATGTGACGTGTCTGGTTGTGAATTGGCTGAGGAATTAATGAGCTTGAACCCATTATTAAAAGATCTTCAATCAGCAGAGCCACTTAAAGTTCTAGGACTGATTAAAAAGAATGATTGGCAGGATATTTTTCCGAATGTGTGGACAGCACTTCGCATCTTGCTGACTATACCTGTAACTGTCGCTAAAGGGGAACGAAGTTTCAGTAAATTGAAACTTATAAAAACATACTTACATTCTACTATGTGCCAGGAAAGGCTGTCAGATCTTGGAATCTTGTCCATAGAAAACGCTATCGCCCAGAAGTTAAATTATTCCGGATTAATAAAAAAATTTGCAAGCACAAAAGCCAGAAAGGTGGTCATCTAAGTTTATCATTGAAGTGGTTGTTGGTAGTTTTTTTGTAAGACTGTCTGTAGCTAGCCTATTAGCTGAAATAAAACCTGTCAAACAAAATTATTTACTGTTATTATTTCTCATCTTTACGACTTGTCACCTCAGCAGGGCATGATGGCAAACACAGTGGCGTTGTCGAGTGCATTAAGGTAGTACGAGCGGGATTGACAACATTTTTTTAACGCGAATGAACATTTGCTATGTCAAGCGCGACAGACACCACTGCTTGCCCCGCAGATATATCTATAATAATTTAGCAGGTTTTGTATTTATAGGGGCGCCACTTTGATCGTGCTCTTTCAACCACGCTGGGACACTTCTAGCTGTGTGGCAAGGTGCATTATCGTTCTGGAAGATCCCGTCCTCCTGGTGAAACACCATTATAATTTATTGTTGTATGTGATTGCCGAGGATGGAATCAAAATGAAATCGATCAAGAGTGCCTTCCACATGGATGATGGGACATAGTGAATACCACGACAACATTCCCCAGACTATAACCTTTCCCCCACCTCTTTGAGTTGGCCCAGCGATGGATGCAGGGTGTTGGTTCTCCGATGTTTCTCGCCAGACATAATGACATCCATCCATTCTATGCAGCTGAAACCGTGGCACGTCGGAGAACACTACCTGTCACCAATCAGCACTGGTCCAGTTGCCATACTTTCGAGCAAATTTCAGTCGTTTTCGTCGATGCACATGAGTTAGCATGTGTGCAGTCACCCTCCATCTACTCCGGAGCTCCATTCACGGAAGGGTTTGCTGAACTGTTCGAATAGACACATGTTTGGATGCCCCTGGTTCATTTGGACAGTGAGCTGTTCAACTGTAGCCTGTTGGTTGGCCTTCATGCACTCTCATAGTCGACATTCACCTCGGACATCAATGGCACATGGAATTTCCACAGTGGTTATTCCCAATAATGCCATTCGTCCACTCACGATACATCTTTACCACACAGGAACGTGAACAGTTCACAAAAATCGCTGTTTCCGAAATGCTTCCCCCCTTAGCCCGATAAAGTTACATGATTATATCTCGGCGACCATAAAATCAGCAATTTGCACTATCGGTACTTTGTTACCCATGTAGAGATTTTCTCACATAAATTTCCTATGTTTCCAGAAATTACAAAAGTAACTATAAAGGGTTGGTTTTGACTTTGGTGGCAAAAGTTATTACACTAACTTCGGCAGCATAACTTGGGTGCGTGGCCTCCAGTCGTGCGGCATGCGGCCCATACCGTGTGTAGATAATTCCTACCTGCTCCACTAGTTGGTGTGCATTGGTCGACAAGGGCTCTGGGGCAAGCTGTGTTCGGCATTGGACACCCCCCTAACCCCTGCGGGAGCCTTTTCGATCCTATGCTCCACAGGTGTCTATGGCATCTGGCAGCAAGGCAGCCCACGCTGGATGCATTACCGCAGCTGGTAATGGTGTTTGTCGGCGTCGGGAAAGCTAGGTGATGCTAGGGCGGTGTAGCAGTGCTGCTCTCACAGCAACAGTAGCACTGTGTTAGGCGCCCATGGCGCTGCAGTTAGCGGAGCAGGATGCCAGAGGCATCGCTATCATAGCCGTCGCTGTCTCATGGCGTTTCTTCTGCTGCTGGTGAAGTGGGGCAACCACTCTTCTCCCCACCCTCTGTCACTGGTCACATAGTGGCCGTGTAGAAGCCAGGCGTTGGTGCTGGTAGGGGTGGAATGGCATCGCTGCTGTACTGGTGGCTGGCAGGCAGCAAAGATGCCACGCTGACCAGTGCATCCCCCCAGACCTCCTCGATGACTGACACCACTTCCCTATTGGGTGTTTGGCCGCCGGATGCGAGTGCAGTCAGGAGGGTGTGGGGTGATGTTTGCTGGAATGTAGGCTGAAATGCCTCGCTGACTGGCAGCAGAGGTGACGCAGACGAACTCCCCAAGCCGACTTCAATCGCGGCCACCGAACCCCTGCTGGGCGCCGGGCGTCGGTGTGGTTTAAGGCAGTGGAGAGATATATGCTAGATAATGTTGATGAATGTTTTGGTACAGCACTGATTAAGGGCTTAAATGGGGTATGGTATCGGACTGGTGTCACATTCTTAACACTTGCGACGTAAAATTTACGTAACCATTGGTAAACACAATAACAATTCCTACAAGTTTGGTGACACACAAAGTAATGAGTACAAAATATTAAATGATATTGGGCAATAAGGGTAAAAACTGATGACAATTTGAAATTGTAAAGGCTAGGCGATGAATGCAAACAACGAGGTGATGTAAATGCAGACACTGATGAACTGCTATATGTAAATAATTGTACTCTGATAATGTAAACAATTTACTGGCGAATGCAAACAAGGGTGGACTGGACTATAAACAATGGTGCATAATAAACATAAACAATGATGAACTGGCAAATGTAAGCAATTAACAAGCAAATGTTTCACTGATTTGGCAGGCTATTATAAGGTAAACACTGTGCCTTGACAAGGATGGCGATGCGTAATGACATATGATGTGCATGTCAGCTGATTAGAACTCTGCCGTGTCTCGGCTGGCGGTCACTCGTTGTTGGAGACGGGAAGTCACGTCTGTTTGTGAAAATCCCATGTGCGGAGGGCGGATTGGTTACCCGCCGGTTATCTCGCATGTGTGGGGATGATTGGTGCAGAGGGGAACTTATGATACCCACCGTTTATCTCTGACCATATGATAATGGCACCGGGTGCAGAAGGTTGCTTGTGATAACCACCGATAAGATCTGCGTACCCGATAATGAGTGAATAATTGAATGAGCTGGACATGTAGTGCTCGCGACTAAACTAGTCAGGAGCACGAACAATGTTTACACACAACAAATAACACTATGGCGTATGACATGCCCTTGCCAGAGTGGAGTGCTGAATGTTTGGCATTACTTGGAATGTGTAGCTGTGGATTAATAGTGGAACTTGTTGCCAGAATATATTTAACAATTGATACATGTGCAATTGTCCACAATTAGAAAAGCTCGAAAAATATGTGCAAAAACAATGACAGAAACAACATAATGGACTTAATGGCTGCAGGGGAAACATGCTCAAAAAAACAAAACACAAAGATATATTACCCTGGTGGTTACGAAAATGTACGAATGAAGTATAATGTAAATGGAAAATTGCGACACATGTTGATTTTGGTACTGACAGGCTGCTGCTAACCTGTGAGATGCTTTGCATCTCAACTGTGAAGTCCTGTGTGACATCGCCCTGCGGCGAGCATGGGAACACGAGCTGTGATGTGTCATGATGTGGCTGCTTGTTGATGTCATAAGTTCAGAGCATCCACTACAGGGGAGGGGGCACCCTGCTGCGTGCTCCCTGGGTGTGATGTGATGGTGGGAGGGTCACTGCTGTCCGCCGATCAGCTCCTGTGGCCATTGTGATGTTGCAGGGGGGTGGGAAAGTGATGCTCGCCCATAGCTTCCCCATGTAGGAGTGAAATGAAGTGTTGCCACGATGTAACACAAATACACTGTACTTGCCTGGGAATGTTTGTTGTAAGTCCTTGATGTAGCAGCAGCGTGTAGCACTTGACACTAGTTGAGTTTATCGCTGCACTGTTTGCAAAGATAACTCTGTTTCGCTTTCGCTGCAACATGGAGTTTCGCATGAGGTTTTGACATGCTTCCAATACACTTTTCACAGTTCTATGTACCTGGTTGGGGCGCTTGTGGTTGTTTGGCTTGATTACCTGTGTGCTGCTTGTTCTGCGAGCAAGTGACGTCACGCCATTTGCATTGCGCTGATGTCTCGCTGAAGCATTTTTGCCTGGACAGCTGTGTTGACACATCATGTATGTCCTGTTTTCCGCATCGTTTGACTGTGTTGTGGTGTCTTACAGTTGGGTGTCGGATGTGCTGGAGTGGGCGATACACACATTTCACTGGTATAGAGTTGATGTCTGTTATAGGTTGGATCTTAAACGATTTGTCGCTTTTAGGTGACAATTTGGCAACAGTTGCTGCCACCCTGGCGACCCTTTCTGTTGCTGAAATGCCGAACACTATTAGCATTTTTCCTCGGTTCGCATCGCCAGTTTGGTGGCTGGATTCTGAAAGTCTATCGCTGGTTATTTTCCCCTCTTTGTTTTTAGCACTGTTGCTGGCAGTAGTGGTGCGACAGTTTTTCGCATTGGCGATTTGACACTGGGTACACACAAACAGATTTTCTCTTGTGCTGAATCGTTTGGACACACTCAAATATTTGCGATGATATGCAAGTTTACAGTGCATGCACAACACTTGGTCACGCCCTGAGTCGCCGCACTGTTTTCGATTCCAACGAGTCTTGTATGTGCATTTGGCTAGTGGGCCAAGTAACACTGGCATTGAAGTTGTGTATGTTGGCATAGGAAGTCAATGGCAGATATTCGATGGCAACTCATATTTAGCAAATGGGTCAAAGTGACCGGGAGCAAACACTCCATTTCGAAACTGGTCACGTTCATGGGCGCGCAGTTGGTGATGACCAGGAATGTTCGTGGAGGATATGGCCCTCTCATTCGCATGAGTGTCCTGCGGGCATAGACAGCAATGTTATTGCAGCAGGTGCAGGGTTGGGGCATGCATACTCTCCGTCCCCTACAATAGGTGGCAACGATGACCGGTGGGGTGTGTGACATCAGCAGAGGGGGAAGGATCCATTTTCCCCCTGGAATGCAGGGCATCGACGGACGCATCGACGGACGCGGATAAAGATTATGTTGTAAGTTACTCTGGAGAGGCCGCGAGCCTGCTCTGGAATGATGGTGTACTCGGGGATGCAAGAAGTAGTTAATTACAAATATTTTAATACGATTAAACGTCTATGAAATGAATGTGGTTGAAGTACAAAGTTGCTTCACCTCTGAGCCACGTGATGCGATCTGCCTCGATGCCTGTTTCTCTCAGAATAAAAATAGGGGTTAGCTTGGCGGACGTAATGGTAGTTGGCCGCCACCCACCATAACAGAATATTCATCGACAAAGATGAAATTAGTGAAATGAAACATATAGATCTTGAAATTACACTGCAATTTGCATGATGTGATTTATGGTTTACATTCACATACAAAACATGATAACAATTATGTTTCAATTATTATTATAGAATTTTTTTAACATTTTCATAGTGAGTTTTCCCACCACCTGAAAATAAAATACACACATAGAACACTTGTAGACACTAATAAAATGAATGCATATTAATTAAAATGGATTTTAATTAATATTAAAATTACTTTTGTTTGCAATGAGAATTTTGGTATTGTTAAGTTAGAGTTTAAGTGTTCCACTGACAGAGTCAAAACACGTTTCTCTAATTACTTATGAATGGCACTTTTTTAAGACATCACTAATTAAGGCTGTGGTCTTTTCATAAGATTTACAGAGTGCACTAATTGGATTCTCGTAAAGTTACATGATTTATTAGATATCGGCGACCACGTGGTCGGCACTTTGCACTATCAGTACTTTGTTAACAGTGTAGATATTTTCTCACATAAATTTCAAATGTTGCCAAAAATTGTAGTAGTAATTATAAAGTGTTGGTTAGGCCTTTCAGTGAGATTGAAACATAGTTATGCCTTGTGGTGGCGAAAGTCATTACACTAACTTCAGCAGCATTACTTGGTCGCGTGGCCTCCGGTTGTGCAGCGTGTGGCCCGTAGTTTGTGTAGGTAGTTCCTACTTGCTCCACAAGGTGGTATGTGCGGGTCGACAAAGACTCTGAGGGAGGCCATGGTCGACATAAAATGACTTGGCATTTCTGGACGGCAACTTTAGGGCCTTCTAGAATCAAATTCTTTCAAAGAAGGAGAAACACACACTGCAGTGTAATCACAGCTAACCTGTGTAGTATAGATTATTTGAAATTTGTGGAGAATACACTTAAGATGTTGTGTAAAGCCCATACACTTACGACTCAAAACATACTGGCGTTTCTGAGAAACTAGTTAACGGCCTTCTAGAATTAAATCTTAATTAAGTGGCATAAAAATACACACTGCTACTGTGCCATTCATACATGACAAATACAAGGTGAGGGACCACAACCACTTTACTGGACGATACATCGGGCCTTCTTGCAACAGCTGCAATTTGCTATGTCGTCACCTGAACAAACATGTATTTTTCCACAACTTGTGCTACTATGAGATTGTTATAGTCAGGCAGCTGGGATATGGTGACAAATATATTTTCATTATTCCTCATACTAACAAAAAAAATTATCACATTTTCAAAAGAGCTGGGGGATAGCTTTTCTGTCCAGGTAGCAGATACTTTCCTGTTTATGGCTCACTGTCTGGCATCCTTGACAGAATTTTGACAACAGAATATATTTAATAACACGTCCAAGATCTTCAGTAGAAGCCAACTGCCTCTCGTCACACGAAAAGGCATCTTCCCTTATGATTATGTTGATAGCTGGGAGAAGCTGTACGAGAGGCAGCTGCCTCTGAAAGAGGTTTTTTTACAACAGGCTGACGGGCTCTGGGAACAGCGATGAAGAATACGCCCACGCCCAGAAGGCATGGCAAAAGTTTGGCTGTACTAGTCTCAAAGAATATTCCGAGTTGTACTTGAAGACGGACGCTCTTCTTCTGACGGACGTCTTCGAAAAATTCAGAAACTTGTGTATGTCAACATACAAGCTCGATTGTGCTCACTATGTCAGCGCGCTGGGATTTGCGTTCGATACCATGTTGCGAATGACAGGAGTCGAGCTAGAGCTTCTAACCGACTACGACATACAGATGTACATCGTAGAAGGGATCTGTGGTGGCATGGCCAAGTGCATCAAATGGCATGCGGTGGCGAACAACATTTATGCACCAGAAGCATATGACCCCAGCAAGTTTTCCGCCTTCTTACAGTAGCTCGATGCAAACAACCTGTACAGCTGGGCCATGTCGCTGCCATTGCCTTTTAAAGCACACAACTTTAAGTGGACAGATGTTAACGTCGATGTCGTGTCCGTACCAGACGATGGGACGACCGGTTACATATTAGAGGTGGATGTCGAGTATCCTGCGACCCTGCACAAGGAACAACGTGATTTACCATTTCATCCCATCAATCAATGCCCACTTGGCTCGAAACAGCCAAAGCTCATGGCTAGAGGACAAGAGGCACTAATCGTCCATTACCATAACCTCAAGCAGGCTATGAATCATGGATTGAATCTCGTCGAGAATCACTGCATGCTACATTTAGAACAGACATCATGGCTAAAACATTACATAGATTTTAATACTGCAAAGCTACAGGCGGCCACCAGCAATTATGATAATTTTTTTTTGAAAATAGCAAACAATGCAATGTTTGGCAAATTAATGGAAAACAAAAGAAAATGGCAAAAATGGAGGTGGTGTGTAATGAGAAACAACTAAAGAAATTGGTGGCAAAATCGACGTTTTTGTACAGGACAATTTAGGAAGAAAATAATTCCTTTATTTGACTGCAGCACAAAGCTATACTTTTCAACAAGCCCGTATATTGTATATGCAGGGTTCGCAGTGCTCTACATACATGTCCAAAACTCTCAATTACAGGTTCTACTATGACGTGATGAAGGTCCGATATGGAAAAGACATCGAGCTCCTCTATACAGACACGGACTCGTTCCTGTTCAACATTCTAACACAGGACTTCTACGAGGAGATCGTTTCGGATGAAAAGTTCTTTGCAGAGTTTGACACCAGCGGCTATCCCACGAACCACAAAACCTTCTCTCCCATAAACAAGAAGATTGTGGGCAAGTTCAAGGACGAGAGCGATGGAAAGATCATGTCAGAATTCGTGGAGCTAAGGGTGAAAATGTATGCATACAAATGCGGGAGGAAACTCACAAAACGCGACAAGGGAATTCAGAAAAGTGAGGTGAAGAATAAAATTAAATTTGAAGACTTCATAGATGTTTTGATCAATCACGCGAGCACGAGAGTGAAGGACCACATAATCCACTCGCACCAGCATGTGCTGTATTCGAAGTGCATCAACAAAATGGCATTACGATGCACAGTTGACAAGCGACTCATGTGAAGATGGTGAAAGCACGCTTAACTACCGCTATTATAATATTTAGGTGTCCTCCGCATTTTGTCGTGTACGATTTTGTGTAAATTTTGTATATAGATGTCTTCTGCATTTGGTTGTGTGGGATTTCTTGTACATAGATGTCCTCTGCAGGTGGCTGTGTATATTTTTGTGTGCATGTGGTTTTGTGTGATTTCTTGTACATAGATATCCTCTGCGTTTGGCTGTGTGTAATTTCTTGTACATCGATGTCCTCTGTATTTTGTTCTATTTTTTCTGCATTTTTGTATATGTGTTCTCCACATTTGTACATTTTGTAAGTAGTTTCAACGCATTTTTGTGCTGTTTCTGCATGTCGTCATTCGTATATTTTCAATATTTGTCCTTCTATATATATATAAACCTTGTGTCCATTTGTTCGGACGCGTGTAACTTCCGAAAAAATCAACCGATTTTCATTCTGTTTTTTGTAAACCGTCCTTTCGTTCCCACGAGTGCTTGTACACCCTTCTTTGTTATCTGTATTACCCGCAAAGGTACTAAAATCTGCAAAAAAGCTAATTTTTACCATGCTTTCGCGTCAGGAAGCGCCTTAGTCTACAATGCAACTTCAACAATGCAATGTCAACAATGTAAAGTCGCAACCTAGCAACAGATCTATCTATCTATATAAAAACGATATATCGATACTTATCGATGTAACAATAATAACGATATATAGATATATCAATACTTATAAGTATTTCAATGCTCGATATATCGATATATCAATACTAATATAAATTTCGATACTTATCGACAAGCGAACATGTCACATACAAATCTGTGGATGTAACATTACACTAAAATGAAGGGGTAAATTATCCAACAGAATTTCTAAATTCTCTTGATGTTCCAGGATTGCCTCCACATATATTAAAATTGAAAATAGGAGTGCCAGTCATTTTACTTTGTAACATCAGTCCACCAAAACTTTGCAATGGCACACGCCTTGCAATACAAAAATGATGGGCAATACTATAGAAGCTACCATCTTGAAAGTTCCTTTCAAAGGAGAAGATGTGCTTCTTCCCAGAATTCCATTTATTCCATCAGAAATTCCCTTTCACTTTAAAAGAACACAGTTTCCAGTCAGATTGGCATTTGCAATGACAATAAATAAAGTTCAAGGGCAGTCATTGCAAATGTGAGGAATATATCTAGAAAACGAATGTTTTTCGCACAGCCAATTGTATGTGTCGTGTTCTAGAGTAGGAAAACCATCCTACTTATTCATACGCGAGGAATATGGTAAAACTAAAAACATTGTATACAAACAAGTACTTCAATAATAAAGATTGTGAAAATACATATACTTCTTTCAATTAATTTCAAGGAAATGAATAGAACCAAAATCTTTTATGCCACAGCAACGCATGGCAGGGTTAGCTGGTTTTGTATATATTCTCCGCACTTGTATCTTTTTCCTGTATTTTTTGCATATGTTCTCCACATTTGCGTGATTTTTTTCTGTGTTGAACTGTAGGGTTTTCTGAATTTAAATTTTATACTATGTTTTTTTGGTGGCAGTAGCAAAATTAATTTTTCGGCAAGAATTCGTGTCTTCAGAAATTATAATCTGGCTCCTAAAACTCATGTGTATCATTTATTTGTGGTCTGGTGTAAAAAAAAAATTTTATATGAGAAAACTTATCAGAAAAAAATATAATTTTCTCCAGGGTTACAAGTGTTTTTTGCTCAGCCCGTCTTAAGTCGTGGAGTCGTATGCATGGTAAAAACATGAACGCAGTAGTTTGAGGGGAAGCAGAACGACATGATCAGCATAGGAGACAATCACATCTGGAGACGAGATAAAAGGGTCTAGCTGTATGTGGAAGGAGGTAGAGGCCTGCCGACTAATTAGTGAACGCTAGTAATTAACTGATCAAAAACAAATTAAAAATATTGGTGACAGTGGTGTTGGAGGGACCTTTGGAAATGTACTTTTTAAATAATTGTTTTAATAATTATGTTAAAAAAATTTAAATAATTCTTTTAATTTTTGTAATATTTTGAGATTTCTAGGAATTTTTTGTGAATTTTTAGAATATTTTGAGTTCAAGGTCATTTAAGGTAATGAGCATGGGTTCAAGGTCAAGTTCATGGGTCAAGGCCACCTGGATCCAAGATGGCAGTTGAGTGACATCACTACACGGTGGCCGGCGCCGGTGCCAGGTGCCAGTTTGCCCGACTTTTCTATATTATTCTACTGCTGTAAACTTGCATCTCAGATATGCCAAGTCATTCTGAGGAGTAAGTTTGTCATCTCTTAGAAAAAAACTGGAGCACATTCGCCATTAATCTGATACATCATCGACTACACTGGGTAACTATGCTTAAAATTCAATGTGAATGTTTCCGCTTTTTTTGGAGGGTTTTTATTTTAGACGGCCGAAAACTTGCCTCCCAGAATCGCGAAGTTGTTCTGAGTCGTAAGTTTATCGGCTCTTAGATAAGGAGGCACTTAAATTTATAACTCCCCACTACAGCTCAGGGACCTCTTACGCTGCAAAAACGGCACGCGGCCTACGTGCTACTTACATGGAGAGTTACGCGTCAGGAGCAGTGGTGGTTTCTGCTATAGTGCTACAAGGCTGCAACCCCTCTGAATTGTACCTAGAAGCATAAATTATTGAATTGATATTTTTATTGTATTAGAATTTTTAATTAAGACCGACCAAAACATTTTTTGATTTAATGCTAATCAAATTACCATTTAAATTGCATATTTATTCTGTTACCCCTCAACCCAATACTTTAGTCTTACCATTTGTTCATCATCGCTTAAACACTTATCACTGCTGCCGCTCTTGTTTCAGCATTGTCCAGAGCATGCTAGTGTAGAGAACATATTCCATGGCATCAATGTCGACCTTCGGCACAATTTCTCGTCTGATGCCAGAGGTGACAGATCGCTCTCTCAGCCCTCGTCTTTTAGCATTATGACTAGTAAGTTCATAGATTTAATTCCATCAGGTCGCAGGATATTATCAAGCATGCATGTAATATGCATATGTATTTCCGCGAAATTAACATTTGCTAAAATTTGGAGTATTTGTTCGGGCCAGCTATTCTCTGGAGGAATATGTAACCTCATAAAATGCAGTACTACAACATAGTTTTTTTAACTTTAAATATTTACTATCGATCTACTTTGCAATTACATTGCCTCAGTATCTGTGCCGCTACTGTATCACTTCGTTTGCAATCACCAAATGTGCTCTAAGACACGAAAAGTATGGATGTTCGAATAATACAGATATAGTGGCATATAAGTGTGGGAACTGTGGCATGACATTTGCTAGGCACTATAAATAGAAGAGGCATGCAAAAAAGGTGCATAGCTGTTGGACCTTCACCTACCAAAATCCGACGTGTACAGTCTCCTTCACCGCAGCGTACGAGTGTAATTCCCACAAAACGAAGTGTTCAAGATGAGTATACACCATCGTGCCAGCGACCATCATGTTCAAGAATCGTGGCAGGGTATGGGTTGGTTAATGTCAATGGTATCGTGAAGGTTAAAATTGCATTCCAACACAGTCTAACTAAATACCTATGCCTCCACAACGAGAGTGGGTATTCTAAGGATGTTTGCACATTTTTAGCTCGAATGGGGCAAAACATCGCTGTTGGCTCTCCATATACACACGCCACCAACAAAATTTAATGTATGGTTCGAAAGCAGCTTTGCAAAACCGACCCCATTCAACAAAAGGCAGGCATTCGAATCGAAAGGCAAGATATCGAAAATACTGTAAAATCTCATACTGTGTATATACATCACGAGAAAGAAGCATACAAACAGCGTTTTTCGGAGTAAATATTAACGAAAAATCAATCACTAAGTGCCCCTTCCCCTGTAAACAACATGCTTGCCCCCTCAGCAAAACATTTGTTTAGAATTCATGTTGGAAAAAATCATGTGCCATGTACAGAGGCATCATGCAACTTTCTTTAAAGTAATCATTACTCGAAAAATTCAAAAACATAGTTATAACAACTTCGCTACCCCTGTGGTATGCGATATACACAGGGGAGTAGCCCATGCATTCCTCCTCACCAAGGCATAGACGCTCGTCGTTAAAAACATTTCCTCCCAAGTTTAAAATCAATACATTAGGAAATGTAGCCAGCGGAAATAAATACCCATATTGTTACTCCACGTGCTGCAATTTTTCTAGCACCCATCGTCGGCATATAAAATGTTTTATACACTTAGCTAATGCACATATAGTAAGTTTTGCAGAGAAAAAATATATACAGTGAGGAGATGCTAGCATAAAGGTACATCCAAATCACAAAAATACTGTTGCCTTTGGTAAACAAAATTTCAGTATTTTCATACATTTGTGTGCACTCGCTGCTTTAAGTGATATATCCGATCCATGGTACCCCCCCCCCCCNTCTTCATCCATCGCCATCCTGAGTCACAAACATACTGCTACATGAGGAATGAAAAGTGACATGAGAATATGCGTATGTATATGTGTGTGGCCTCTATACCAGCAGCTGTCAATAGTATTCACTCTTTATAAATTACGCGAAATAAAACGTAGTTTTATTGCCGAGATGCTAGTCCACCATGCAGATTTTTACCACAATACGAATTCCAGCAAAGACACGCACATACAGCTCTCATTCACCACCCTTCAAACTCGTCGAGACACATAAAGAAAGACTTCACAAGTGCGAAAAAAATTACAGCATATTGCAGCCAGTGCATTACAGATACCATGAAATTTTAGAGTTATGTTAATCCCTTTCGAATGTAGAAAATGAATTCTACGTATAATTGTATGTATCTAAATTCTGGCTCAAACTCCATATTAGTTTTTTTCGTACAAAAATTCAAATGTGGAATTGTTTTATTAATTCTGGTGAAACCAAAAATACTTTGTGATGCTGTGAAACTAAGAAATAAGGTGGAAAAAAACTATCATTCTCTACTTGCTCATACGTCAAACACACACACCTACACACATAGAGAGAGCTCGGAATATCCGAATTGCAGGCGAGACTGATAGACACATTAGAAAACTATTAAGACAAAAAGCATTATTAAAGAAGTGGTCACGAGTCCCATTACAGAAGCAAACGAAAGGCACATGCAGTCGTAATCTGATCTCGTGCACACGTCTAGCCTCGCTGCACGAGGTGTTGAATTGGACTTTACCCTAGCACACTGACCGCCGGAGAACTCTGGAGAGGTCGCAGGAGGGTTTGTCGCTTCAACAGCATGTTTTATTTCTCACACACGCCAACTTTAATTCATACGATAATAAAAACAGATGATATCAGCACACACAAGTCAACACCAGGGGAGACCCATGTTCGATTCTCGACTCATTCAGCCATTTTTTTTTTAATCAATCCAGACGAATGCCAGGGTGGTTTTTTGGCCGAGTCCTTATTCGTTCCCGTTTGCCCTTACAACTTGCTCCTTCTCAAAAGACTGTAAATTTTATATTTTTATTATAATTTCAGCTTGTACACCACCTAGAAACGGAAAGTCGTGCTACTTTTTTATGTTGGTCAAGTAGGCGAAATTAATGAGAAAGATATCCAAGTCTAGAATGGTAGAATGGACAGATCACCAAACTAAAACAGATCATAATATTTTCTTTCATGTAGAGAAGCCAAAACATTGTTTTGAAAAAAATTGACTGGAAAAAAAATTGGATGTGCTGTATAAAAAGCGTAATTTTTAACACCTCTGGTGTTCTTTTTTTCCCCCTCGTAAAAAGGAAATTTACATTTTTACAGTACACCACTGAACCAAGAATTAATCTTTTCAGGACCTCGTAGGTAAGCGAGATTCAATCGTACAAAAAAAGAGAGAAAATATGTTATGCTAATAAAAAAAATTCGAGCACCAGAAACCACGAGAGAATACAGAATTCCTTTTCCCAGGCGACAGTAAAACAGATGTAAAATTCTATCATCTTATTTGTTTAACAACTATTTAACATGGAAAATGACTTAAAAATTTGCCCGCCACACGGCCAAAGAAAACACTCCCCAGCCAGGACAGTAGTATTTTACTGAGCTTCAACGTCAGATTACGACATTACGACGGGTGTATCATATTTCTTCACGTACTTATATTAGCCCCCTGTCAATTTCATGATTTTAACAAATATAAAAATTCCTTAAATCGTTATTATAATTGTTAACCAGATGTTGATCGTTGTTGCTTATCATTTTGGATTCTGGGTTTCTGTAATTGCATTTGCAACTTGCATTACCACATGCTTGTCTTTTGATGTTCCAAGTGGATGAGTATTCGATGGTTCAAAATAAAAATGGTACCTTATTTCGGGAATAATGTGGGAAAGTTTTGTTGGAATGGTTCGGAGATGAGTGTAACAAATGTGGGTAACCTAAATCTGTACATAATGTAGAAGTTATGATATTTCGAGTGTTGGTAAAGATTTATTAGATTCTTTTATTCGTTGTACCTCGAGCTGCATTTCTGACATGCTAATAGTATTATTTTCAGGAGAGAAGTACATGTAAGTCTCTGCATTCAAATACATCATCACTTCCGTATATTCTATGCCTATTTCTGACACAATTACAGTGATTGCGCAGTTTTGAAGTTCCCTCCATCTGAGGTTCGGCATCTGTGTTTACAATAAGCATTTTCATGATGTGAACATTTCGTTGTGAACACTAGTGATCAGCCTGTTTTTAAAAATTCAACCGCTAAAATATGCTTAATTATAGCTCGTCAGCATTCACACCTCCTTTGATTCTTCTATCATACACTGAGGGGACAAAAGTCATGGAATACTTCCAAATATCGTGTCGGACCTCCTTTTGCCCAGCGAAGTGCAGCAACACGACGTGGCATGGACTCAACAAGTCGTTGGAAGTCCCCGGCAGCAATATTGAGCCATGCTGCATCTATAGACGTCCATAATTGCGAAAGTGTTGCCGGTGCAGGAGTTTGTGTCCCATAAATGTTCGATGGGATTCATGTTGGGTGATCTTGGTGGCCAAATCATTCGCTGGAATTGTCCAGAATGTTCTTCAAACTAATCACGAACACTTGTGGCCCGGTGACATTGCACATTGTCATCCATAAAAATTCCTTTGTTGTTTGGGTACATGAAGTCCATGAATGGCTGCAAGTGCTCTCCAAGTACCTGAACATAACCCTTCCCAGTCAATGATCGGTTCAGTTGGACCAGAGGATCCAGTCCATTCCATGTAAAAACAACCCACACCATTATGGAGCCACCACCAGCATGCACAGTTCCTTGTTGACAACTGGAGTCCTAGGATTCGTGGAGTCTTCACCACACTCGAACCCTACCATCAGCTCTTACCAACTGAAATCGGGACTCGTCTGACCAAGCCACGGTTTTCCAGTCGTCTAGGGTCCAACCGATATTGTCACGAGCCCAGGAGAGGCGCTGCAGGCAACGTCGTGCTGTTAGTAAAGGCACTCGAGTCGGTCTTCTGCTGGCATAGCCCAGTTCAGTCAAAATTCGCCACACTGTCCTAACGGATATATCCATCGTACATCCCACATTGATTACTGCGGTTATTTCACGCAGTGTTGCTTGTTTGTTAACACTGGCCATTCTGCGCACACATCGTTGTTCTCTGTCATTAAGTGCAGTTGGTCGGCCACTGCGTTGTCCTTGGTGGGAGGTTATGCATGAAATGAGGTATTCTCGGCACACACTTGACACTGTGGATCTCATAANTTGGTGGGAGGTTATGCATGAAATGAGGTATTCTCGGCACACACTTGACACTGTGGATCTCATAATGGTGAATTCCCTAACAATTTCCGAAGTGGAATTTCCCATGCGTCTAGCTCCAACTACCATTCCACGTTTAAAGTCTGTTAATTCCTATCGTGCGGCCATAATCACGTCAGAAATCTTTTCACATGAATCACTTGACTACAAATGAAAGCCCAACCAATGAACTGCCCATTCATACATTTTGTATGCGATACTACTGCCTTATGTATATTTGCATATTGTTATCCCATGACTTTTGTCACCTCTGTGTNGTTAACACTGGCCATTCTGCGCACACATCGTTGTTCTCTGTCATTAAGTGCAGTTGGTCGGCCACTGCGTTGTCCATGGTGGGAGGTTATGCATGAAATGAGGTATTCTCGGCACACACTTGACACTGTGGATCTCATAATGGTGAATTCCCTAACAATTTCCGAAGTGGAATTTCCCATGCGTCTAGCTCCAACTACCATTCCACGTTTAAAGTCTGTTAATTCCTATCGTGCGGCCATAATCACATCAGAAATCTTTTCACATGAATCACTTGACTACAAATGAAAGCCCAACCAATGCAGTGCCCATTTATACATTTTGTATGCGATACTACTGCCTTATGTATATTTGCATATTGTTATCCCATGACTTTTGTCACCTCTGTGTNATACATTTTGTATGCGATACTACTGCCTTATGTATATTTGCATATTGTTATCCCATGACTTTTGTCACCTCTGTGTAAAATTAGCTTACATTAGATTAGTTATTGCTTTTTTCACAGTTAAGTAGCCCATTTGACATTCATTTTCAATAAATTTTACATTTTTTACCCCAAAATTTTCCTGATATTCTAATTCCTATCCCACTCTCGCAATTTCATAGTATGTAAAGGTAACATTGTAATGCCTCCATAACTTTGTACCTATTCAGATTCAGGGTGATAAGTAATATCAGTAATAACATTTTTTTCTCCTCTGGAAAAAACTGCTATTTTTTTTACAATTACCATATTGGCTAAATCAATAATTCAAACAGATCGTACTTTAGTTTCCAATGAGTCAAGGATACTTCGAAATATTACACACTATGTAAGTTAATACAATTAAATTCAATTGCCCACTGTGCAATGTAAATTTTGTCCTTATTTGACTAGTCTGTACAGATATCACTAAGGTATCTTTGGGAATATATGAAATTTAAAAGTCACTTTCAGATAATCTGTAAACAAATTTGTAAATGCCAAGACAGTCACACTTGCCAATCCTTTGTAAGCTGTAAAACAATGCTTCTGAATTAACAATATTGACGTTAGGGGGGTTCCAGTCTTGATGATGAGGGTCCCCAACTTACCTTATTTATTATATAAAGGCGGAAACTGATAAATTTTCCCAGCACCGTAACGCAGTGAGCATGAGTTAGTGAGGGTCATGTGGTCGACTACCCATGGGTCCCTGCAGTCCTCTATCGGTATNTTTAGTCCTCTATCGGTATGCAGTGCTTGTAGATGACGTTGTTACCAATAATCCGACATGTCTAGTGGTTTTCACTATAATTTTGGTGAAACTGTGAGCCATCTCACACACTCTNATGCAGTGCTTGTAGATGATGTTGTTACCAATAATCCGACATGTCTAGTGGTTTTCACTATAATTTTGGTGAAACTGTGAGCCATCTCACACACTCTTACTTACGCTTTTGTTTGCTGCAAGTGGTTACAATGTCCTAAATAAGCAGAGGGGTTAAAACAAAATAAAATGCTAGCATTTGCCCAAGTCATTTACTTGTTCCTTGACGTACATGGGCACTTATGCTATCTTATACAAAACTTATGCGAACCTGGCACTCAGTGTGCCGGTGACCAATATGGAGCAAAAATGGCCTAAACCCTGTATGGTTTAAGTTTCGAATATCTGTTACACGTTAAGCTCTGGTTAAAATGCAGGGGACAGATGGTCAACCCCTCGGCATGAAATAATTGAAAATGTTCCAGTAAGTTACATTGCTATTGAAGTGATACTGGTTGCAGAAAAAGTTTAAAGGGGCCGAGGGGGTCTGCACAGAGCGAAACTCCTGTGCTGCCAGCCGGCCCGAGTGCTGAAGTCAGACTGAGTATCATGGCTTTGGCTTCCACTATGTGTGGCCGAAGGCAGAACCATTATTGTGTGATAATTATGTTGACCCTCTTACATTTAAATTAAATAGTATATAATGAAATTACCTAGCAAAAACAATCACTGGTGACATACCCATATTTGATTAAGTGTTAATTAATTTTGTGAATGTGACATCTTGGATTGTCACCACACTAATGAAACTTGATAGGATAACTGAGGTCAAGATAGGCAGTCTATTGTAATGGAAAAACACAAAGGCACTTTCACACAATAAAATAAATTATATAATTAAAATTGACAAAATTACTTTCAAAAATGGCCATACCACTTCCGGTAGGCTTCGCCAATTGGCGAGTTGAAATGCTCCAACCTGGGAGGGTTGGACGATCCCATCCCTGAAAAGGTGTGTCTGTAGCCTCACACGATTTGTAATTTAATAAAATAATTATTTTTAATTGACTAGCTACAGGATTTGCAACACAATTTTAACAGCTTCGGGAATTATTTCCCCGCTGTTTAACTGCACTCGGGGTCACGTTACACTATTTCCGTGGCCAGTATGCTGGTCAACGCGACGTCACTGGAGAAGGTGTCGAGCATCTTGGCGTGAGCTGCCGCAACGTTCCCTCCAATGGATGGTGCGCCTGATGGATATGGCATTCGGGCGGACACCATGATGAACTGCTTGTTATTTGCCTCCAAGTGTTACCTCCTGAGGTAAATAAAGCAAGATGGTCACTTGAGTTACGTAGTACATGATGACGAGATGGGTGCATTCTGTTCTCACCAGCACATTCTATCTTGCTCGTGGTCAGGTGTTAGCCTCGTCCCGATGTCGGTTAGGTGGTGTATGTGACTGCAGAGGCAAATGGTCACAGCACACGTGGATGCCTGGTTCATGACAGTATTTAACCAAGGTGGTAAAGGAATAGGCATTAAAATGTCGATTCGTGCTGGTGTGGCTTTTATTTTTACTGTCTCGGCTGGCCCTTCCCACTACCTATAACCATCATAGAAATTTATTGTATCTCTATAACTGTGACTAACGTCACTTACACACAGTTTATAAGGGCCTAGAAACTATACCACGATTCGCCATAATCAATGTGACTGTCGACTGACAAGGCAATAAAATTGATTACCTTATCTGTTGACAGTCATGCCGAATCGTGGTAGAGTATATTACAAATATTTATCACTCTCATGTAATGAAGGGATAAATATTTGGAATATATCACATGCTACCCCAAATCACTACTCAATGGTAACAGTGACATAGCGAATATTTACTTTCAATAAGTACCAATCACTCTTTAATTCCCTAGCAAAATTTCGTTAAATGTAGCGAAATATTATATTTAAGCAATTCACTTTTATAAAACATTTTGTTGCGTAAAATGATTACACAAATTAACTTGCTCGGAGGTTTACCGATTTTCAGCATCCCCACTATGGTTCTTCGGCTCAAAATTCGGCGGAAAATACGTCTGGTCTTAGTTTCTTAGCCTGTACAGCCAGAAATACAATAAATGTAAAAAAAAAAAAAATGAAATGTGTGAACAAACACCAGTAAAATGTTCAAAACACGAACAAATCGTCAATTGAAATTGCAGTAAACTCGCCAAATGGTCAAATATTACACACAAATAATTATATCTCACCCATGATGCTGAGGTCCAAACATCCGAACCATCACCAACAGTGGCTACAGAAGAACTCACTTCGGTTCTTCGTCTTCAAGGATTTGTTACATTGAAACACAATTTCTGTAGTGATAGTGGCAGTAAGATACAGACAATGCATTGCTTTGTTGTATAATCTAGTCAAAAGCTTTCATGAATATCCAAAATACAATATATATATCTCAATCTACCAATGTTTCTTTCTGGCCGAACCAATGTTAATGCCATCTTTAACTGTAAAAAATTTCACCACCATATGTTAGCGACTTTGCATAAATATGTAAATTATAAAATTGTTTTATTTACTTGCTCCCTCAAGGAAAACCTCCATTAGAAACATGACACATAGATGGTTGATTGGTCATCAGAGGGAACGTGAGGTCTAAGTGGACAGTTACGATATGGGACAGAGGCCTGCCAGACGATGATACCTTTCCATAGGGCACCAGCACAGAGAGCACAATAATGGAGGGTCAGTGGTTGCCGGTTGTTAAAGTGGCTCCTTCTGATGATCCACTGTCGGAAGTTCAACTGTAAGCTCTCATGCCTAGACCAGTGAAAGGTGTTAACAGTCCATCGTAATGCATACTCACTCACATACAGCGATTGTTCCAGGCCATTTCTACACCTTATGTGATTGCGATGCAATCATAATAAAAGGGATTGGTGAAACAGCTGTGAAGCAGCTGGAAAAAAATAATAACATGCATAAACTTTGACACAATGTTTTATTTTCCCTTGCACCCTCAAAAGATGCATTTACATAGATTCTCCCCGATATAGCTTCGGGAGCTCTGACACGGTAAAAAATGGCACGAAGCTTAGATTAAATTAGATGTATGAAATTTATGCTTCAGGAGTGAGCAAACCTCCTGAGGTGTGGGTGATATGCTTTCTGTCCTAAAAAATAATGTAAATTTCCAAGTACAAAGTCTAACTATTTATAAGCTATATGATTATGACAAAACTGATGAAGGGCCGGAGAGGCTGCATGCGACATCCACCCCACTCGGTTACTATAATGCAAATAGTGTCATGGTGCTAATGCTGGGAGCTTTGCAATGCGTTAATGCGAAAAGTGATTTGGATCGTGCTGTAATAATTATGATTAACGATTATATTAAATAATGAGATGGTAACATGTCAACCTTTATTAAAAGATATGATAAATTAACACTTGCATAATTAAATACAATTAACACACACTACAAAAGGAAAATGAATAAGCTCTAGCACACAGTGATTACATGCGTTAACACCTATTAGCGGTGGCGTTGGGTTAAGGGAAGTTTTGAGGAGTGGAGAAAAACATTATTATGTGGTTTGCGAATTTAGATATCCGACNGTAGCACACAGTGATTACATGCGTTAACACCTATTAGCGGGGTGGCGTTGGGTTAAGGGAAGTTTTGAGGAGTGGAGAAAAACATTATTATGTGGTTTGCGAATTTAGATATCCGACAAGGTGCCAGAAACCTTCGGCAGGTGGTGCCAATTGTGGCTGCTGGTGATGATCTCAGGGTATGGCAGGCTGTTCGCCTGGATGTGCGCAGTCCTTTGGTGAAGTGTTGAAAGAGGCCTTGCTCCTGATAATTAAATGGAAAATACCGTGTGCCTATTCAGGCTGACACACATTCCTTAAACTGGAAAAGTTCTGAGTTTAGCATACTGGCTGTTAAGTAATTTACAAGAAACTGGGTAAAGGTGGATAATAGGGGACCCGTACCCTGAAACACGAAGGTAGTGCTTGAAATAAAAGACACAAAGTGTGAAAACTTGCATGTATATACTCTTGCACAGAAATATTTACAGCACTCTACGTGAACAATTTATATGGACTCTGGACTGTGGCCCGCCAGATAGGCAAGTTTGTGAAAAATACACATAAGTGCACGAGAGTGAATTATTGGTGCAGTAAGCTTCCCTGGGTGATGCTATTCCATGGGAAGAAGAGGAGGCATCTCCGGGTTCAGAAAGAACATGTTCCGGTATATTACATTAGACTATTGCAGCTAAAGGTGATTGGCACGAAAACGTGATGGCACCTGGAGCACGACATGACATGTGCTGACCCCTATAGACACACAATGGCGATTAAAATGTGGTGAACACGTGCGGCACGAAATATGGTGGCACACAGATCACCCTACACTACTTTCTGCTTGCCTGTAACTTGCAACAATTAAAAGGACTTGAACACTAGCACGATAAATTAACAAAATAATTACATAAATACTCCCTGAATAATAACATNAACAATTAAAAGGACTTGAACACTAGCACGATAAATTAACAAAATAATTACATAAATACTCCCTGAATAATAACATTTACAATCTACACTTAGTTGGCATGAAATTAGGGTGAAACAACTGAGTTGAAAAATAAATGAATTTGAGAATTACAAAATAAAAATCATGAAATATTAGTAGGGGANAGGGTGAAACAACTGAGTTGAAAAATAAATGAATTTGAGAATTACAAAATAAAAATCATGAAATATTAGTAGGGGACGTCTCTGAACATTTACACTTTTAGTGTGTCTTTCTTTACTTTCAAATACTTGCTTTGAAAATTCTGTACAAATTATATACTTCGGGACTGCCATTATGCACTCTCGTCTGCCCATCCATGAGGGGGGTGGGGGGGCTTTTGCACTGCACTGCTCTGTACTTTCGCACACATGCAGTACACCCGCACTCGCAGTGTGCTGCAGTAAACTAGTGCAGTTGATGCGGTAAATGCACAGCATAGCATATGGTCTGGAGGGCAGGATGCTCCATTATGTCAAATACCCCTCTCCTGCTGAAACCATTTGCGGGCCGCACATCTTCAGGTGCTACAGGGACATGCCTAGGTCTCACGACGTCGGAGTTGCAGGGCGTATGGGGCCCTTGGGTGAACTGAATGGTGCTGGTGCGGCATCTGCTGGTGTGGACATGGGTTGCCTCTTGCGGTGTGGCATCACCTCAGGTCAGGCATGTCCATACTGGCTGATGATGCTGGAGTGAGCAGCAAGGGGAGGTGAGCTGAGTGCCTCGCTGCTCTCACTGCTTCCATCACTGCTCTTGATGTTGCTGCTTCTCCGTCGACCCCAATACCACAATTAGCGACCCAGTTTGNTCCTGCTGTGGTGCTACCCCAGAGCATCTCCTACTGCCAGTGGCGGACATCTCTGGAAGCAGTCCTGATGCCATTGACATGTGGAATGAGGTCGCTTGGTGTCACCTGTAGCAGGCATGACGAGAGGGGTGGAGGCCCCCGTCGAGGTGGGAGCCACGATGCCAGGCATGATGACACAGGCAGGCTGTGTTGCTGCTTCCTCTTGCTCATGCTGGTGGTATACCTGGGATTACATTGACGTGGGAACGGCGGTTCCAGATGAAACTGCCTGGTCCGAGATGATGATGATCCTACCTCGACGATCCCTGTGAAGTGGCTGGACACTGGATGTCCTCAGACTTGTGGTTACTTGAAGTAGTACCTCCGAGGGAGGTGCTGACACATCTTCCTTCTGCATGGATGGTCAGCAGACCTCGGCATCGTCGTCGTCATCACCTGGTGTAAGGCACAGGACATTCCAGTGTATCTTGACAGTCATTCTACCGAGCTGGAGCAGGTAGGTGTTGGGTCTGCTGGCTAGTGCGATCACATGCAGCCCGCTCCACTTCAAAAGTCTCTGTGAGCTGCGGACTGCGGGTCTGCATGGACTTAGACATTCTGGCCGGGTCATAGTTGAGGTGGTGGTAACATTGTTGTTGGCAGCCGCCATGCTATGCAGCCTCTCTGTTGAGTGCATATCTCTTGGTACCCTCTGTAATGCTGTTCATGCCGAGCATCACTGCTGACTGGGTTCAACTGTCTTTTGTCTGCGGGCAGTCAAGCTCACCAGGTTAACTTACCGGTGGTGGCGTTTACTTCGCCGATGAAGGCTGAAGGAGGTGGCAGGTAGATGGTCAGCCCTGGTGGTGCGCTGGTCGCAAACACGGTGCTGCAATGGTATCTTGAGCACCTGGTTGTGGCGCTCTGTGCGGTATGCATGTGGGTGGTGTATTGCCATCTTCAAGTGACGCACACCCCGATGGGTACACAATTCGTGCCACTTCCTGCCGGTGAATTGCATGCCATTATCGGTAAGCAGGTTTAGCAGATATTACCACCTGGGAAAGAAGTCGGTCTGCAAGGCCTAGGCAACACCCGTGGCTCGTGCGCTACTGACGGCATATGCCTCGACCTTCTTGTAGAAGTTATCTCCCTTCTTGAGGACCTGGAGTAGTGCACCATGAGGTCGAGGGAGACTGTCTTGAAGGTATTAGTGAGCAGTCGGGGCTGCTGTTGTTGTACCCCGTCAAGTAGCCGTGCTTTGAATTGTTTGCACTTAACACACTGTTGCATGGACCTCTGGGAATGGCTAGTTGTCTGGGCCAAAATAATTTTTCACGCATGTTGCGAATTGTTTGCTCCATCCCCGGGTGTCCTGCTACGTTGCTATCATGTGAATGTCTCAGCACCTGCTGTTTAACACTGGGGGAACAAACATTATCCTCACTTCATGGTTACTGGGTGAACATGTTTCTAAACTGCCATATATTAGACACCAACTCTCGACAGCCTGGTGATCGCAATGGTCTTTCTTTTCACGAGTGAGTGTGCACTCTAGTTGTGCTTGCATCACATCATGGTGTAGATCACATACAGTGTGGTAATTTTTAGTGGCATTGATTTGGTGAACCAAATGTAGGTGCCTCTATTGCTACACAGGATGGTTTTTGGACTAGAAAGGTCAGGAAGCTAATAAAGCACATTGAAAAGTAATTCGGAGGTGAGGAATTTGTTTTCTTGCCTTGTCAGCTGGATTACCATTTCCGAGAGGGAAACAAATTATAGGTGTATTATTCCCAGTATCATCTGTACACTGGACTCAAGTATTCATTTAATTACACTGGCCTTGCTTTGGTAGTTGTCTGCTTTCGATCGTGTCCCTTCTGTTGTAAATAATTGAACAGGTTTTCTCATTTCATTCCACCATAGCACTATTGTTTCCACTTTCACAGTTTTCATTTATAATAATTGGGGAATATTACATTACAGAAAATAAACTTTAAATTTTGAAATTAAAAATATTGTTTGGTTTATTTTATTTGCATTTATATTATGGGCAATACTATTAACTCTACGAAACTATAGATATTTGCTCTATGTGACAACCTTTTGTTTTTGCAGTGTGAACCAATCACAAAATAGTCATTCCTATATAATAGTACTGCTGAGCACAGCTTTTATGTTCCCAAGAAAACAAGCCGTTGACATAACTCTGCATTTTCCGTGAGAAGGTAACCAGTTGTATCGTTCATGTTAAATTGTTTAGTATATACATATACATATACATGTATATATATATATATATGTATATATATTGATTCAGTGGTTCCCATGTTGTTGGTGGCAATATCTCCTCCCACTTTGCATCATCCTGCACCACGATGTCAGCGCATGGTGACCTGGACAGTGTGTCTGCTCTGCTAGCAGGTTTCACTGCCCGGGACATGCTCCACGACTAAGTCATAACAATGAAGAAGCAATGCCCACCATATCAGCTTAGTGCATGCCTCACACATTTTGTGGAGCCAGACTAAACAGGCATTGTCGGTGCGAAGCACGAAGTGCTGGTACTCCAAGTGCATTCGGTACTTCTTGATGGCCCATACCATGGCCAAGCACTCATGTTCGTTGATGCCGTACCTCTGCTTGCTTGGTCCGAAGTTAGCACTAGCGAAGTCGATGATGATATGTTCGTCATTGTCACCACACTGGTAGAGCACTGAACCAAGTCCTTTTTGGTTGGCATCGGTCTGCAGGTAAAAGTGTATTGTGGATTCGTACCTCTCCAAGGTCGGGCACACTCAGAAACTTGTCTTGATTTGCAGGAAGGCGTCATCGGCGGTGCCGTCACATCAAATCTGCTGCTGGGTTGATAGCAGGTTGGTGAGTGGTGCAGTGGTGACGGCAAAGTCCTGGATGAGCTCACATAGCCAGTTTATTATCATAAAGAATTTCTGAAGCTGCTTGTGCATATGTGGTGGCGGGTACTCATCAATCAGCCGCAATTGTTCGGTGTTGGGTTTGTTGCCTTCCTCGTGAACATGCCCCAGGAAGTCAATGCTATTATTTCCGAGGTGGCATTTGGTAGTTGTGCACTTGAGGCCATTGTTGGCCAACCTCTCCAGCACAAGTGACAGGTGATGTAAGTGCTCCTCCCAACTTGCCGACCATATCACCATGTCGTCCAGGCAGGCGAGTGTGAATTCGCCAATGAGGCTGTCCAACACTATGACCATCATCGCCTGGAAGGTGGCCGGTGCACACTTCAGTCCGACCGGCGTCGCACAGAACTTAAAATGCCTACCATCGAAAGCCATGAAAGCTGTCTTGCCACGGTTTTCGAGCTTGCCACTCTTTAGATAAAGGGATGACATGAACTTGGCTTGCCCCAAAGAACTGAGGTCATATTTGACACTGATGTATGGTGGTAATGCACTATGTGTCACATGGTTCACTGGTCGAAAATCTACACTAAACAAACACATGCCATCATTTTTAGGTGTCAGTATTATGGCGGAATTGAAGTCACTGTTTGTTGGTTCAATAACATCGTCATTCAACATTTCTTGAATTTGTGGTTTAATAATTTGATCTTGTTGCTGTAAATAACTGTGTGGCAGATTGCATATAGGACTGTCTTGTACTAGTTATATAGCATTCTCATCTGCTGTGGTTCGACGAAGGGCATCGTGTGCTGCAAACACATCTCGGCGCTCATTAAGAATCCACTGAAAAGCTACCTGGTGTTCGGGCAGTATATTNTTTGTGGTTTAATAATTTGATCTTGTTGCTGTAAATAACTGTGTGGCAGATTGCATATAGGACTGTCTTGTACTAGATATATAGCATTCTCATCTGCTGTGGTTCGACGAAGGGCATCGTGTGCTGCAAACACATCTCGGCGCTCATTAAGAATCCACTGAAAAGCTACCTGGTGTTCGGGCAGTATATTGTTGTCAAAGTCTGGTAGTGAAACATCTAGTACTGTATAGGCTGATTGCTGGTCAAGGTTATGTGCTGTTCATCGCTACTTTAGACCGAAATGGATGCGACATGCCACTGATTTTTCTACAGTATTTTGCTTAGTAAGTCACAGTACACCAAGGATGGTATCTTCCCTAATGTCTTGGGTAACATCTGCTATGGATATTGTTTTTGTAGGTCACTTATGCGAACCATCACTGTGGCTTGACCTAGTGCTGTTGTGGTTTGCTGGTTTGTGGTTAAACAAATTATGTGAGTAACTAGAGTGATATTTGTAGGGTGTATGACACTACGCTGTATGAAGTTATGTGAGGCAGCAGTGTCTATTAGTTCATGGCAATTATGACCATTAATAACGCTAAAATACGAATGAACTTTGAATGACTGCTTCTAATGTGGTTAATTAGTATTTGTTGTGTTAAGTCGCTAATGTTGTCCGGTACTGGTGTGTCGGGAACTTCCTGCTCCTTTACCCCTGCTTCCTGTTTCCCGAGATTGCTGCTTGCATGATTGTGTGTTTTCTTGAGGTGGGGATTGTTAGGACATGCACTTGCCAATGGTATTTTGACCGTCACAATAAGGCATGAAATTGGCAGGGGTTGGCTTCTGTCCCACTTCACATTTTTGTTTTGTGCACTGTCCCACCATTGCTTTTGTTGTCACTTGCACCGAAAAATTTCTCTTTCTTCCTTCCTGCACTAAATTTTTTGTCCCGTTGTTGACTGAAGGAGTGTGTTTTATTACTATTTTGCACTGCATCCTGCCCATTCACACTCTCTTGACATTGGTCGTGGCTCCATTGTGCGGCAGTTGTTTTCCATTCGCGTCGCATCTAGTATGGTTATTGCTCCAAGATTATAGCAGCATGCACGAGTTCCTTAAGGCTACTATAAAGCAGTGGTACCAATGTGGCATGGTACTCTGGGCGTACTGTTTCTCCCACCACTACGAGCAATACACACTCGTGGAGGTGCAGGTGGAAACATCCGACAAAATGTACTTTTCTGTTAATAAATGTGATTAGTTTCTCAGTTGGCTGTTGCTCTTCTAACATCAGTTTGCTTTGCACTTGAAGTGACGTGAATGCTCCTCGAAAGTGGCACTGGAAAATATTGAGGAACTCCTCCCACTGTATACTGTAGTGATTTATAGATTAAACCAGGAACATGCTTCTCCAGAGAGTTGCGCTCCAACACAGATAGCCCAATCCTCCATGCATAATCCATAGTATTGCAGGTGTGCTGTGCAGTCGCTCAGGAAAGCACAATGGTTCCTCTATAGGTGCTCCTGCAAAGGTGGATATCAACTGTTATCGCGATTGTATGGTATCAATGGTTGGTGGTCCAGGCATAAAGATTGGGATGAGACCAATGGTTTAGTGTTGCCATCGGCTACTTTGTGACCATGTGCTTGCACATGGTGGAATGAAATTGGGCATTGGATGTTGTGTCACCAGGTTTGGTTGCAGAAATTGTGGTGCATGAGTAGGAAGCACTGGAATCATATTTTGGGGGAAGGCACGCATGGGATAGTAGTTGGCGAGTTATGGTATGTAAGGGGCAGATGGTAGGAGAGGGAGAGGTGCTGCAGTCAAGGCTTACAGGTGGGGTGTTGAATAATCGAGCGGTGCTGCATTGTTTACATCTGCCATGTGCACTATGATAGCATATGGCATCTGTGGTGATGTGCCGGCCACTGTTGTACATTGCCGACACGTGAACTTGCCATCTTGTACTGTCATTCTCTTCAAGCTGCAAACATTGCCTGTGTACATGTACTGCACACTCCCTGCATTGTAACACGACACTACTTTCGCCCGCTGGACACACTGGCTGGTGTCATTGTGTTGAATGACAGTCTGGACCAGTTAACAAATCTTTGTATAAGGTAGAAGTGTTCTGTTGAATGCTCTTCCTGTAGCACTGAGAACTGAAAGTTTTGGTTTTGTATGGCCGTGAGCTCGGTCGCATAAATGCACTTTTGAAGATAATGCTTTAGGAACTATGTACACTATAGAGTAGGGAGATATTGGCCTGTCGACAGTAAATTGGCACACAAAATTCTGTTGTTTTTTGGGAACGGAATGTTTGAATTTTATTGACTAATATTGTCCAAAACTCCACATTTGCACGGGCTTTGAATTTTGTCTATCAAAACTGAGCTTTTCATGTGTTCGCAGTTGTTCGCGGAACAGTTTCTTATTGAGCTGGTGTAACAAGTGCACTTGTAATATATTGTGTCTAATTAGTACTTGGCCACTATATCCTGAGGGATGGGGCACAAGCATTCCTAACACAGAGGCATCGGGGCACCTACAGGTGTTAGGCCAGCCATTGTTGTTGGCCGTGGTGTGATAGCCGAACCCTGTTGTGGGGGTTAAGGCAACGACCCTATCCTTATAGCTGAACTCCATGCTCCCACTTGGTGTGGTGTACTGCCCAGGGGCGGAGGGGGTTTGTCACTGCACACACAACCTGCTGAACTGATCGATATTCCCAGCTGGTGTTGTGGTGCAGAATAAGGGGAATGGGTGAGTGATCTTCTGTGTAGTTAACAGCACTGGAGGAGGAGGGGTGATGACACCACCCTGTCCTGTTATGACAGACTCACTGCGAGTGGCCGGCGCCATTTATATAATTACAGTTGGTTATGAAGCTGGTTTTGATTAACTTTTTATGCCACATGGTGTGGTGTCTCTGGGCATCATTCTGGTGTCTGACTGGCGTCAGAGTGTTGTCCCAGGTTGATCATACGGCTCCCTATGTGCTCTTGATGCTGTCTTGGAGGAATGGGGAATAGGCGGAGGAAATGCTCAGAGAGAGTTTGCGGTGCCGGGAAATTTTTGAAGTTTCTGGGTCGAAAAAATGGAAGATATGACAAGGGAAAGGTACGCCACATAGAAGGGCAACAATTAATTTATGTTGACTTGCTGGTGTTGGGTTAAGGAAAGTTTTTAGGGTTGGTGAAAAACATTGTTAGGTGGTTTGTTGGTTTTAATCAACCCCGACTAGGTATCAGACACTGTTGGTAGGCAGTGCCAATTGTTGCTGCTGGTGATGATCCCAGGGTACAGCAGGTCGTTCGCCTGGATGTATGTTGTCCCTTGGTGAAATGTTGGGAGAGCCCCTCGCTCCTGATACTTAAATGAAAATACTGTAGGCATATTCAGGCTGACCCATGTGCCTTAAACTGTAAGAGCTCTGAGTTGAGTACATTGACTGTTAAGTAATTTATAAGAAACTGGGTTAAGGTGGGTGATAGGGGACCTTTATCCCGAACTGCCAAAGGCAGTGCTAGAAATAAAAGACACAAAGTCTAAAAAATTGCAAGTAATTACTCTTACACAGAAACACTTACATCACTCTAGGTGAACTTTTAATATGGTCTCTGGCCTGTGGCCTGCCAGATAGGAAAGACTGCAGAAAATACACATTAGTGCACAAGAGTAAATTATTGGTGCATTAAGAATCCCTGGGTGTTGCTATTCCCAGGAAGGTGTGGCTTCTCCAGGTGAAGAAAGAACAGGTTCCATTACTTTACATTATACTATTGAAGCTAAAGGTGATTGGTGCGAAAAACAGAATGCACCCGGAGTGCGACACGGCACGTGCTGTCCGCTTGAAACAGTCGATGGAGACTGAATCTGACGAGCATGTGGTATGCGAACTATGGCAGCATGCAGCTCGCCCTCCAATATTTTCTGCTTGCCTGTAACTTTCAACAATTAAAAGGACATGAACACTTGCATGATAAATTAACATAATAAATACATTAATCTTCCCTGAATAAAAACAGTTACAATGTACACTTGGGTGGATGAAATGAGGGTGAACCAACTGAGCTGAAAAATACGTGAATTTGAGAATTACCAAATGAAAACCCTGAAATGCTAGTATGAGCATCTATGCACGTCTATACTCTTAGTATGTCTTTCTCTACTTTCAAATACTTGCTTTGAAATTGTCCTACAAGCTTTATATGCTGGGTCTGCCATTACACACCCTTGCCTGCCCCGGGCAAGGAGTTGGTGTTGTACGTGGTTAAGATGCACTGCTCTGTACTTTCACACACACACAGTGCACTCGTGTCAGCACTCGCAGTGTGTGTCAGCTACACTAGTGCGGTTGATACGGCGGACGCACAATGTGCAAATGGTCTGGAAGGCAGGATGCCATCCTGCATCAGTGTCTGTTTACTTTATTCATATTATTATGATGGGTTTGTTTTGAGGTTGGGTAGCTCAGTGCCTTGATGTGAACCACATGTCCATGAGATCCTTGTGCCCACTTTGACCACTGCAGACACATCAACTGCACCAGCTACACCAGGCCGCACCAACCACACCAGACCAAGAGTACGTAGTGCTGGTTGACAAGAATGAAACTTGCACATTCCTGCCAACAAGGATTATGTAACACAAGAGACAGTGCTACATATTTATTACAAGAGCTAACTCTTGCAATAAATAAGTAGGCGATCCGAAATGGTGTTTACCCCGAAGCCACAGGCGTTGGGCGCATGGGCAATTTGTCATTATGTCCTAGCAGCTCGCGCCACGACATATGACATGATGTACCACCAAGTAGCATCGAACTGGCCAGTAGACAGAAGCTGAAGGGTTAAGTGCACCAAAGTATAACCCCTAGTGTGCAGCATTTTTCTAAGCACATCAACAGCATCATCTCATTCACAGATACAGTCGGGGGTATGTTTTATTGTATTAAGAGCAATCGAGCATGGAAACCCACACACCTTTACCCAGGTGTACTCATCCATCCCTTCAGGATTCAGGAGACAGCCCTCTGGCAACACTGTAGCCAGTGAAATTCAAACCCATTACAGGAAATGAAATACAGACAATTCCCGAGAAAACTTCTTAGTGTATTTAATTTTTATTTATAAAAGAGCAATTATGTTTTCAAAAAGGGAGCTTGCCTATAAAGGCCTCCATCCTTGTAACATGTAATTTAGTGTGGTGAAACTCCCCGTCAACTTCACAACATCAAGCTTAACAGGTGTTTGTTAATCAACAGGGATGTCACCAATTTGTTAAATTTAATTTACACAATTTTTCACCATTGCTACAATGTTACATAGTGTTCATGTTATGTTTTCCATTCGGTGTTTGACACCAGTTCTCGTCACTTGTGACGGAAGCCGATGTCACTCTGCCAGTTCATCTCAGCACTCGAGCCAAACCGGCAGCGTTGGTCGCCCGCTCCGCGAGCCCCTTTGGTACCATCACTTAGGCTGTTATCACTTCACTGCAATAGTAACTTCATTAACTGGAGCATTTTATTTCTTTTATATCTTTTAAGTACTGGGGGGAGAACCACATGCACTTACGCTACCGCGTATCCGCATAACATCACAGTCATTTTTATGCTAAGGCCACCACAGGCTGGATCCGTTTTCTTTCATTATTAACATGTAATCAAGCACAGTGAGTTAACCGCTTTACAAAGTTCAATGTCTGTTGATACATTTTCCTCCAGGACGCGTAGGGCGCTACACTCTTTGTCCTACCACCCATAATTTTCTAGCATATTTCAGTCATATGAGACGGCCTTCAGTCTTGTCATAAGGTGTAAATAGTGTAACAGTAAGTACGTTACAACAATATCTGCAAACTTACGGAGGACTCCAGGGCTCCCTGTGCCATCGACCGAACGACCCACTTCACTAACTCTCCACTGGGTTATGGCTCCGGGATATTCTACACTCAACCAGCCCTGGATCACCTCGACCACGTCAGCCTGTTTTGGTGGAAATTGAGTATAATAAAAACCTTTAATAATTTATGTAAAATGGCTACACAAAACAACTTATTTGTTTATGCTGAGAGTGTTTGGAATATCATGTTCTGCCATTACATATTGCTTAAGTGTTGTATGCAATAACACTTAGCTATTTAAGTTATCTGTAAATATGTAACATTGCACTGTATTGCGTGGGATTTGATTCCTAAACATTTTAATGATTTTCTTACGCACTCGATATTATTTTACCAATATGTGGCACAGCACTTTCACTCCACGGTATTGGCGCACTGAACTCATGTGGGTGTATATTGAACTTGCAGCCTTGACAGGTATGNTGGCGCACTGAACTCATGTGGGTGTATATTGAACTTGCAGCCTTGGCAGGTATGGTGGCGTGCGATAGGACGAATGGTCTCAGGGATACATCACAGGGGACGCGTCAAATACCAAAGGTGTATTAAATGTAATTTCCATCGGCACAAAAGTAACAAACAATGTTGCGTACTTGTGATTCTCTGTTAAGTTTACCTTTTTTTGTTATTGGTTTTAATTCGCATTATTTTCATTATAAAAGGCGAGAAACACTACGTTAACAATAACAGATGCTTTTGCTGAGATATTACTAATTAAAGGATTTAGCATGCTACTCCAGGTCAGTAAATTTCGACCCGAAATCCCAAATATTTAAGGGTCTAAACTTGTTCACTTTGTCGTGATCGCTTCAGAAGTAAGATTTATAAAAGGTGAATGTTCGAAATGCCTTGGCGTTTTTTTTATAATGAGATAAAGAATAATCAAGTGAAATATTTTGAACATGCTTGTTGAATGGAACATTCTGTCCAGCGAGCATCTACATGCATGTCTCCTTGCATCATTTCCTTCCCTTTGAGGCGTATGGTGCTTAGGCGTATGAGCCCTATCTCGGCCTCACACATAACACATATTTTTAGAGTATGTTAGTAAAAAAAATATATATATGTTTGCACGTTTATAGTGCTGATTACAATATCCATTCCTGTTTCTTGTTCATTTAGTAACGTCATCTATTGTTGCGATACTACTGACAAGCACTGACGATCACTGGCACTTGATTCTGCATGCCGCTGGGTGGCACCCTGCGCGGGGTTATATTGAATGCTGAATCATTTAGTTTACTGATACTGCCGAGGTTTTACAGTGTCAGTGAAACATGGTTTTGGCAGGCGATTCAAGTTGTAGGTTCGCCGAGATATTTGAAATGTGCATATGACAGTCTCATTAAATACAAAATAGTACTTATTGAAATTCCGAACGAAATAGTTACAAAAATTAACTCAAATCAGATTTATATTTTGTTTAAAAAATTTGTGTTTCTGTTGTCTAACAATTACACATTATTGTTTTTTTAATGATTAAGAGTTCTTTTTGATGAAGGAGCCTATTTTATAAAGATAAACAAGGTAATTAGTTTTGTTAAACTTAATAGTTTTTAGTCAAAGAGACACACCCAACACACATTTTTACATTGTTTAAAACTGGCCATAGCACAGAGGATACAAAACAAGGAGGTAACTAGATATAATCGATTTTACAATGTTTAGTTATCAAAACTTATCCAAATTTCAAAATTATATATCTTTTAATATTTCAACACTTAACCATGGAGAGAAATTATATATTGCTTAAATTAATAATTTAATTTCAATGCATACCACTGCCGATCTTTTCAAATGACGAAGTTACTGAAGAACAAAATAATTACTGTTTATTGCTGACTGTTCCCTTACTGCTGATACTGATGAACCATCAGTGATTTCAGTGCTCATCAGCAGTAACGGAAGGAGGCCATAATGAGTAGTGGACTTATGAACCTGTTGTTCCAAACACCAGCTGAAAGTCAGGTGTGGCAGTGTTGATTTTGATCGGTATATGCATAGAACAGATAGGTATATAGAAGGTACTCTCAATGCAAACATCTATGGACTCTACTGGAGCGATACTAGCGCGCAGTGGTTCTTCCCCCAACTAATTACCGAGACGCGGGCTTTTTAAATACGATCTTGTATAATGTTCTTTTTTTTAGAATTTTTTTACTTTTCGATTTAGTTATGGCTAGTAAACCAACACGGCGCGAAGCTAACAATAATACTAACCAATAATAATAGTGATGCTAATAAACAGATCGTTCACAATTTCAAAAATTACATACCAAACTTAAAATGTATGTAGTATATAATGTATTTTATACAATTGAATAATTTATTATTGAGCAATAATTATCAAAATGTTTATTTTTAAAATATGAACTTTATAAATTAATAAATTTTATGTTGCCAGATATCTTTGTTGTTCAATCAATTTATGTTTTGGTCAAATGGTGGCACCTCATTGTACATATTATGTCGCCAACTGTCATTGACAAACTCTATATACATGATCTTCTGCCCTTATTGGGAGTGAAAAAATTTAATAAATAAAAATTATGTAGTTACAATTTGCAAAAGTCGACCATAACCTATATTGGACTCGTGTAAAGTATTTTCAAAATTTTGTGTAGTGTTTCTGAGGAGTGATATTTATGGTTTGTGTTGTAAACACGCGCAATGCCACACATTGGCATACACAAGGGAAAAAAAAAACTACAAACGAAAGATTGAATGATATGTTATTGTAACTACAATGGAAGTACAAGTACACCATGCTATAAATGTGTGTACAGAAGCTACCTTATTTATGGTATATCCACAATTGCAGTCAAACTTCAAGATGGTGTTACAGTTTGCTACTTATCATTACATTTTATCAAGGATATCCTGTACAGGGAAATGGCCCTTTGAATACTTTTAAATGATGAGACTTGTAACTATGATCAACTTACCTTCCTCCATTTAAACGGGCAGAACATTGCCCATAGATTTTTACACAATTGTACATCATTACCACTTCTATATTGAATACTTTGTTTCCTGTACCTGCGTGCTACACAATGTCCTGCAGCGTCTGTGCAACTTTAAAAAAAAAAGCAACGAAGGATGACAACACTGTGTTTGCTTTGCCAATGGCTTTCAGGTAATCCAATCTTGTGCACGACTATAACCAATAAACCAACCCCACTACTTATTATTGTTGTCAAACACACAATTATTGTAAAACATGCTACATTCAAAATATTGTGGTACACTTCCTCAAAAGTTTGCATGCCACATAGGTTTTTGGATTTTGGTTTTAACCCACCCAAAAAAACTTTTATATCTTAATTTTTGTGAATTTTGTGGAAACAGTTAAAACATAAATACCAAAATACTAAATTCAACATACTAAAAAACTCAAAAGGCATTGCTCTGGTTTTAAAAATGTTGACACAACATATCCCAGCACCTACGAGTATGTTGCATCAATGAAGCACACATCTACCTACAATTACTTGGCTATTTACAGTAAAATACCAAGAACCAAAGAACTTTTAAGTCCATTCTATTACTGATGAAAATGCTGGCAACAAGCTGTGCTCACTTCATACAGCCACCATCTCTTGCTACGCTAAGAATGGTGCTGCTTCTCCATCTCATCTTCACATTACCAATTAAAAGCAATGGGTAAAGTGTGGTGTGGCTTTTGTATCAATAGTTTAGAAACAAAAATAAAACTATACTGATCATGAAAATATAATTAAACTACAAAAAAAAATTAGATTCCCACAAATGAGACTGTCAGCAGGCATGCCATGATGATTATTCAAGTTTCAAGATCTCTGATAACCATGATGACTTCAAACAGTAATGTAATCATTATTAACGCCCAAATAGAAAGATTGTACTTTGAGGGATGTCAGAGGTAAAACCACTTGCTGGCTAAATAAAAAAACGTGTGAATTATAATGTTTGTAGAAATAAAAGTTCAGAGTTTAACATATTGTCTGGCATATACGATTCACAAACTAAGAACTATGGTATGTCATATTTTCATAATTACTGATGTCCAGGTAAGACTATACAATGAATGCTGAACTAAAAGNGGTAAAACCACTTGCTGGCTAAATAAAAATTGCACACTTAATATTACAAACATCTTTATTTTCAAGTCTCAAATATATATTGTCTGGCATGTACGATTCACAAAATAAGAACTATGGTATGTCATATTTTCATAATTACTGATGTCCAGGTAAGACTATACAATGAATGCTGAATTAAAAGTTAAAAAACCTGCAGATGTACAGGAACCGAATATGTTAAACTGTTGTTTATTCAAACAAAACTCACATAAATGCATACGTACATAGACATTTTACAAAACAAAACTATATAATGCATTTAACAAAAGAACCAAACATACACTTCACAATTCAGGTTATCTGGGTGCTAGCAGATTACAATCATAGTCTGCTATAAATCCAATGAATAACATATGTTTTAGCAGTATGCTAAATTGTAGACAATGTTATACTAAACTACATTGGTGTATATTCCAGCAACTGGAAGCTGCATCAGGATTATTTTTGATTATGCTAATTTACAATTTAAAAAGTGATTTACAATTTGTGTTACCTACTTGGTCTATTCTGCACAGAGTCCAGGTTAAGTGAACGTCAGTAAATACTGAATACAGTTTCTTTATTTTGCATTAAAAATGTTTGGTGAACAGGAATACTGTAATATTTTATGTATTTTCCAATAGTTTTCTTATGTTGTATTCAGTTATGTATTAAGGTTGCTCTGAATTTTAATTATTGTTTTTGTAGTGTCCAGTGTTCTGCAAATATTGTCGATTTACTTTTGCTATGAATTGTTAGTACAACTTATTTTAAGGTTATTACTTTTTATTTCTTTAAGTTAAGAATGATTATTCAAATGACNTATGAATTGTTAGTACAACTTATTTTAAGGTTATTACTTTTTATTTCTTTAAGTTAAGAATGATTATTCAAATGATGTATTGCACATACAAATTTGTCACGTGTTTAAAAACATGTTGCGGGGGAGTACCACTTGGCTCTTCAAAAGCACAGACAGAATTTTCTGCAAATTCTAAAGGAGCACAAATCTGGTGTAACGCTCTGAGTGAGTTGAATGTTTTCTGCAGTAAAATAACTGACAAACATCTCAAATTAAGTGGAAGATGTACCATGCAAGTGTTTGTAGAAATGAAGTAATAATTGTGTTGATTATACCTACAATAAATTTCAGTCACTCTTCCCAGCGACTTGGTAGGAACTATGTATTTTAAATAGCAAGGCTACCCCACATAACGTGAACTTCTTCTCTGTTGTCCAACTTGAGTGTTCCAACTTTTTGTGTGAAATTCAAATCATACACACATATTACCAAGGGAAAGAGTTAATACGTATGTACTTTGCGGATTAACCTTAGCGTCGCCACACTTTATTTGGAAGTAATGCTTAAATGTGTAACAAACTTTTGAAATAGGAACATTTTAATTTTTGAACATGGGACATTTACCATTCACACTTCCGGTGGACCCAAGCCAGTTATAATTTAAAAGGAAATTTAGATATTTTTAACTTTTTCAAGTGAAATACAATTTTATCTGAAAATAACATTGAAACTTTGATTATTGAAATGCATATCAATAGAACTTTATACAGAGTTCATTTTTATTTTACTGAATGCATACTTATATGAAGTATACTACAGTAACACAAGCAGAAATTGCACGTTTTCACACAATTTATGTAATTACATAAATTTGTTTTTATTAATTTCGAAAAAGTACGTTAGTTGGTGTAGATGGTTTGTGTGTTTCATCTTGTTATGCTTACACTGGGTGTGATTCTACTCTACCAGCCCTTTCTTCCACACAAATGTAAGTGAATTAACACATTATCAATTTTTCTTAAACAAACTTGAAAAAAAACTTATGTTTCTGCAAAATATGAAAGTACACATTACTTGGCATACATCCAGTTTAAGAATTTCGGTTTTAATTACATACTTTGTTACATTGTCACAGTTCAACATAACTTNAAAAACTTATGTTTCTGCAAAATATGAAAGTACACATTACTTGGCATACATCCAGTTTAAGAATTTCTGTTATAATTACATACTTTGTTACATTGTCACAGTTCAACATAACCTATGTATGGATGTAAATCATTAAGTCTAAGTCGACGGATGTTATGCTCGGCATGCGATGTAAAGACTCACAATTACCTGGAAGTAGCTTTTAAAAGCGTTCCTTTGAATGTGAACTATACACGACTTCCAACAGTATGAGTCACTGCAATAAACAGAGTGCAACAGGAATCTAAGTGCTGAGAAATAAACAGTTTTTATAAATTTTTCAAAGTGGTTATTAATTATTTACTGAGTGTTAAGTAATTAAAAATGTTAAACGTATATATAACACAGAATAACTATTTAAACAAAGCCTAAATTTGATACATGAGAAATGTAATAAATAAATAAATACTGTATTCACCACAGCATGCCAAAGACAACAATGTCTAACATCCAAATATAATAATCACATTCAGCATCGTCACCTCAAAATTTAGGGGGAAATTTATGAAAATGCAAACAATTTACTTGAAAGATATCAAACTAAACTAACAATGTGATAGAATGAATTATTTAAAATTTTTAAGATTTGTATTAATCATAAAAAAATTGTTACTACTAATGAGGTGCAAATGATTTGTGTTGGTGCATGGTTCAGACTGTACCAAAGGGCACCTGTATTATAAACCTAGGGCGGTACGAAGTCAAGAAAACAATTCAACGTCAACATTTCTATTTTGTTAAAATACATATTACCTCTTAATATTTTATAACTGGTCCAGAGAAAAAAAGAATAAATTACCAAGTATTTACATTACCTTACAATGGTGCATCAATAAGATTCAAAATGCTGTAGCATCATGCTAAATCACATCTTCACGCCTTTTCCATTTGCTTCAAATGTTCAGCAAGTATGTATATTTGTTTAAACAAATCTTATTTTCGCGTAAATACTTTACATAGGTTTTTATGAAACATCAGGGGTAATTATTAAGTTTAGGGGCTTTTCTGAAAAACACCAAAAAAATTCAAAATTATGATATATTTATACTCTACTAATCATGTAGAACACGAATATACTAGGGGCGTAGCTTTAAAATAAGTACAACACATTTAAAAAAAATTGAACAAAATTGCAAAATGAGCAGTATAGCCAGTTTGTTTACGTTACTGAACGAAACGTCCTAGATCAACAAAAGTTGCATTAATGGGTTCTGCACAGCTTACCTTGTTCATATTCAGGAGGGAGTAATGTTAAAATAAGTAGAACATATTTAAAAAACTTGCGAAATATGTTTGTTTACATCTATTAACGTCAGAGGAATTATACCAGCCCCCTACCTAGGTGAGTCAATTTACATTCTTTTGGTGTGTGTTACGGTTCCTTTAAATCCCTACAATCCTACATTCGTAGTTTAGTGTAAAACCCAAACATCCCAGGCTAGTGTAAAACTCTACTATCCTAGGTTAGTGTAAAACCCTACAATCCTATGTTAGTGTAAAATCCACAAATCCTAGGTTAGTGTAAAACCCAACAATCCTAGGTTAGATTAAAAATGTAAAATAGTGATTTACCCATCGTGTGGTTAGGTTCTGGTAGGTTAGGTGGGCACATATTACGAAATTAGTTGGACGTTAATGCTCCTAGTATATTCGTGTTCTGCATCATCAGTAGAGTGGAAATATACCATTTTCTGTGAATTATTATTATTTTTACAGAAAAGCCCCTAAACTTAATAATTACCCAATTAACATTAGTAATCCAAGCATAAATCATGAGTTTCAGAACTGCCTTAACTGCAAGTGATTTCGCATTGTGTTTGCTGCAGCACAAGGAAGATAAATCTATATTATAGGCAGAGTCACACAATATTTTGGCGGTAATTATCTAATTTAGGGGCTTTTCTGAAAAACACAATAAAAATTTAAAATTATGATATATTTCTACTCTACTAATGATGCAGAACA
>NQII01002308.1:206258-421596 GCA_002778355.1 Clitarchus hookeri
CATCATTCAGTAGTCTGTCAGATAAATGCCTCAAACCAGTGCTTGATACTTGGAGATACTGACTTCCGCTTTGTTTATAACAGTGAAAAATGTTAAATTGTTGAAAAAACTGTGTTTCCTGGCATTGGACAAAAGGCACCACTTGGTAAATTCTGAGTTGGAAGTGAGAACTTCTTCCATCTCTTCGTGCCCACAATCTTGCAATAGTCACTGAAATGATCGTCGCAAACAAGGAAGTTTTTGTACATGACAATGTCATATAATTCAGCGAATCGTGGATTTGCAATCCTTTCAAACCATTTTATAAACTGTTCTTTCTCAGACATTGGGAAAGTATGTCGTACTGTTCCCAGTCTGTACTTACATTGTGGCACACAACACTTAACTGTTTTGGGCATTTTGATAATGCAAGAAATTTTAACACAATTGTTACATCATACAACAGTTGCTAAGATACACAATTTTAATCACTGTAATCACCACATGTCTAACTAACTTCAAAATCAAACATATATGCACATTTCAGCCATTACATTTATTATTTGTAAATAAAGGAGGTAAAAAAACAAGTAGCGAATACGCGATGCTAGCGCCAAGTGTTTCTTTCCCTAACTAAAACAGAGGTACATATACTGNTAGCGAATACGCGATGCTAGCGCCAAGTGTTTCTTTCCCTAACTAAAACAGAGGTACATATACTGCCTATGAAGTAAAGAACGCAACCGACTGGCTTAAAGTAGAAATTTAGCAGGACTTTGAAAAGTGTTCACTTTACCGTGAACAGCCCTTTTTTGTTTTTACATAGTAAACTACTCTATACTACATTTTAATACTCGGTTCTCTCGTATTTGTTTGTGAATGGTATAAATGAAACTAAACAAATGGAAAGTTCCCGGGTGTCGGAAGTTACATTTGGCGGGATACAACATGAGGTCAAANAGTATGAAGTAAAGAACGCAACCGACTGGCTTAAAGTAGAAATTTAGCAGGACTTTGAAAAGTGTTCACTTTACCGTGAACAGCCCTTTTTTGTTTTTACATAGTAAACTACTCTATACTACATTTTAATACTCGGTTCTCTCGTATTTGTTTGTGAATTGTATAAATGAAACTAAACAAATGGAAAGTTCCCGGGTGTCGGAAGTTACATTTGGCGGGATACAACATGAGGTCAAAGGTGATCATTAGAAATAAAACGAAGTATCCTTATCACAGCATTGCTTATCGTGTATTTCTATTCCTGGTTGTGGACGCGCTAATGCGTGAGTTGGGCAGACTTTTGATGTTGTATGTTATTTAGTTAGGAATTTGTCTGCTGTCGTTAAAAGGATTCATAAGTATAACTCTTCTGTGCGTGCATTAAGAGTAAGTATGAGAACAGTAATGGTGATTGTTGCAAGTTTTTCATTCGTGTAAGGTTTATAGAATGATGAATTTCAGTGGTGTGCAGTCTCGTTACATTTAAGTATGGTAATTATTAAGTTTAGTGACTTTTCTGTAAAAAAAAAAAAATCACGGAAAATTGTATATTTTCACTCTACCAATGACGTAGAACACGAATATACGAGGGGCATGAACGTACGACAAATTTCGTAATATGTTCCCACCGAACCTAACCCCATGATGGGTGAATCACTATTTTACATTTTTTAACTAACCTAGGATTGTAGGGTTTTACACCAACCTAGGTTTGTAGGGTTTTACACCAACTTAGGATTGTAGGGTTTTACACTAAGCCACGAATTTAGAAGTTTAGGGATTTAAAGGAACCGTAAAACACACCAAAAGAATATCAATTGACTCGCCTAGAAGGCAGCTGGTACAATTCCTCTGTCAACGACCAATTCAACTTTACCTCACGTGACAAAACACTGTGTTCCACTAAAACGCCACATACGAGAATAGAACGCACTGAAGCACTCGTTCTTGCTTTCTCCATTTTAAATCCGCCGGATTGGGACGTCGCGATACACACTGCCAAGTACAGAATTGCTACTGAGCTTTTTCAAAAATGTCCGTTACGGTGACGTAACAATACCCAAGAGCCAATACGGTGATGGCAGGAATCATTACGTCACCAAAAATCATGGCGTCCACTGTAAACAAAGCGGCGAACTACTAGCAATTTTAACTATTTTATTTAATACATTCTACTTATTTTAACATGATGCCCTCCTGAATATTAACTAGGTAAGCTGTGCAGAAGCCAATAATGCAACTCTTGTTGGTCTAGGACGTTTCGTTCAGAAAAGTCACTAAACTTAATAATTACCGTAAACGTGTTTGTTTACATTTGGTTTTTCAACACATCCAACGTTTTTTTTCATGAATTACATATTTTGACTAACCTAAATACCATATAGTGTCATTAAAATTAGTTAGAAGAAGAATGTGTACAAAATCTCAAAGCACTATTTCATTTACAGTGTTTCACCAAGATTAATGTGTGCAGAGCACTCAATAGGCCTACATGAATTAGATTTAACATAATAGGTTGTAGATATGTCAATGTATCTACCATCAAGAGGGGTGACTGGGGACATTTTCAATCTACTTTCGACTCCATAGCTTATACTATTTATTATTTTTAAAATTTGAAAAGGTTTGGTTTGGGTTTAAGTTTGTACCTACATCACATATATGTATAGTGTTTTAATGTTCAAAAACAATGTGTGCATGCATGTGTGTCTATATATATATATAAAATGGTAAATATTCCGTTTAGCAGCTTTTCTGTAAAAAAAAAAAAACCCATAAGAGTGGTATATTTCCACCCTACTAATCACGCAGAACACGAATATACTAGGGTCATTAACGTATGACTAATTTCATAATATGTGCCAACCTAAAAAAACCTAACCCTGCAATGAGTGAATCACTATTTTACATTTTTAAACTAACCTAGGATTGTAGGATTTTAAACTAACCTAGGATTGTAGGATTTTAAACTAACCTAGGATTGTAGGGTTTTAAACTAACCTAGGATTGTAGGGTTTTAAACTAACCTAGGATTGTAGGGTGTTAGTCTAACCTAGGATTATAGGGTGTTAATCTAACCTAGGATAGTAGGATTTTAAACTAATCTCGGATTTTAGAGTTGTAAACTAAGCTAGAAATTTAATCTAATCTAGGATGGTAGGGATTTAAAGGAACCGTAACACACACAGGAAGAGGATATGAATTAACTCACCTAGGTAGGCGGCGGGTACAATGCCTCTGTCCTCGGCCAATTCATGTGTTGTACACCTTACCTACCTCGACGAAACAAGTAACACCCGCCACATACGCGAATATTACGCACAGAAGCACTCGTTCATAGGCGAATATTACGCACAGAAGCACTTGTTCTTGCACACTCAGTTTTTTAATTGGTTGGATTCGGACGTCACAACTCCTGGTCGCAACAACACAACCACACTATCTCCCATCTGACCGGCAACTGAAATTCCATGCCGATGACGTCTAAAAGACCATTACGATGACGTCAGCGACCTAGAGCCAATAAGGTAACTGCACAAGGCCGAAAATCACGGCGTCAGACGTAAACCAAGCGGCGGGCTGCTCGTACTTTTAACTATTTAATTTGATACGTTCTACTTATTTTAACATTACGTCCTCCTAAATATGAACAAGGTAAGCTGTGCAAAACCCATTAATGCTACTTTTGTTGATCTAGGAAGTTTCATTCGGAAAAGCTGCTAAACTGGATAATTACCATTTTCATAAGAATCCCTTTCCACCAATGCAAAGTGTTAAGGCCTACTTGGGACAGCCTTAGATTTTTTAAAATATTTAATGAAACTTTGTTAAGTAAAAATAGTTTTTTATTTATTTTCAAAAAACAATAATACAAATATGATAGAACAACATTATATCAAACAATATATTAATTTAAAAAAATTGTTCAACATGAAAATAAATCAATATTCTGAACAGAATTACTTCAACTGTGATAGATTAATTAAACTGAGCCAAAACCATTTAACATGGCCTGAGTGGTAGGGGACGGGTTACACTAACAGTGTTCGGTCTTAATGTTAACAGAAACTGAAATAACACAAATTTCTAATGTTTAACGTAATGGGCGCCAACTCATCGGATGAGTACGAGATCTCTGCAGTCAGGATCGTGGGCTGAATGACCATGTGGCTGTGTCCCCTTACACACACTGCACTAGGTCCAAGGAAGACGTGGACGTAAACGGGATATTTAGGCTCCCCAGCAGATGCCTCGCAGTTACAGTTTAATCTATTAGTATGATACTCCTCCATGAGGTGCCAAAGAGTTCCTTTATAGGGCCAGGGCCTGAAGTACAACACTACTATATGATAACACAAAAATGCTGTTAACTATGAAATAAGTTATGTTATGTAAGTGCACCTACACTGATGTAAACATAACACTTGAAACAAGCCTGGCTCACAAGACCTGCCAGCAGTAGTAACTGAAATACCGAAAATAGCACAAAGAGTATTAATGACAATTGAAAACCTCTAGGATCGGAAAATGAGCTGATAGAGGAGTGCTGCAAACGCGGGGTATACAATGGATAAAAGCACAATGTTCCTGTCGCTTACTTTAGTCTGTTGCATTGAAGTAGTTAACACACATGCAGCAACTACGACCTGCTGAATCAGACTGCCGGAGATGGTGCGGGCCAGTGCCGTCCTTGCAGAGAACTTGTACCACTACTCTTCAAGGTAAATTTGTTAATTTACATCATTAAAATTGCTAAAACAATGCACACCTGAAAGGTTGTTGTTGAATTTTCTTATTCCTGCAGTGAGTTCAGAGTCCTTACTTATTCCTTATATAAAACATGACTTTTTGAATATTAGAAAAATTACGTTAATGTACTCTGAGATTATGATAGAGGCTGTGAAACACTTGTATAAACACGTAGACTACTCATTATGTACATTGATTAGACAGAGGATGTATATGAAATCAATTACACTTTATGTGAGAAGTTTCTGTCTGTCATGCTATCGGACACTCAGCGACCGGAACGGTCAAGTTGAAATTAAAGATTCAATAGATTTCTCATGTTATTCTTACGTTTGCCATATTCAAATTATCTCTTCAAAAATTACATTGAACATATTGTATAACATAGTTCTTTTATTCCTTGCCTATTAAAAAATGCACGTGGCTTGCTGATTATTCCTCGGCGACTCTGTAATGCCATAAAGGCGTGCTAAACTAACATTTGCCCGTGGGCCACAGACTATATTGGATTTTATAACACTGTTTCCGACATGATTGCTATGGTAATTAAAATGTTTTCTCTGTGCGTTATGGGCACCCGTTACCCGTTATGTGTGTACGACACTGGGTGCGCCTCGGGATGCATGGGCGAGTGTTCCATGTGCTGCACTGGTGCAGCTAATGTGGGCAGGGCAGCGCTGTGGCACAGTGGCAGTGTCAGACCACACAGGAGTGGTCCACGAACGCCCTCCCCTCGTGGAGGCCACTTTCGTGGCAAGTTGTGGCAGCTCAGGACTGTGTGGCACAACAGGTGATTGAGCGGCGTCTTGGCCATGGGCGCAGCCATCTTGGTGAGAGGAGCTGGACAGAGCATATCAACTGGCGCTGGTTACACTTACCCGTGGTAGGTGGTACCTTACTGGTGCTGGACAGACGGCGCAATATCAGGTTGACAAGTTGCTGCTGTATTGAGATGCTGCTACTGTTGCTAGACCCAGAGCTGGACCTGGCCACTGACGAGTCACGTGCCATGGGGGCTGGAGACGCAATGTCATGCGGCGTCTGTGTGACCTGGCAGGCCACTGGTGTCGTGGCACTGAGCGCTGCAGCATCTGGCGATTAACCATCATCCATAACACATTCCGCGGCACATGACGTTGCAATAACTTCTGCCAGCTCTGACGCCTTGTGAGGCATCTGTGGCATCTGGTTATGTAGCCCGGTGACATCTATTGCAGGTGTCTGGCACCTCGAGTTTGTTGTGACCACTTCTGTATGCTAATTCTGTGGTGCTGTGACATCTTGGGATGCCGGGACGATTGGCATCTGCGTCTCTGGTGCTGCTTGCAGGTCGTCGCAGTGGAACTTCACTCGTCAGCGGACGCTCACCTGGATAACGTAATAGTTTTCCCTACTCTTTGAACCATTGTGTTAGGTCTGCTCCAGCAGTGGGCAAACCCTGCACAGGAATTGGCACGATCAGCAGACTGTTGGTGTTCGCGCATGTATACGGCCTGTCTTATTCTTAATTCCTTTGGTGGACGTTTGACTTCTGGCACTGCTGAATGTACTACTCCTGTGTTTCCAGAGCTCGCTCATACCTCTGCTGATGATGCTCTCTGTGGGTTTCTGTGTCTGACAGTCCTGAGTTTGATGCTGCTATTGGGCATGCGTATTCCCCCTGTCTAGCAACCAAGTTCGCGATCGTACAATAGTTCATTGGGCAAGTAGCCAGTGGTGTCGTTCTGCCAGCTGGGGCAGAATAGTATTCAGGGACGTACATGACCCAGGAAGTGTGTTCATCTCCCACGCGAAGCAAGAATTCTGCCTTGTACTCCTGTTTTCGTCATTCCATTGGATTCGCGTGGGGGTGGTACACAGCTTCACATGTTCGGGTGTTGTTGCGTGGAAAATCTTTAGGGGGGCTACGGCCCTTGCTTGCATCGGTATCCCATGCACTTGGACGGCTGTCTTGGCGGTTTTCATGTCAGGTGCATAGTTGATGCGTGCATTCTCTCCCTCCCTTACAGTGGGTGGCGCTCGCACTCTTTGTCCCCAGGAATGCAGCACCGAAATGGTGGCAATTTCACATTCTACTTATGCGAAAGGCGAAAAAGGCAGCTCAACGAATGGTCGCCCTTGTGGCAGTGGAGTTTAGCCACACGGGAGAGCGCCAGCTAACCAGTTAAGGGAATATGTTCGGTTTAACATGAGACTTTTGAGGTGGGCCACAGTCAGAAAGCCCATGCTAATGAACCCTGTGCCTTATGCCCTAATTAAGTCATGCATAATGACTAAGTGGATGCCCTAACGTCTACGCACTACTGGACTGGGCTATTGTGACTCCCCATCATGCTGTTCCAATGCACAGACATATAACACTTCAATACACAAAAATACACTGACTTACTTGACATATATAACGTGGCCGGTAGTTGATGGTTGTGAGGACTTGTCGCCCTTAAACTCCCCGTGAAGCGAGAATAAAATACACACAGCTATGGTTTCAGAATATAAGATGTATTACATAATAGCTAATAAGATGGTACACACAAATTAAGCAGGCTTGCGGTGTGAGGCCCCTTCACTGGCCTAAGCTGTCCTGAACTAAGGTGCCGTGCAGACGCTGAACATGTTCAGTTATGCCGGAAGGGCGTGAATTTACTCTAGAAGGGAGGTGAACTTCGGGGAGCTTGTTCCAACGGTAAAGTTGAAGTCTGTGGACGTGAATTGGTTGACGCACAAAAGTTGCTTTACCCCCAAGTCGCGTGATGTGACCTGCCCTGATGCCCACTCTTGCTAGACCAATGAGGGCTCGGCGAGGTGGTGGTAACGGTAGTTGCCCACTGCCTGCCAAAACATAAATTCCCTCAAAATAAAATGAAAATGAACTATGTGAGAATACGTTGCACTAGATGAATATTACAGTTGCATTAAATTCACTCTAATAACATTGGTGTTTAGAATTTGATAAAAATTTTGTGATACTAATTTTTGTAATAATTGAATTTGTTTTGAAGAAGTCTTTCCATCAATTGTCAGAAAAACACATACAGAAAACCCTTTTTCACTATGTATGAGGCAATTGCTTCACATTAACTGAAATGTCTTTAATTAATAATCAGTTCGCGTATACGTTTACAAGGAAATTTAACGTGCCTTGGTTTGGGCTTGGTGCCCCACTGTCAGTGTCAAAACACTTCATTATCATTAATTATTTATGGCAATTAAATAAAAGGTCACACATAGCAGGAGTGTCTGTTTAGTAATATATGCATGATCCACTAATTAGTTTTGCAAAAAGTTATGCGAATGCTTGGATCTCATGACCACGTGGTCGGCACTTTGCACGCGCACTGTGGCAGTGTTTGTTTAGGAAACTTTCCACATTCATTTGTAGAGGCGTCATAATTACTGACATTAATTATAACGAGGTTAGGCCGCTTAATTATGCCTGATTGTAATTACGCCTTGTCGCACTGTTAGTCTCTGCACTTACTTACATGGCATGTCTGGGGTGCATAACTTCATTTCAGGTTGCGCACGGCCGGTTTTTGGATTGGATAGTTCCTACCTGTCCCTGTAGATGGAGTGTGAGGGTCGACAAGGGCTCTAGGGGAAGTCACGGACGGCATTAATATGCTTCCTACATTCTAAACATGATGACGAGTGTTAGAAGAAGGCAGTATCTCCTGTATCTTTGTTGACACAGGATGGCGTCCTGCCCCTTTAATACCATCTGCGATGCCGCGTACCCAACTCCACCACAGTTAACATGTACGGCGAGTATGAGTGCCGAACACGTTCATGCAGAGAAGGTTAGGGTAGTGCAGTGCGTGTGTGAGCAAGGCAGTGTCACCATCCCCCTTCCTCCCCCTGGAGGCTTTGTTGTCTGAAGGGAAGTAGTATGGAGGATTTTGCAGATAAATGCAGGTTGAAAATAAGTTAATTTAAAATAAAATTAAAATTTGAATTCAGTGTTTAGTTTTATTTTTTATTAGAGCTTTGTAATCATGTCACGTCATCACCCCATAAATCAATAAATTGTTTTGCAAGTGCTTCATGTGTTAAATTATATTGTTGAATTTTTGGATATATTTTTGTTGCAAGGGTATATATATTTCTCATCCAGGTGTTTTATTTGCCGCCATGCCGCAGCAACGCGCACCCGCCAAGATGCAGTCTTTGTTCAGAGACCCAAGGGGTAGGCCGCGTCATGTTGCGCTTCGGGTGCACTTCACGTTTTTGTTCCAACCATTTAGTTTTCAATAGTATTAAGTAACTCACCAGAACCTTTTTTATTTTTCAGCACCTGGAGACACCACCCCTTCATACCCTGGAATAACATCACCCGGGAAAGCTTAATTTTAATGTAATTTTTGTGATTGTGCATGTCCATATTTATACAGTACAGCCTACCCGGCAGGCACGTGGACAGGGTCCACTTATGTTCACTGCAAAGTGGTTTAATGTATAGTGTAAAAGTAAATATATGTGAATTTGCAGCGACATGTTTATTTCTTAGCACAGCCCATGTGGCATTTAGGGGCACTGGTCCCCCACAACCCACATCCAAGTGTGTACTTCTAACAGTCTAAATGTGTACAGTTTTATTTAAAACATTTTTCATCACTGTTCAAGGTGTGTGGGTCAGCCTAAATATGCCCACTACACTTTGCAAAGTATCAGGCATGAGGGAGCCTGACTTCACCAGCATCTTGGGGCGACTCAACTATATTACATCACTGAGGGAACGGCGTATGTCCGGACGGATAGTCACATGACCGTGAGAGTACGAGCAATCTCATCTGACACCGCCTGTCAATGGTGTCTGGCACATAGTTGGGTTACCACCACCTTTAATTTTTACCACCCTGCAAAACCTAAATCCACCCCGTGCAGAGCATTAATTGTCACCCATCTGTGGGGCGTACTCTTCCCTCATTTTCCTTCTTAATGAAAATTCAGCCCAGAAACTCCCATTGACTTTGCCAGTGTCAGGTCCATACTGACCGAGCAGAGGTACGACGACAACGAATATGAATGCTTGGCAGTGGTATGGTCCGTCAAGAAGTACTGTGCATACTTGGAGTACCAGCGCTTCACGCTTTGCACCGACAACCGCTGCTTGGTCTGGCTTCACAACATGCACGAGGCCCACAGCAAGCTTACCCATTGGGCACTGCTTCTTTAAGCTTACGACTTTGTCGTGGAGCATATCCAGAACAGCGAGAACCAGCTTGTGGATTCTCTATCGAGGTCACTATGTGCCGACATGGTGCAGGACGACGCAGAATGGGAGGAGATCCTGCCATACACCACGTGGGAATCGCTAAGTGAGGTAAGCCACCAACAATGACTTCTCTTTGCACAGACTTTAACAGGATATTGTGCAAGCACAGTTCGAGTGTGCACTTACCTGCAAACACCAAGACCATTGCAAGCCGGTAAGTTTTGGCGCATGGTAGATGGTAAACTAGAGATGTGTTCACCAACCAATCACGACGTGTGGCAATTATTTGTCCCCCCCCCATGTCAGAAAGCAGGTGTTGAAGCACACGCATGACAGCAGTGTGGCAGGTCACCCGGGGATAGAGCAAACAATTTGTAAAGTGTGTGAACACTTTTTTTGGCCCAGGCTCACCAAACATGTGCTAGGGTGCATACAAAAGTGCACCAAGTGCAACCAATTTAAATCACGACAAACTGCTGGTGGAGTCCAGCAACAGCAGACACATGTACCCGTGAAACCCTTCAAGACAGTGGCCCTTGACCTCATAGGGCCGTACCCCAGAGCAGCAGGCTGCAAGCGCTTTATAGTCGTACTGACTGATAATTTCTCTAGGTGGCTAGAGGCTTACCCCGTCAGCAGTGGACATGCGATGAGTGTGGCGAAGGTCTTGCAGACTGATTATTTCCCCAGATGGGGTTACCTACCGATTTTTTAACAGATAACGGCACCCAGTTTACTGACCAGAAGCGGCACAAACCCCACGGAGTGCCGCAACCAAGACCTGAAGACCCAATTACGTCTCCCACGTCCTGCTGGGTCACAATTTCACCCTGCCTGTCAAGTTTGACTGCCCACAGGCAGTTGGCAACAGTGTTCCAGAGGACAGCAACACCCGGCGCGAATGGCATGATTGGGATCACGAGGAGGTATGAACCCACCAGCAGCGCTATATCGTGCAGTGGTTGCCGACCACTACGCAACCAGCATGGGCAACACATCTATGTCCATGTGCACCCACAATCCACAGCCCACAAGGACTTCTGCTTCGGTTTTGCGGCCAAGTGAAGTGGTCCACATGAGAACTTACGTACACTAGGGCCGACCACCTACCTGGTCCACCTCCGCAGATGATGAAGGACCAAGATCCACTGGGATGGCCACTGTCTCGCCACGGTTGATGTCAACGCAGCCTTCAGCGCCGACATGCTCCTTGACGGTGCGTCGACGCTACGTCCGGTGCCAACATGTCCCATGACGACGCGCATGACAACTACGTCAGCAGTACCAGCACAGCGGCAGAAACTGTGGCGGGACTCTCCACCAGGGGGGCCGCTGCACACACCCCCTGGCCTGATGACGCCCGGTGTCCAGGTGCCTAGCAGGAAGCATCGGAATGGGGAAATTGCCACTGATGACAAGGTGCTACGAGGTGCCGCCGTCCACACACTGGCACTTCCTCCACCACTGCAGCAGCCAGAGGAAGAACCGCACTCCCTGCCCGTGTCGTGGCCGCCACCTTGATAGATGACCACACCCCTCAGCAGGCCAGCTCCAGATGACACCTCAACACCTGACGCACTGTCAATGGTATCAGGGCGGTTTCTTGTTGTCAACCGCCGACGAGGGGGTGACGTGCCAGGGCAGCTCGACAACAGGGATGCTGCCACCAGCTGAGGGGACACCCCAGGGTGAGTCACCTCCCTTGGTCGCTGTCAGCCCAGGTGGCTACTGGCAGCAGTGGGTCTGATGGAGCGTCAGCTGTAGGAATGATGGCGGCAGAGAGGACAGCGACACAGACAGCTCGCACCCTCCAGCCACCCACGATGACCACGAAACAAGGCAGCGTGGGCGTGTCCAGCCTGCAGTGTGTCACCATATCACCCACTGCAGCGGACTGCTCATGCCAAAGCAACAGGGGAAAACAACACCACATCCAGGACGGCAACAAGGTGCCGTACAACCTGTGGCCTCGGTGTCACAGAAATACGGCCTACTCCTGCTGTGTCTGATGGTGTGCGGCCCGCAAACGGGTTCCACAGAAGGAGGATGTAAGATGCAGGATGACGTCCTGCCCCTTTAAGACTGTGTGCCATGCAGCGTGCCTAACTCCACCGCAGCAACGTGCACAGCGAGCACGAGCACCGAACACATTCGTGTAGAGCAAGTTAGTGCAGTGCGCGTGTGAGCAAGGCAGTGTCACCATCCCCCATCTTCCCAGCGGCTTCATCGTTCGAAGGGGGGTTAGTATAGAGAATTTAGCGGATAAATGCAGGGGAAAATTAAAGTTAATTCAAAATAAAATTAAATCACATAAGGAAGCATAAAATACGCAAGGGATGCCCATGCAATTAGAATTAATTTTTTTGATATGTTTTTCATTAAATCTTTGTATTCATTTCACATCATCACCCTCTTTTCACCTGATAAGTCAATAGTTTTGCAAATGATTCACGTGTTAAATAATACTGTTGAATTTTTGGATATTTTTTTGTTGCAGCAGGTGTTTTATGCAAGTACTTCTGATGTGATATTGCGTCGGCTCCGGATGGACTTCACATTTTTGTGCCTATCATTTAGTTTTCAATAACAGTAAGTAACTTACCAGAACCTTTCTCCTTCTCAGTACCTGGAGATGCCACCCCTTCATATCATGGGATAGCATCGCCCGGGGAAGCTTAATTTTAATATAATTTTTGTCATTGTGCATTTCCGCATTTTTAAAGTACAGTCTACCTGGCGGGCACGCAGCCAGGGTCCGCTTAAGTTCACTGCAGAGAATTTTAATGTAGTTCATAGGGTAAATATACGTTAGTTTGCAACAACGTATTTTATTTCTGAGCACAGCGCACGTGACGCACAGTTTAAGGTATGTGGGTCAGCCTAAATAGGCCCACTTCACTCTGCAACATAAGTATCAGGCACGAGGGAGCCTGACTTCACCAGCATCTTGGGGCGATTCAACTGTATTACATTATTGAGGAAACGGTGTACCTCTGGGCAGATGGCCACACGACCCTGCGACTACCAGCAATCTCATCTCGACACTGTCTGTCGATGATATCTGGCACATAGTTGGGTTACCACCACCTTTAATTTTTCCCACCTCTTGTTTACTGCTTCACAAAACCTAAACCCACCCCACACAGACCGTTATTGGAAATAATTTCCTTTCTTTGCTCGTTTATTTCTAGTAACACAGTGGCCCTTACATAAAAGCATTTAACAGAAAATGGGATATCGAAGTCACGTTATTAGTTCAACAAAATGCTAATGAGTTTTGCAATTTAATTCCTTTCTTTCTTCAATTATCCTTTTTATTATAAATACATCTGTATTTAATTATGGTTGTGTATTAATTTCAGTGCCCAAACCTCAAGAAACTACACTGGATAGCCAAAAAAACTGGTATAGGCGTGTGTATGCAAATAACAGAAGTATGGAACCAATCAGAGTAACGCGATGCGGTCGGCAGCGCCTATATAAGACAACAAGCATCTGGCAGAGTTGCTAGATCGGTTACTGCTGCTATAATGGCAGGTTATCAAGATTTAAGTGAGTTTGAACGTGGTGTTATAGTCGGCGAACGAGATATGAGACATATCATCTCCGAGGTAGTGATACAATTTGGATTTTCGCTTACGACCATTTCACTAGTGTACCGTGAATATCGGGAATACGGTAAAACATCAAATCTTCGACATCGCTGCGGCCGGAAAAATATTGTGAACGAACGGGACAAACGACGACTGACGAGAATCATTAAACGTGACAGACGTGCAACCCTTTCTCAAATTGGCGCAGATTTCAATGCTGGGGCATCAACAAGTGCCAGCGTGCGAACTATTCAACGGACCATCATTGATATGGGCTTTCGGAGCCGAAGGCCCACTCGTGTACCATTGCTGACTGCACGACACAAAGCTTTACGCCTCGCCAACACCGCCATTGGACTGTTGATGACTGGAAACACGTTGCCTGGTCTGACGAGTCTCGTTTCTAATTGTATCGGGTGGATGGACGTGTATGGGTATGGAGACATCCTCATGAATCCATGGACCCTACATGTAAACAGCGGACTGTTCAAGCTGGTGGAGGCTCTGTCATGGTATGGGGCTTGTGCAGTTGGCGTGAAATAGGATTTCTGATACGTTTAGATACGACTCTGACAGGTGACAGATACGTAAGCATCCTGTCCGATCACTTGCACCCATTCATGTCCATTGTGCATTCCGACGGACGTGGACAATTCTAGCAGGACAATGCGACACCCCGCATGTCGAGAGTTGCTACCGAGTGGCTCCAGGAACACACTTCTCTTCTGACTTTAGACACTTCCATACCGGTGGATTTAGTGGTCTGTACTTGTAATAACTCGTATAGACCCTACCCTTGCAACGTGCTGTTCAGAAGATAACTCCACCGTCTCGCACTCCTATGGATTTGTGGACTGCCCTGCAGGATTCATGGTGTGAAGTGCGTGCTGCATATCTTCAGACATTAGACGAGACCATGCCACGTCGTCTTGTGGCACTTCTGCGTTCTCGTGGGGGCCCTAAACGATATTAGGCAGGTGTACCAGTTTTTTTGGCTCTTCAGTGTATATTTATGTATAATTTATGATTTCTCCTTGTGAACAATTAGTAACAACCTCTTAGCCATGGTGTCCACGGGCAATCAGAGACTATTTCCTGTTTAGTATGTTTGAGAACGTAGTCGATAGTGTAACTACCTTTATTAAAGTTTGAGCGGAGCTCGTGTAGACTGCCGTACACGCCAAACCTGTGCTGCAGGGCAGTACCTTTACGTTATACTGGCTGTTTTGCTGAGGAATAATGACTTGGCAACCCCAACTTGACGTGTTCATGTGTGATGGAGAGTTTGAATTTTAGTTGCGGCCAGCTTACATTAGATTGTTTTGCTACATCACAGAATATTTTGCATGCCTGTAATTTTTTAGTGGACTGCTGCAAATTCATTTCTTAGGGCAACAAGAGGACGAACTGTTCCAAGCATGAGTGTTATATTTGCTCTAGGATTCAGCACCTCAGTGTTGGAATTTTTCTCAGTCAGTAAACATTTAAATTTTACGATTTGTCCTTAGATAGAGATATTATGATAATGATTTATCTAGAACTAGCGATGTTATTTAAGTTTTGTAAAAGTTTTTCAAACAACGTTCTTAAGTAGTGACTTAAGAACGTCGTTTGCAAAACTTAATTTCTTTAAATTAAACCATATTCCTGCAATGTCAAATGTTTTATATCATTTANAAGAACGTCGTTTGCAAAACTTAATTTCTTTAAATTAAACCATATTCCTGCAATGTCAAATGTTTTATATCATTTGATGTAAAAGTTAATTATATAAACCTATCCCACTTAATATATAATATAGTATTAACAGAACAATGAGTTTTGCTAATGTTTCTGCGTGAATGATATCATATACTGTGTGTAAAATAATTGACATTTAAATTTTTAATGTTTACATTTATTTTATAATTAAATTAATTCAATCTCGTAATTATAATATAACACTTTCATGTTTATTACAAAAAGTGGTATAAATTTCAGGAAATTTTCATGAATTTACAGATAAAAATATTTTATTAAGTAATTTTATTTTAAAACATAGTCTGTAATTATATTTTTGTTATGGAGCTATTAAACAAAACTTAAAGATTTGTCTCAATTGAAAATTTTCGTTGCATAGGAATTTGAATAAAAATGTAAACTTGTGTACTTTTGTGATTTTACATCTTAATAAACTATTTTTTTTAAATATATCTTAACTCATTATTTGACATACTTCCGATCACTGGAGAGACATGAGAGACTTTTCCAGATTAGGTGTCTAATTTACAATTAATCACATGAGGATAAATTTACACCAATGCCCTGCTTGCTCATTGATTCGTACTCTACATGAGCCAGCTGTGCCGCTGAGGTCAATCACCTATTCGCATGAAAAGCTAGCAGTGGTCTCCAGAAATATGGGACCGGTGACATCCATGCTCATCCGTTTTGTACCATTATGCATTTCTCACACAGTTTCGCTCAGCCAAACCTCTGGTCTGGTTTGAAGAGGTTTGGCAGTCATACAATATTCACTGTGTTGAAAACCGATCACTCCTAAGAAAACCACGTATTTGTTTCCAGCAAATTTCAAGTTTGGTTCTCACTGGTTGCTATGCGAAGGAATATGTACGTCTACATAATGAAACGTAATTCTATGCATGTATTTAAAACAAAAATTCTGCATACATGAACAATGTATGTTAGGTGCAGTTTCCGACAAAAATAATTGAGACTGAAAATGCATACAGTGAAATGGTTTCCATAAAAAGGTCCAACTTGTAAAAGTACACTGGCAAACATTTATTACATTCTCATTAGTAAAGCTATCAAACCATAGATTGGGGAGAAAAAAAAAAAAGAAAAAAAAGGAAGTAGTTCAAGTAACAGAATTATTTACCTAGTATATTTACCGACTAAATATTTAAGAATGTCCTGTGATCCAACTGTGGTTATTGAATTATCTTCAGCCATTTATCAATTACTGGATTCTTGTTGACCTTTTAAATTCATCATTTCAATGAGAATAAATTTTTAGATCTCTGGCATTCCGCAAATAAACTGGAATATTTTTCTTTCAACTGAATGTGCGACATAGTCACATTCAGTGTACTTTTCAAAGAAGGTGGCATGTTTTTTTACGTTAATTTTGCTTATTCCCTGATGTAACAATGGGAAAAGAGGTTCAAAGGAATATATATGCAATTGAACTTCTGGGACTCAATACACGTAAGGTGATAAATATCTAGTTGAAAATATTTCACAATATTATTCGTAGGTAGTAAATTTCTGTGGGTAGCACAGGTGTTTGGGGTGCCACCTTATAGTACAAAACATCCTGTGTTTGAATCCCAAATAATACATGGCTCTACCATTTTTGAGTATAAAGTTAGGTTATTTTTAATCATAGGCCGATTTTCTTCTCCCCCCCCCCCCTTACACTTCATATGAAGCAGGAGCTTTAGTTAAGCAACAATTAAAAAATTATTTCTATGTATAGACTGGTTACATATTCGAGTTGAGACATTTCAGTAAAATTGTACTGGTTATAATCCTTTTGCCTACAGCACCACCCGGTATCAAAATATAAATTTGTCATAGCAATTGGTTGTGAAAGCAGTCTTAAATGCCACAAACTGATGTATTTTGTACGACTGCTGTTATGAAATATGCATCAATGCAGAGATAATGCTACGAAAATGCTGCTTTACACAATACTGTTTATGTAGCCATTCATCATTCGCTGGTTCTCAAGCACCGGACAGTTTCTGGGCACCACTATGTCTACATAACTAACAAGTTTCCATTTATTGCAAGTGGCCACTGCTAATAGTTGCAGAATACGTCATCACACACCAATAGCTGCACATCCTAAGCCATATTTACGATTATTCCAGTAGTTCAATTGTCCTTCAAATACTATTTATCCTAGCTACATGAAACCAAAACCATATTAAAATAGTAAGTAATATCTAGGGTTTTTCAATATTTTGTGCCTCCAAGTCTTTAACTTTATTTTATATGGACAAATATATAAATTTGTAAAAAGACACTACTAACAATAATATTTTTTCCCCAGAATATTTATTTGTAATTCCTTATGAGATTATGAAAAACCTTAGACAAAGGTTCATTATTTTCTTAGAAACAAATTTTGTTTGGAAGAACAAATAACAATGAACTTAATATGAAATTAGCAGATTTAAAACGATTTTTAAAAATTATTGTGAAATTAATCTATTTCATTAATAAAATTTTGCATTGCTTAAAATTGAACTATCTTCTTCCAAATGCAATTTGAACCATAAAGATAGCTTAATTAGATTTTATGCTAAATTAATTTAAAATTCACATTACGTGTATAGAAGGTTACAGAGTAACCAGGATTCCAGCTCCCATTCAAACTTAACTCCCATAATGTGGTCTACTACAAAGTCTATGATTGCATGAGTGGGGATCAGTGGGTGAGCTTGCTATGTGCCTCACTCATTTTATGTAACCACACAAGACTTCTGTTATCTGTCCTAAGTGTGAAGCACTGATATTCTATATATAACCTGGACTGCTTCAATACCTATACTATAGCAAGACATTCACGCTCGTTTACATCATAACGTCATTCTACACAGTTGAACTTAGCACTCCCGTAGTCAATTATGTGTTTGTCATCCTCCTCCCCCACCTGAAACAAGATGGTTTCTAGTTCTTCCTGACTGGTATCCATTTGCAATTATAGGTGTTCTGTGTGGTAGAGAGTGTGGCATGAGTTGTGTGTGGGTTTTTGGTGTGTGATATTGCTCAGTTATACGTAAATGCTCTGGGCTAGGCCGTTTACCTAGTTCGTCTACTAAGTAGTCTAAGAAATCTATTTTGGTTTTGCCAATGTGGCACTTGTGGTTGGTGCAGGTTAGGTCGCTAATTGCGTACTACTCTGGAACATGTAACAAATGTTCCTCCCAGCCCATTGTTTGTATTGGAGGCCTACGTGTCACCATGCAGCTCTTGTATGCATAAGCAAATGGGTGTCTAGCTGTTGTCCACGCACCACATTTTTTTGTTGGCCAGTGACATGACTCTACCGCATCCTACACAAAGAAGTCTAATGGGTGTGTTAAATTTTCAAAACCATTGTATATGGCTAGGAGTAGTGCAGCACAAAACTCTGGTAATACTTGTAACACTGCTGTTAGTGCATCAGCTGTGGTAAAATGAGGGTAGAAATGTGCCACCAGATTTACCTTATGTCTTACAAACATTTCTAAATCCTCACTACTACTGTCTCTCCATGAAGATGTTCAATTGTGTTTTCAAAGTGACTAGCATGCTTGTATATTATGCTGTGCACTTGTAAAAAAACTAAAGAAAAAAAGTTTAGGCAAAATGGAAGCTGGGATAGGTGTCAGTTGCCATGTTATGACATCACCCGACCACCATCTTGGATTCAGATGATGACCTTGAATTCTCACCCATGACTTTGAACTTGTGCTTAATACATTGGCTGACCTTTAAACCAAAAAATTCCACAAAATGTTATAAACTTTTTTAGAAATTATAAGAAAATTTTAAAAAATTAAAACTTTAAAGATTTATATGCTTAAGTCCTGAGTTTGAAACAAAAATGGTGGATCACACATCTTCCCGGCACAAAGACCAGCACATGACTGACCCCTACCACAATTTTTTCATTGGTTAATACAGCACACCTCTCCCCCTCCAACACATAGCTAAACTGATTAGTCATATCCCCGCCACTCCCTCAACCACCACCACACATATTTTGTTGGCTCCCCTCCCCCATAATTTTTATTGGCTCTCCTTGAACCCCACGTCCCCAATCAGCACCAGTTTGTATTAGTAGTTTAATTATCCCATTTCCCCCATCCATCAGATAGTTAATTGGTTTTACAGCATGCCCAACCTCCTCCCCCTTATCTACCTCTCACCATTTGCTCACACCTTCACATCACACATCCCTCCCTACCCCCAGCCCTCCTCAAGACAACACCCTTGACTCTCTCCAATCAATTTGGCCTGTCCTTCATTGAGTATTTATTATGTTACCCCTCACTCCACCTCTATAGTCCAACCAATAATTCGCCCTTGCTAAAGCCCTTACCTACTGTTCTCTTTAGCATCGTCCTCTAGAGCGTGCTAGACGGGAAAGAAGTTACTGTGAACAATGTCGCCCACGTAAGTGTTACTCGTATGATGTGAGAGGTGATGGACCACTCTTTCTTTTCCATTGTCTTTTTAGAAATCAGAGTGGCAAGTTATTTTATGTTAAGATATTCCATTACATCAGGTTGTAGAGTATTGTCAGGCATGCTCGTAATATGCATATTTTTTCCAGCAAAATTAAAAAATCAGCTTAAATTTGGAGTATCTGTTCAGACCAGTTAGTCCCTAAAATACTGTACTGGAACTTCTTATATATATATATATATATCCACCGTTGATCTCATTTTTAAAGGTGGTACCGCAGTTTCCGTGCCTGCTACTGTGATGCTTAATTTATATTCACCCAAAGTGCTTGAAAACATGAAAGGATTTATCATGCGCAAAATACAGATTGTGGCTCATATAAGTGTCATAAACATTTTTTTCACTAAATTAAAGGGACATGCAAATACTTTAGTACTGTGGGTCCCTAATTTACCAAAATGTGATTCATCACCATTTAAAGCACCAACCTGAGATAAAATTCCATCATTGCATGAGTGGCCATTTATAACCCCCAGAATTGTGTCACATGGCTGGGTGACTATCTAAGCTCGGTCATTCCCTATATGATGTTAAGGGTTCTGATTAACATGCAGATCAAAAGCACGAGAATATTTCTGCCACTAGACTGTCTGGGTATAGGAGACGGTCACCCCGATCTGCACCCAGGATGTTAAGATGGAAAATGGTACAGTATGTTAAGCCTAACTTAGGGCTTCTCTTCGGATGAGCGTGGACCCGTGGTGCTCGCCGGCCTGGGTAATTTTGATGGGTACAATAAGGAAATAAAATTAACTGGATTTTCAGGCTGAGTCAAGATATTTAACTGTATCAAATAGCTCAAGTTTAGTTATCTGACTCTTCTCTTTGAGGGCCACTTCTGCCTTTGCACAGGATTGTACAACAAATATTACAGTAAAATCATTGCTTTAAAACTATTGTAATAGCTAATAAGTCTGGATCTCCTCTAAAGTCACACAGATTTCGGACTGCCCACTCACTATCCAGCAAGGGGTTGCAGAGGATATCCTGCAACAATTTTTGCATCTAGCAGCACATGGGGCATTGAAGGACCCATTCATTTTACTAATAATTGAAAAGCGCTATTTCAAAACAAATATTTATTCAAAAACACTATTACTATATATCATTTTACTCTGTTAATACATAATTAGTCTTGTTACAAGTAAGCACACTTTTCATGTTACTTACATATTTGTTACACTTAATGTTGTTATAAACATTATATTCTTTCTAAATGTTATGCCATTACAACGGACTGATAACTAGTTGTGACATACTTTTGAACATTTACTACTTATGTGATCATTTGTTATATCCAAACTGTTCTCCCTATCTTTTACCTTATTACATTTTCACCTGAATACAAAGATTGACAATAGTTACTACACTAACGTTGCTTCTCATTAATTTCACTAACATTCTATGAATCATTACACAAAAATTACAATCTGTGTATTTGCCTACGCTGTTGCCGGTGCTCCGACCTATAACTTAGTCCTCCTCCACCAATAATGACTCTGCCCACTCGCTGGGCAGTGCCAAGGTATGTGCAAATACTTAAAAGGCTCGAATGTCATCTCTCTGATAAATTATCCTTTGAATCTCAACGACTAGCAACTCTAACTCAACACTTTCTGAAATACTATACAAATTATTAAAGTACCAATTTGTCATTAACCAAAGTACACAACCAAGTTAAATATGCGCAATGACTTTGAACACAATTAAATTGTACTTACACATCATAAGGAGTGAGGGACCCATCTCGCTGATGTACTGATGCCTTCTCCAGAGCTGCTCTGGAGATGACTCCGAGGAATGATGAATCAAAATCTTGAAATGAGGCTCTGGGGCAGGCTGGTTGAGATCTTATATAGTCTTCCTCTTCCATCATAATGCATGCTGGCCCCTGCCAAAATTCTCACCTCCTCGCCACTTCCCGCATTTATAATGGCCGGCGTGCGTAACATCCTACCTGCTTTCGCAAAATTAATATTCAGTGGCGCATCACCGGAAAGTTGAGTCACGTGGGTGTCCTTGATGCCGGGCATGCACAATCTGCTAATTAGCAATTCTTATGCGGAGGTGATCGCACGTCGCTTTTATCCTGCTGTGGCTCTTTCTGTGGCTGCTAGCTGGCCCACCCATATGGAATATCATAAAAATGACGCTGCTGCCTCTCAAGGAACCACATGTCTCGGCTGTGAATTGCTGGCCTGGAGTCGAGTGGAGAGAGTCTTACAACATTCAATTTATATGGCCTAGATGTGTCCGTTCACGTATCCTTATTGACTCCCGTGCCTGATTCTAAACACTCGTGACCTCCACCAGTTGTTCGTGCTTTGAACACTCCTTGCTTATTTAAGGAAAAAAACTATGGCTCTCAGTAAAGTCTCATTTCCTTACACTAGGTTAATAACACTGTTACAGATATCCAAAAATGCCCTAGCTTTTACTGTTAATTTTATTATTTTTCTGTTACTTTCTAATCAACCCATCCTCCCCTGGCACTGGTGAATAGGTTGTTGAATTTTCCTGACTGGGGCACTTTAATTCTCTTCTAGGGAACTGGCGATGCTCACAATACTATTCAACGATTTATCTGTTGCCCAAATATACTCTATCAGCTCGAGAGACAAGATGGCCCCATGCCAGACGTTGGACTTCTGAACACAGCACGGTACGCTATTCTATGCTCTACATGATGCTTCAACTCACTGCGTTACATGTCAGAAGATATTTTATTCATTGTGCATAACTCGCACACTAGTTGGCAGGCCTCCGTGAGATGGCAATACATATGCACGCCCTTATCCTTATCTTGCCGCTGTTACTGCAAGTTGCTACCACCAGCATCCTAGTTGCAGAAGTCTTACCATATATCTGGCTGAATACAGCCGCTCCCTCTGTACAAGTGGTGTTTCCACTGACTGTACCCAATTACAAAACCTGGCCCCTCGGGGTTGGCGTCTGCATTAGCCATTGGCACACCAATCCGGTTAAGGTTGCATCTCTGCCCATTGAGCGCTTCCTAATCTCACTGGTTATATTTAAATATCACCCTACATCCATTATATTTTACTAATGCTTCCACTATTTATCAGCATCGCGAAATCATATGGTTGCTTTACCTTTTATAAAAGTACATATACTGATTCGGAGCACGGCTTGGCCTATTCTTAGTTACAATCTCTTTAAGTTTTTCTGATTCCACCAATATCCAATTACAACAAAATCTCTGAGTTCTTACAGTTTTCACTTTCTCTATTACCGTAACTCTTTCAATATTCCACATCACATGCACAAATAACTTTATCTAAAATCATCCTGTGTACCTCATCTCCTTACTTAAATTCCACAAGAATTTTACCTCTTTTAGAACATCTGCATTAATAAAACATCAACTTAAAAATTACATGGCTTCAAAATTACAACCTCGACTTCAACACTACATAGCTCAACACACGGCTTTGACATTAGACAAAGAATACAATACAAACACTACCTCAATTTCTCCATTACATAATTCAGAACTTGAAAATTTTAACATTTAAGACTTTAAAATTTAGAAAATTTCTTTTTAAATATTTAAATTACGTACTTCCTCAGCAATTTAAAACTTTTATCAGTAAGAAACTGTCTTTCAATTATTTAAATTTCTCTCTTCCTCAGCAGCATTTCTGGGATTTTCATTGCAAATGGATAGTATCTACTCACGCCTCGGAGATTCTTCGTACTGGTAAAAGTGCATATCTGGGTTCATGGTTCTCACCTGCCTCTCTTCGCTCCCAGAAGTTTTGGAGATCTATCATTTCTTCATAGCTGTGGCTCTCCGCATCATCAGGGGGGTTGCTTTGGTGTTATTAGGTCACAAGGTGCTTTCTATACCACTTAGAAATCCAGTATGAACAATACGGCACTAATACGTACTTAATAATAATTTCAATGTTAGAACAAACGTTGAATAATCATGATGGGAATTGCAGCGATTTCAAGTGGATTTATAACTCAATGTCTCCTTTAATTGATCAAAAGAAGGTTTACAGTGGGGAATGTCCTCTGTTTCTAATTCTTTCAAAATTCCTGTGATAGTTGAGTTATCATATCCACTCCCTATTTTCGCATCATTTAACGGCTTCTGGAACATATTAAGAATTCTTCGAATGTGAATTTGATTTGTAATCATTTCGACTAAGGTCTGACCTGAGGTAATAAAGTAAATTCCTTGCTGTGGAGACTATAGCCATAAGGTAATTCAACAATACCTTTACCATGCAACATCTTAGATTCTGGGGAATTATTTGGTTGAACACCGCAATCAAATACGACATCGGCGGGATGCCTAATACTGTAAATCCAGGCATTGGTTTTAGTTATTCAATAAAGTACAGGAGAATAATATGCGAGTACAATGATCTGGCACAATTTTTCGCTGAATGCCTGGTTCTCTACAAAAAGGTTATACAAACAAGACTGCCCTTCATGACTTCTTATGGGTATTTCAGGAGGGCAAAATTTTACAATAGAATCTTGACATTTTCGTAAATCGTCTGAGGTAAGCTCAAGAAATTATAATTTGTCATTAGAAATTGCAAAATATTTATCAATTTGCAAATATGTACTATTATCAGTTGCTAAAGTAGGTAGACTTACTGTCTTGTACAATGTGAAGAGGTGATTTTGAGACTTAAGGGATAGCTCTACATACAATCTTAGGAGGGTACCTGCAGTGGCTGCATGCACCGACGCTAAAGTGTAATAGTGGTAAATCTCGTCTATCCTTATATAAGATAGGAATGAGAATCATGCAGGCAAATTTATACTACTAAGAATTTTAATGATATTCGCAGGTGTCAGAAAATAAGATGATAATTTTCTCAGGCTAGTTAAGTCTAGCGCTTGAGTAAACAGCATAACTTCTTCGCGAATATCTCCTAGAATAGTCTCTAACATTCTCATTGCAGAATTCAAGTTATAAATTATGCCTAATTGCTGATGAATATTGTTAATCTCCTCCTCAAAGGCTTCCTGCAAACTGTTTAATTTGGTACCTATCACATTTTTATTAATGCCAAAGTCTGTAATAATTTTCTATGCCTTATAAATGCTCTGCAAGTCTAGTTAAGAAACATTAATTGATCTTTTACAATGTCGACTATTTCTTTGTCACTGTTTGTTTCTACTTTCAGTTTCCAAATCTGTTACATAGTACTGCGCTACATGATCTACAAAGTACGGGAACTGCTAAACTGCTGCCATTGGTGATATTAATATTGACAACAAGGACCCACTTATCTCCAGTTATCAACACATTACCTTGCTTAATAGATGCTATCCCCTGCGTTAACTGCTGGTCCGCTGCATTGGTGATCCCTTGGTCGACTGCATACACACATCTCAGCATCATTAGACTCCAAAAACTACAAACACAAAAATACACACAGTATCTCACATACTTAAGGCATTGCCCATGGCCAATCTGGCACTGGCCCTTTGCTCTTTAACCCATATCCAGTATCTACTTCTGGTTGCGTTTCTTCCACAAGTGATGGAGGTTAAACTACTTCCTGATAAGGCAATGGGACCCCCTCCCATCGTAGTTTCCCTTTTCTCTCCTTCTATCCCTGGTTCATTACCATGATTCTCTTTCTTATCTTCCTCCATTTCCTCCTCATTTTCTCTGTTATATTGTCCCTGTCCCCTTTTAAGCTTTCAAACGGTTAACGTGAACGTGCTGAGTTTGATTACCATAAATGCCTTTTATCCTAACATTAACTGGAGAATTTTTCTCAACTACATGGTAGGGACCTAACCACTTTTGAACAAATTTCTATTTTAAGCCTCATGGCACTACTTCATTCTTTAAATAAACTCTGTCACTGACCTCTATATTAACAACTTTAGTCTTTTATTCAAAGTGATACCATCTCATGTCTGCTGCTCTCCTAAGATTTTCCGTCATTACCTCAAACGATTCCTGCAAGCGCAACAAAAGTTCCTTTTCATAATTATTTTCTAATGCGTAATGAATACTTTTGGGTTTCACAATGTCATTGAAAGGAAGATTTATATTGCGACCATGAATAAAAAAGGAAGTTTCATCTGTTGAAGTATGGGATGTGCTGCGATATGCTAACAATGCATAGGGCACCCATTTGTCCCACGTGCGCTGATCCCTATCAATGAAATGAGATATCATTGTTATGAAAGTTTGGTGGCTCCTCTCTACCTGTCCATTACATGCGGGGTGATACACCGTGTTCTGAATTTTATTAACTGTCAAAAGTGCACAAATCTCTCGCATTAATTTAGAAGTGAAATTCAATCCTCGGTCGGACAAAAGCTGTTCGGGGGGCACCATGTTTAGATACTATGTCTGTTACAAAAGCTCTCGCTATCTTTCAGCCTTCTGGTCCGGTAAACAGATTGCTTTGGAATACTTGGAAAAGGCATCTTGAAATGTCAAGATGTATTTATTACCTTTACCTGTAGGGGTCAGGGGTTCTACGACATCCATACTTACTCGCTGAAAAGGATACTTCACATCTTGAAATCTTTGAAGATGTGCTGGTTTATTATCAGGCGCTCTCTTTCTAGTGATACAGGACTCACAACTCTGACAATAATTTCTATCATCCTATGACATACTTTCCCAGAAGTAAAGAGAATGCACTAAATCATATTTCCTACTAATGCCTTGGTGTCCTGCAAAAGGCATATCATGGTAACTAGAAATTACTTTTAATTTCATTGTTTTGGAGACAACTAACTTTTCTTCTATTTCATCCCTTGATCTATGCTTGTACAATAATTTATCCTCATCTAAAGAGTATAGGGATTCTTCTCCTTCCTCTACCTTTTTCCTTAATGGGTCATTCCATATATTATCATCCAATTTTACGTTGCATGACATTTTTTTAAAATTCTGAAATTTTTATGAAGATTTTCTGTATGAAAATTAATAACAAGAAAAGTATAAAAAAAAATTTTCCTGCATTCCTTTTAAGATGGCAGCTATTATTTGAACATGGCAGAAACAATATTTTTAGAATGTCAACATTTACTAAAAGCTAAGTATCTTAAAATATATAAGAGCTAGAGACTTGCAACAAAAACAAATTTGTAGCTTAAATAATGAACTTTCTTGTACATTAATAAACTTTACCTTATTTCTAATCACAGCATCCAAGCATATGTACCTAAAATTGAGCATATTTTGGTTCAAAATCCAATTTTCAAACCAAATTTGCTATGAGAAGAAAGTAAGTCTAGGACCTCAATTTTTTTTCAACAATTAAACCTCTATGTACAGTGTATGTAAATACAAAATGATCGTCTAGAGATGCACCATTCTCATTTGACATGGAGTTAAAAATTGAAATTTTTTTAAAAAGTCACAAATGGTATCTAAATAACTTTGGTGTGGGAGATGCTAAAAATATGAAACTTACAAGAACTAAAGGTCTGTATGATACCACTGTAAAAATTTTAAGTTCTAGACTTTACTGATTTAATATTTACAAAATTTCAAAATGTGGAAGAAATATGACAAATTTAATGGCATTGATGTAATAAGGTGCACGACTGTTAATAAAATCTTTAATCTAATTGTTAGGCAGTAATAAATTTATAATTACCTAGTTACTTTTTACAAGAAGCTCATCTGTGGATTGGCTATACTTTCATTTTCTGTTGAGCAAGCGAGAGGGAGGAGGGTGGGTGTAGTGGAGTGAGCAGTTTGTAATCTTTTATTTCCTTTTGCTCACGCATTATCTTTATCTTTCATAACAAGCAGGAAAACAAAACCACCTCAGGCATTCCTATGTCAGGAGTCACTTGAAACTTTTGTAAATTATTCATGATAGGAAGTTGTTTACTCTGCATTCTTCAGCTGATTGCAGTATATGAATAACTGAATAATAGGCACAGTAGTGTGATGAAATATCATGACAGAGCATTGCTTACAAGTGCAATCAGACATCCTCAATCTATCTGTAGTTTTGGTGATGAGTAAATGTATTCTCTGACATTGCTAAGTGTTTTGTGCATTAATGTGACACTGCCGTTATTAAAAAAACGGATTGCTGTGCTGGATTATTTATTCAAGAGAACTATCACAAGGAAAATGATAGAAAACTTGGTAAAGAAGTCGTCACAATAAAGCAGCTCAGTTTAGATGAGCGGAAGTTATTGATTCTAAGATTGGGTAAAAATGATATAAGAACTCTATGTAAATATCATGAAAAAAAAACCTAACTAATTACAATCATCTTTTTGGAAAGGTATGTTGTGATCCTCTGGACTATCATCGTAAACTTAAGAAAAAAGGTAATACAGGATGTTTTTAAATAAAATTACCACACTTGGAAAAAGAAAAAAACATGTTTAAGTCACTCTTATTCCAGGAAAGCCATTGTGTCCAACATGTTATAATATAATATTTTCTGTTAAAAACAAAGACTGAAATGAAGCTGACAGAAATGATTACTTGTTTATCCCACCAAAAGAAAGTTTAAACAAGTTAGATGCTGTCTGCTCCATTTTGGATGTGTCACCAGCAAAAAAAGTTACTTTAGAAAATAAATCAGCAGCATTACTGAGCAAAACCAGAATAATGTCCACTGCTGTGAAAAGAAAGCATGAAAATTCATTTCCTGAAAGTTTACTGGATGATGAAGCAACTACAAGTGTAAATTCAATCTCATCAACCAGCAAGGAATATTCAGAGTTATTTGAAAAATTGAAGGTAAGATGTAAACTGCAAGTAATGCAAAGAAAGTAAGGATTATCAGCCTGATGCCTCAAAATTGGTCTAGATCAAACATAGCAACTGAGTTAAATGTATATGAGTACATGGTAAGAGTTACAAAAAACTTGTGAAATAGCAAGGTATTCTTCGAACCCTGGGTAAGGGAAAAAGTAAGAAACAATTGGACAAGGAAGTGATTACCTATGTTGAAGAAATTTACCAGCAAAATTAAATCAGTTGGATACTACCGGGCAAAAAGGACTGTATTTCAGTGATAATAAATGGCATTGAAGAAAAAAACGAAAGTGTCTAATTTTGTGTAACTTACAAGAGCTTTACATTCACTTTAAATATGTACTTATCCAAACTTGAAGATTGGACTTTCTCAATTTTGTACAGTAAGGCCTAAATTGTGCATATTAGCTGGTTCTCCTGGAACACACACAGTTTGTGTGTGCACATATAATCAAAATGTCAATTTAATGTTACAAGGAAGTGGCATGAATATTGGTTACAAAGACTTACTTTGACGCGTAACGCATATTGTAAGTAGAAGCATCACTGACAACTCCCCCCCGCCATTGTGAATCCCCCGCGAGCATCTACAGTTGACACGCGCCGCGGAAAACACGTGCAGCAAGGATAAGCTGGCCCAGAGGACAGATAGGTAGTTTACATATGTCAAGGTTGCCTCGGGCCCCCACCCCACCCCGAGCAAAACTGTGTTAGGAAATTAAGACACGTGCCAAGGAGGGCAGAGCTAACATATCACCGAAGAAATACCGAGGTAAGCTGAGTTTCGCCAATACAACGCTAGTTAGACGCGAGAGAGGAGCTGACGTTTGGCAGCAGGGGCACCCCCCTTCCCCCTCCACCAACAAGAGTCCTGACACGTGAAGGAAATGGGTCATTGTTCGGCACATTCCACCTCCTTCCCCCCAACAAGGGACACACGTGCAAGAATCTGGGGGAGATCGAGAAAGTTTAAAAGCCAACTTGTGAGACAAAGAGGGGTCAGTTGCATACGTCGGGTGGAGGGGCTCTCCGGAGCCCCTTGTCGGAAGCAGTCAGTCATTGATACTCCGCGCCGGAAGGCGACGGGCGTCAGGTGGGGGTCTGCCAGAGCCCCATGTCGGAATAGACAGTCGAAACAGTGCATCAGTTGCGTCAGTTGGGTGAGTGATATCGCTCACCAAGGCCAGGGTTCGGATCCCAGCAGAGTCAGTGAGTGAGGGTGAGTCATATAACCTTGCTGAGAGGAGAGTCAGTTATGTAGACAGTCGTCCAGTAACTCCGTGCGCCTGGAGGCACCGGACGTGAGGCAGTGTTAAGGGGTCAGTCATATCGGGACAGTCGTCCAGTAACTCCGTGCGCCGGGAGGCGCTGGACCAAAATCAGTCAGAACAGTCGTATCACCCAATCAGGACACGAAGCGCGAGACCAAACCAAGGAGTCGAGTGGTGGCCTCACGAGAGGCACCACCTCAAGAGGAAGTAGACGGCGCCGGATGGCGACGGAACATCACGTCGGGACGCAGAGGGCGATACTGAGAACGGAAAGGGAGAGAACATGGAACAGCCAGTCTAAGGGCCTGTAAAAGGGCCACCCAACTCACCAGACCTCAAACTACCGCCGGAACAACAACCCAACAACAAATACAGATAAATACCAATGTCGCCACTCAGGGGCGTGTCCTGTCGCCTAGTGTCCCCCAAGACGNAAATACAGATAAATACCAATGTCGCCACTCAGGGGCGTGTCCCGTCGCCTAGTGTCCCCCAAGATGTCGGAAACGTTAGCCAGAGCACTGTAATCAGCCCTTCAGGCTCACAACTCGCAGGGTAAAATCTGTATGTCCAAGACAGTACGCGTAGATTCCCGCGACAATATGAAGAGAAGTTCCGGGAATGTATGAGGGTATTCTCGGAAAAGTAGTGGTAGATTCCGGGAATGTGTGTCTGAATTCCCGGTCAAATAAACCTGTTAAAACCAAGACGTTATGAAGTTATTGTTTGATATACCCTGTTCAACATTCAAGGCGCCCATAGTCTGCGCCAGAGAGGTAACTCAGACCCTATGAACCATTCTGTATCACACAGGTGAGGAGTAGCGTCAACTTGAATTTGTGACATAGAGAGTTATAAGTGTATGATGGGTCAGTGTTCAGAATGTAGTGATGTGGAAACCATTTCAGAAATGCTGACTGAAGAAATGGAAGAAATAGAAGATGAGATTAAAAACAAACAGTGGGTTAGTACAGACCGATCAAACCTAATAGATATGGTAGAGTCGACTGAGGATTTTATTGAGAAACTTGTTGCGCTTTAAAAGCATTTGTATATCTAAAATCCAATCTGCTTTTTTGAGAGAGAAGAAAAAGAACTTGAATTATAGTAAATGTATAGTATTGACTGATTTTGCTGAGAACTATTCATTTGTGGTCCAGAATGTAGTTCAGGGATTCCATTGGAGTCCATTACAAGCAACAATTCATCCTTTTGTCCTCTATTTGAAAGAAAACTATATATTTAAATCATGGTGTCTGTGTGTGATTAGTGACTATTTACACCATAGTACTTTCACAGTTCATACTTTTCAAAAGCATATGGTAGAAAATATAAAAGAATACAATCCCGAGGTGAAAACATTAATTTACTTCAGTGATGGGGCTTCATGTCAGTATAACAATAGGAAGAATTTTGCTAACATTTATTATCACAAGTCTGATTTCAGCCTGGATTGTGAATCGAACTTCTTTGCCACTGCCAATGGAAAGAATTCTTGTGATAGTATAGGAGGTACAAAAAGCAGGTGCAAAAGCAAGTTTGCAGAGGGAATACAAAGATCAGATTTTAAGTCCTCAAGAAATGTATGACTTCTGTATTGAAAACATTAAAGGTATCAATCACATACTTGTACGTACCTACTGACAAAATTGAAAGGAATGAGCTACATCTGAATAAAAGATTACAAATGTATAAAGCTATTCCTCAAACAAGGGAAAGACACAGGCTTGTGCCTTTTGGCATTGACACACTAATCTTCTATAAAATCTACAGCTCTTCTGAATATGAAAAAAATAAATTTTCTCTTGGAAAACGTCTCCAGTGGCTGGCTCCGTTGATGTGCAAGTTAATGATAGCATTGTTTGCATATACAATGAAAAGTGGTATCTGGCTTAGGTCACTGAAGTGGGTAAAGAAAATGAAGATGTTCATGTTACTTTCTTCCAGTCACCAGGTCCAAAGACATCTTTCCGTAAATCAGCAGAAGAGTGTTGGGTCCCACTGTCAAAAGTAATTAGAAAATTAACACCCCTAGAACTTGCAAGTCTAAAACTGGAAGGAACTGCTATCAAATTTCTGGGAAACTGTGTAATGCAATTTCAGCTTTGTACAACAAGCACATTATCATAACTCCCTAAAAAAGTGTGAGTAAATTTATTTTAAAAGTGTTTAACTTCATAATCCACACCTCATGTATCTAAATCAATTTTTATTTAATCTACATAATTATTAACTGTTTACTGGCTAACAGTTAAATTTAAGATTTTATAACAGTCGTGCACCTTATTACATCAATGCCATTAAATTTGACATATTTCTTCCACATTTTGAAATTTTATAAATATTAAACCAGTAAAGTCTAGAACTTAAAACTTTTACAGTGGGTGGGTATCATACAGGCCTTTAGTTCTTGTAAGTTTCATATATTTAGCATGTCCCACACCAAAGTTATTAGGTACCAAATTTGTAACTTTTTGAAAAAGTGTTCATTTTTAACCCTATGTCAAATGAGAATGGTGCATCTCTAGAGGATCATTTTGTATTTACATACACTGTGAGTAGAGGTGTACTTGTGGGAAAAAATTGAGGTCTTAGACCTACTTCCTTCTCATAGTAAATTTGGTGTGAAAATTGGATTTTGAACCAAAATATGCTAAGTTTTAGGTACATATGCTAGGATGCTGTGGTATAAAATAGGGTAAAATTTATTGATGTACAAGAAAGCTTATTACTTAAGCTACAAATTTGTTTTTGTTGCAAGTCTCCAGCTCTTATAAATTCTGAGATACTTAGCATTTTGCAAATGTTGACATTCTGAAAATATTGTTTCTGCCATGTTCAAAAAATTGCTGCCATTTTAAAAGAAATGCAAAAATTTTGTCAGTTTTTTTTGTTGTCAATTTATATACAAAAACAGTTGAAAAAAATTTCAGAATTAAAAAAAAATGTCTTGCAACCATCTTTTAATGATTCCATGTTAAATGACTCTAATTCGCTGATTAATGGGTATTTCTTTTGTTCCTCTCCGATTCGCTGCCTGTCCCATATGGGAGTATATGGAGGGGAAATAGCAGGAACTGGTATACTAGACAATGCATCCGCATCAACATTAGCCTTCCCTGCCTTGTGTTCTACATCAAAATCATGCTCGGATAATAACGGTGCCCACCTTGCTAGCCTTGAACTGGGCTCTTTCAAGTTTAGCAGTCAATGCAACGGCCTGTGGTCGGTAATAACAGTGAATATACGGCCATATAGGTAATACCTCCATTTCTTACAGGAAAGAACTACTGCGAGGCACTCCCTTTCCGTAGTGGAATAATTACGTTCTGCATTGTTAAGCTGATGCGATATGTAATAGACTGGGTATTTTGCACTGTTGGTCTTCTGAGCGAGCACTGCTCGTATGACGGTCCCGGAGCTATCACATGTTACTATGAATGGGGAGATAAAGTCTGGATACTTCAGAATAGGACTATCACATAAGGCATCCCTTAATAACTCAAAGGATGTTTGCCTTTCTCTGGTCCACACAAATTCTTCATCCTTCGTTGTTAATTTGGTTGTTACTTTGAAAAATTCTGAACGAACCTCCTATAGTAACCAACTAACCATATAAACTGCCTCACTTCTTTATCATTGTAGGAGAGAGATACGAGCGAATTACTTTAACTTTCTCTACGCCTGGCTATATCCCATCCTTGGATATAATGTGGCCTAAATATTTGACAGTCCGCAACATAATACTACATTTATCGAGTTTCAACTTTAATTTGGCAGTCATTAATTGTTCAAAAACTAATTTCAAATTATTGTAGAGCTCTTCCTTCGATGTTGATCAAACAAGCAAAAGTGTAAGGGGTGTTCACCAAACCAAATTACATTTTCTAACAATGGTAGTGGCCATATGGAGTGGAGAAGCTTGTTTTATCCTTGTCTGCCGGCGTTATCTTGACTTGCCAGTACCCAGATACGCAATCTAATGTTGAAAAATATTTAGCACCACCTAACATGTCAAGGGTTAAATTAATTAATGGCAATGGATACACATCACTCTTTGTTACGCTATTCAACTTGCATAAATCAATACACGACCTCACCTTTATGCCTCCATCTGGCTTCTTTTGGGTGACCAAAATAATCGGGGCAGACCAAGGACTTTGAGGATTGTACAATTACTCCTGCTTATAGCATGGTGTCTATCTATTCCTATAACACTTGTTTTTGACTCTGGGGGACCGTGTATGGCCTTAAACTTATTGGCCTTGCATCTCGTGTATCGATACTATGCATAACCATATCAGTACACCCTAACTTTAAACCTGATTTTAAAAATACATCATCGTATTCTTCTGCTACTTCAAGTAAGGATTCTCTATCTATTGTACAGAAATGATAAAAATCAAAATAACTCATATTTCTATCAAAACCTTTTTCAGGTTCATTATAACTTGTTTCAGAGTTCCTATTTCCATCAAAACCTGTTTCAAACTCTTGAGTTAAACCTAATTAAAAATTTATTTTTTTCATCTTCTACACAAATTTGATTATCTTTACTCTCTTTACACAACTCACGAGGCACTGACACATTAATTTAGTTAAATTTCTTCTCCTTGCACAACTCATGAGGCACTGAAACATTTAACTCACTAGGCACTGAATTATCATTCGACCTTCTCTTTGAACTCACTAAAAATATATCAACTGCCTCTGCCACATTACTCAGGATCTAGCTAACCCTACCTCTAAATTTCTCTTTAACTTAATAAATTCTTCTGACTCATTAATAAACTTTACAGGCACATACCCCTCTCTACTCAATTTACACAAACTTCTAGACATAAAGATCTTTTGTCCTGAGCCCTTGGGCTAATCAACACTTCACAAAACTCAGGGGTATCAACCTTAACCTTATCTCTACAGGTAGTTCACACTGTGGTGGGATTACAATAGATCTCTGTAACTACACGAGAACTGCACCCCCCTTAAATGCATGAGAATGGATATTGCGGTTGTCGGTACCTGAACCTCCGTCTCTCGACTGCAAGGTCACGTTAGTCACTGTTTTCCGGGATCCTGGCTGCAGGCCTCCATCGATTGACTGTGAGTTACCCTTCACCATGGGACTTAACTTTTGGCCTCCATAGTTAAAGCAAGGTGGCAGTAGTTATGGCTTTCGGTGGTGGCTCGGATCTAACGGGGCTCTACTAGTGTTCGAGGCGCGCCTTTCTTTCACTTTCGGAGTATCCTGCTGTCGCCTTGCAGTGACCACACCTGTCCCAATTTCCCTACAATACAGACTCTTAACTCCTCCACTACTCTTATACTTCTCAGGGCATTTTTCCCCACTACACAGCTTTGACCCTCAACTTCTGTATAACTCACAATTGCAGGGGTTCCACTCCCCACCAAGTCACATTGTATGCTAGCTTCTTTATTCTTCAGGGGTGCTTAGTTCCCTTCAAACTTGCATTGACTACCTGCTTCACAGGCTCTGGCTAGTCCTAACACATAGGAGGCCTTCTCACCACCTTCCCTACTACCTTTACCTCTTTTGCCTCAGAGATTTCCTTCACTTAAAGAAACTACTGATTTACCAACTTCTAACATTCTTTCTTTTGCATCAATTTTGCATGCATACTCATGTAAGAAATCAAGACCAAATAAACCATCTGCATTAAAAACCATGTCGTCACTACAAACAATACACTCAATTACAATAGCAATATAAATTTTGTCTACCAAATCTTTCATACTTCCGGTGGATGTACACAACTGAACATCATCTTGAAGAGTCTGAATATAAGTGCCCCTCTTTATGCAACTTCTTTTCCAAATGGTCACAGCTGCTCCTATATCTATTAATAATTTATATTTTTCAGAATTTATCCACACATCTAAAAACATACCAGGCTGCAAATTTATTGAATTCATCAACAACTGTGTACCATTTTTACAATTTACACTATCTGTATGACTAGCTATACTTTACACTACTAACTGAATTTACTTTCTGGCCTCGCCAGTCTGGGCCCCCTTTGTGGTGACCTCTCTTGTTTAAATTCTTTTTCTTAAAACAACTACTCTGTAAGTGCCCTAACCTATTTCAGTATTTACATTTAGGAATGCGGCAAGCCTGAGCTTTATGGCCATCTTGCCCGTAGTTTCCATATTTACTTCTATTGTTTTCTCTACAGTGTTTCGCAAGGTGCCCCACTCTATTACAATTATAGAACCTCCTTGACTGACATTCTCTTTCCATGTGCCCTAAGCTGCCACACAAATGACATTTTGTCTGTTCACTTCCCCTTGTGAACCCGGCCGAGTGTCCTAATGCGCCTGATATAACACCATGAATCTATGACTGCTTGTTGGCTAACACCTCATTCTGTTCCTCACTTTCCGCAAACTGGATTGCTTGCTCAAATTTCTGTAGCGCCCTTGACAGTACCAACCTCAGAATATTAGCTCTAATACCCTTAAGAAACTGGGCTAGTATTGTTTCTTCTAAAACTTCAACTCTCGCTTTCTCTCTCATCAGTCGGGCCATGAGATATTATTCCATTTCCAATGAGTCTGAGTCGTGTGGCATATTCTCTAGCTGACTCGCCCTGTCTTTGCACACAGTTGAAAAATCTGCCAAACTAGTCTACTTTATTTTCTGCCAATTTAAAATGTTTCCTTAAAAATACAGTGAATTTTGACCAATTGGCACAAGTTTTCATCTGTGGGTGTGCCTTCAATACTGTAAGCGTTTGCCCCTTTAACCGCAACTGTGCACACATAACTTTTCCGACTTCCTGCCAACCTACCATATAGGCTACATTCTTAACAGTGTCAATAAACGTATCTATGTCTTGCTGCGGTTTGGCGTCAAAATATTAGATAAACTGCAGTCATTATACAAGCTGTGGCATTACTATAGCCATTCTTAAGACTAAGGGGTCTATGGAGAGACCGCTTGTCTCACCTACGCTGTTCTCTGCCTCAGTATATTCCGGACTTGTACTCATTGTTGCCACCTTTCAGCTGGGAGCACCAGTGAATGAATATAAGGATACCCACATATGTACACTTCCCCTTCAAAGCTAATGTGCCACACTAAGGGTTTAATGCTATACAACTGCTAGGGTGATATTTGTGAAATCAATCCCACTACAATGCCACAAATTTTGTGTTCAAATAAGCTTATTTCACAGCTAAGGTGTTTATTTATGCAGCTATCCCACCACTAAGAGGGGTAAATATGAAGCTATTGCACCGCTGACAACCACTTTTTGTCACGTGGCTGTCTACGCTCTGTCATTACCTAGATGATGTTAAGGGGTCTGATTAACGTGCGGATTTAACGCACGAGTAGATTGCTGCTACCAGACTGTCAGGGTATAGGGGGACTGTCATCCCAATCTGCACCCAGGATGTTAAAATGGAAAATTGTACAGTATGTTAAGCCTAACTTAGGGCTTCTCTTCGGGTGAGCGTGGACCCATGGTGCACGCTGGCCTGGGTAGTTTCGATGAGTACAATAAGGAAGTTAAATTAACTGGATTTTCAGGCTGAGTCAAGATATTTAACTCTATCAAAAAGCTCAAGTTTAGTTATCTCACTCTTCTCTTTGAGGGCCGTTTCTGCCTCTACGCAGGATTGTATGGCAAATATTACAGTAAAATCATAGCTTTAAAACTATTTTAATAGCTAACAAATCTGGATCTCCTCTAAAGTCATGCAGATCTCAGACTGCCCACTCACTATCCAGCGAGGGGTTACAGAGGATATCCTGCAACAATTCTCGCATCTAGCAGCACATGGGGCATTAGAGGACCCATTAATTTTACTAATAATTGAAAAGTGCTATTTCAAAACACATATTTATTCAAAAAGACTGTTACTGTATACTATTTTACTCTGTTAATACGTGGTTAGTTTTGTTACAAGTAAGCACACTTTTCCCGTTACTTACATCTTTGTTACACTTAATGTTGTTATAAACATTATATTCTTTCTAAATCTTATGCCGTTACAACGGACTGATAACTACTCTTGACATACTTTTGAACATTTACTACTTATGTGATCATTTGTTACATCCAAACTGTTCCCATCTTTTACCTTATTACATTTTCACCTGAATACAAAGATTGACAATAGTTACTACACCAACGTTGCTTCTCATTAATTTCACTAACATTCTATTAATCATTACACGAAAATTACAATCTGTGTATTTGCCTATGCTGTCGCCGGTGCTCCGACCTATAACATAGTTCTCCTCCACCAATAATGACTCTGCCTACCCGCTGGGCAGTGCCAAGGTATGTGCAAATACTTAAAAGGCTCAAATGTCATCTCTCTGATAAATTATCCTTTGAATCTCAACGACTAGCAACTCTAACTCAACACTTTCTGAAATACTATACAAATTATTAAAGTACCAATTTGTCATTAACCAAAGTACACAACCAAGTTAAATATGCGCAATGACTTTGAACACAATTAAATTTTCCTCACACATCATAAGGAGTGAGGGACCCATCTCGCTGATGTACTGATGCCTTCTTCTGAACTGCTCCGGAGACGACTCTGAAGAATGGTGAATCAAAAACCTTGAAATGAGGCCCTGGGGCAGGCTGGTTGACGAGCTTATATAGTCTGCCTTTTCCATCATAACACGTGTTGACCTATGCCAAAATTCTTACCTCCTCGCCACTTCCCGCATCCATAATGACCGGCATGCGTGACATCCTACAGGCTTTCACAAAATTGATATTCAGTGGCGTAGCAAGGTTGTGCCTCGCCGGAAAGTTGAGTCATGCGGGTGTCCATGATGCGGGGCATGCACAATCTGCTAATAAGCAATTCTTATGTGAAGGTGATCACCCGTCGCTTACATTCTGCGGCAGCCCTCTCTGTGGCGGAGAAATGGCCCACCCATACATAATATCATTAATACGACGCTGCCGCCTCTCAAGGAACCACGTGTCTCTGCTGCGAACCTCTGGCCTGGAGTCGAATGGAGAGAGTCTTACAAAACACAATTTGTATGGTCTGGATATCTCCATTTACGTAATCTTACTGACTCCCGTGCCTGATTCCTAACACTCATGACATCTGCCAGCTGTTTGTGCCTTGACCACTCCTTGCTTATTTAAGGAAAAACTATGGCTCTCAGTAAAATCTCATTTCCTTACACTAGGCAAACAAACACTGTTAGAAATATCCAAAAATGCCCTAGGTTTTACTGTTAACTTTATTATTTGCTTTTATTACTTGTTGGCATTACATTAATACTTGGGTTTGTGGCTCGCCCTCTTACAATTGTAGCAGGATGAATTATGAAAAAACGGCCGGGAAGACCGAAACTGCACTCGATCAAAATCTTAACACCTATGCCGTGTTAAACGAGAGCGTGTCATGGGAGGAATTTTGCACATTTTTATCCAAAATGGGAAAAAAATAGCTGTTAGCTTTCCACATAATCACACCACCAATAAAATTGAATTTATGATTCCAGTTTTGCAAAACTAACCCCATTGAACGACAGGCAGGTATTTGAAACAAAAAATAAAGCCATGTTTGAATTCAGAGATAGAGAAAATATTGTAATATCACATATAGGAAAAATACATTATGAGGAAGAAGCATACAGAGAGCGTGGTTCAGGATAAATATTAACAAAAATCAATCACCGATGGTCCCTTGAAACAAACATTAATTTTTTTAATTCATGTTTTGGAAGGAAAAATTGTTTGTGGTGTACATATGCATTATGCAGCTTTCTTTAAGGTAATTATGGCTCAAATAACCAAAACCGTGTACGGTGGGAAATCCGATGTATTCCCTCACCAAGGCATAGATGCTCATCATTAAAGGCACATACAGCTCTCATTAATTTAGCATGATCAAATAAAAATACATTAAAAAATACATGAACCTTCATACTTGCAGAATTTTAACCATTAAATATAGGACCCCTTGAGATACCTCACGAAAGAAGATTTTCTCTATTCGGTAAACTCCACAAATTTATTTCACAAAGCACCCAGAAAATGTAAAGCTACACTACAATTTAAAAAAAATCTAATAGGCAAACCTAAATTAGTAAAATAGCTATCCCTTTTCATTATAAGAGAAAGGCGGTTGCTGAATGTTCTTTCACATTGAATCCATGGCATAACTATCAAGATTTCAGATCCACGAGCCTTCCTCATTTTGCGGAAGGAAAAAATCTCTTAAAAAAAATCACAGCACATAATAATAACAACTTATCTTGGTAAATATGTACAAATAAATTTCTATATTGAGGAAAAAGATTGATTTGTTATCGGCAAATAACGTTTCGATTTCCTAGGACATTTCAAGCGTTCCAAGCTACTATTTTACATTTTCAGGTTTTTAAAGCCACAATTTAGCACCCAATTCATTGTTGGTTCATCTGATAATGCTAGAAATATATATAAACAGGAGTCAATATTATTATCTTCTTATCCTAACACCCAAGCCTTTTCATCTGCTGATGCATATATTAAATATATTTTGAACACCCACAGTGTTTTTATATAGTGTTCAGATAGTGCTTAACCGTTTTGGTGAAAAAAACTCATGCAATATTCAATCTGCATGCTCTGCAAATACAAGTTCAGGCTACCATTCATGGGATAAGAAATTTTAACATTGTGATGTTGGGAAAACCAAAGACATTTTGCACCAAAAATATACATACACTCATGAAAACAGATGTAATTAGGGGAATTCAGAGTCCCCTTGCAGAAATAGGAAAAACATAATATCACCCTGGAGTGAACTTGCAATAATATGCTTCATGGTTCGAACAGCACTACGTATGTATATTTCCGAATGATCGCGTTATACTGAGGTGAATAAAATATTTGAATTTTAAGTTAAATGAATCCTGCACCTTTGGCAGGAAACGTCTATGTCCACGCACAGATGTGTGTAAAATGTATTCAAGTCTTCTAACATATTTTTAAATACACAGTACACAAAATGATTTAACAGCATGAATCTATCACCATATTTGGAATACTGATTATAAATCACTTCCAGTCCATCATAAAGACAGTACCTGCAGAGATACGTATGCACATTGGCAATGTTTCAGCCCAGGCATGCCAGTGTTTCATTACCATACCCATAATAAATTTACGAATAGCTAAAAGTAGGTAAAAGGTCCTTCATTATTTGTGTTCATTTTTGTGGAAAACTATATGCACACACCAGAAAGATTTTCAATGTTTGCTAACAGACTTGCACCCTATCTGTCCCTGTATATTCCTACAAAGGCAAAAAATAATGTTTTAATCAAACACATAAGGAATAAATTTGCGAAAAAAATTTTAACATTCATGTGTTTGCGTACATGAGGTCTTTTACCCATGCACAGAATAAAGTATAGGGCTGCAGGAGAAATAACTCAGGTCAGAAAGCTTACTACAATCCCTGAAATTATAAGGGTTTAAGCACATCAGCTCAGGACCCAGTGAAAAGAACTCCTAGGCCCATTTTGGAGCAATGACATCTTCCATGATACAGCAAAACAGGGGGACCCTAGCAACACAGTGGCTGGAGCACTCACCTATCATTTCGAGCACACACACAATGTCCTTCCCTCAGCATACCTATTCATGCAGGGAGTCACCTCAAGGCCAGTCCATTCTTCACACTGCTGCTTTGCCCCAAAACAGTGAGCCAGGTTCAATGTCCTGTGGGGCAGGTATTCTCTGTTTCACTGTTCGCCCACAGATGTTGAGCACTGTAAAACCCTCTATTACGCACTCCTTTCTTGGCTATAAAACGCACCATATATTATAGATAGAAATTATATTCGTTCCCCCACAATTGTAATTATTTTGGGAAAAGTTAACTTGCATAAGAATACATTTGCGCCGCAGCGGTCACCACCTATCACGAGCCCACATGCAGCGTCTTTCCCTTTGCACCTACCAGTAGCACGCTGGGGGCCGGCTCGTGGTCTTCGATCCTCCACTTTGCCCCCCTTCCCCCGACAGCGAGCCAGGTTAGATCCCTGGCGGGTTCACAAGCGGATTTTAGCACTTGGAAATTGTGCCGGGCGATGCTGATGCTGACTGGCAAGTTTTCTTGGAGTACTCTCGTTCCGTCACCCTTGCATTCTGGCACCATTCCATATTCACCCTCATTGGCTCTCAACACACTGATGTTAAGACATTCCTCAAGATACATTACTCAAATAACATTCCTCAAAAAATCTTTCATCAAAAAACATTCTTCTAAAATTTTCTCAAAACCCTTTCCTCAAAAACATTCCTCAAAATTATTTCTCAAAAATGTTCCTCAAAGAATTCCTTTAAAAAAATTTCTCAATAAACACTTTTCAAAACATTCCACAAAAATATTCCTCAAAAAACTTGCAATAGACATTCCTCAAAAATTAAACCTCAAAAATCATATCTCAAAAACCATATAAAAAAAATTATACCTAACAAGAAAACTAATTCACTTTGCCTTCGGCCACTTAGTCTTCCCATGGCACTTTATATTTTGTCAGCCTCACCAATTCATAATAGTTTAATCCACACCTTGTCTCACCCTTCATGGTGCTGAAGACCATGCCTTTTAGGTACACCCCAAATATCCACCATAATATAACTCTAAATTCCTGTTGTATTTTTTAAATGAAATAAATAAATTTTATTGCTGGTAAATAACCTTGTTTTGCTTAATCTACAGGAACAAAGCATTTCATTCAGGGAAATAATTAGTAGGCTGTTCGAGCCTGAACGCAGGAAAAAATGCCCATTTAGGACACAGTACAAGCTATTCTGTTATAATTTATTCTCACATCACATGGGGACAGCACCGCGAGTGTAATTAGTATGTTACTCATGGGAACACATCATGGTTGAAAACTGTTTTGAGACAGTGGCTAATGACTCAGGAATATATTGACCCAGGAAATAATCAGTGAAATACATTCTGGTGGGTAAGTTTTGTATGGTAGCTATATCCAGCATGACCAATGTGGACGGAATGGATGGTGCGACTAGTATTAGCTGTATGGTCATCGAGGTCTGTATGGGCTATATGGTTGGCATGTCTGGCTCCGTGCGAACAGTACTTTTTGCTCCGTGCCACAACACATACCTTCATTTTACAGAATGTCGTGACTTCCTTGACCATTGGCTGCAAACAGGCTTGTGATTACTGTTATTACAGAAGGCAAAGTTTTTAATTTTCACTCATCGTTCATCACCAGAAATAATGTAAATCTGGTTACCATAAAAAATGCATCTACAATAAATGTAAGCACTCTTCCCCATGCATACACAATTGTGAACTCTCCTCTATAAACCACCATATCCAGGATTCCATAAAAATTTTTGGAACTTGGTTACAAAAAATTGCAGAGTCAAAACATGAATAAAAAAGGCATCATACTCCCAATTGAAGTTCTCACCATTCTGTCAGTCAAATCCGAGGAGGCCAGGCACCCTTACAATATGAGTACCGCAAACAGCTACCTGGCAGACGCAGAGCTGAGCACCCATAGTGCCAAAATACATTCCAAACAGGGACCACAGTTGCGCAGTGGTTAAGAGTGCTTGCCTCCCACCAATAAGAACAGAGTTTGATTCTTGGAGGTGTCACCCTGATTTTCACATGTTGGAGCTGCAGGGGACATAGTCGGTGATTGGTGGTTTCTATCGGGGTACTCCTGTATCCCTCCTTGCATTTCATCACTGCACCATACCCAACCTACTTCATTCTAATTGATACCAACCATTTCAGCTGTTAGGCTCACCAAAATCTCTTTCAATTTTGAAATACAGTAACACATGCACCCCGAAAATGAATGGGCATGGGTAAAATGATTATCATTTTATTTTTGTGCCCTCAAAATATCTGTAGATACCACCATCAATCACTTGAGGAGTGCGGACAAATATTTCCCCTGGTTTTTGACAACATTCGGGACTTTCACATCACTCAGTTCAGTGAAATGACCAGAGTAAAGGGGGAAATGAGTAAAAAAATTGTAGGAAATAATGCAAGGCCCTCAACTCAGCAAAGGAGCTACAATAATGCACAGTGACTAAAGTGCTCACTTCCCATTTATGCAATTTAGGTTCAATCCCTGGTGGGGATTTTTGCATGTGGGAATCACACCAGATGATACCACTGACTGGAAGAGTTAAACTGGTGGGTTACACTGCTTTTCCAACAGCTGGCACGAGAAAATGAAAATCCCCTTGAAGTTCCTGTCTGGGGCATGATCTGTGGATGTGATGAGGGGAAGTTGGTGACCAAGTGGAGCCGACTGCCCTACCCTAGGGACATGTCTGACACTCATGGCCAGCTAGGGTTGCCAGATTTACCCAAAACAAATATGATTTTGCACATTTTGTTTCATGTACTGTTCTTGTATGCAACAGATAAGATAAACTGTGTGCAACCTAACAAAAAATAAATATGATAACAAACTTTATTAGCGAGTCTAGCATCCTTTGAAGAAATGTGTATTCTTTGTTTTCAGAACACTCTCTTTGTATTCAAATAATTCAGTTACGTAACTTTTCCGCAGTCCCAAAAGATAGAATAGAAAACATATTTTGAATCAAAAAAATGTAATTTATTCTATGTTATCAATTCTTGTTAAACAACATTCAAGATTGCCGATATCATAATCAATTTCTCTCAGAAATCTCTCTAAATAACATCACATGCACATTATATTGAAAGAAGCAAATATTTGCTTTGACTTGCAGGTATTTGTCTTTTATTGTCTTTGGATTAAAACAAACAGCAAAGTCAGCCATTTGGGGAATTATTTCGAAATGATAAGAAACAGTACGTTAAATAATTTGAACATGTAGACTATATTGACTATTTGTGAACTACTTGAACAAATGGTTTGATTTAAGTGAAGACAATATTTTCTGTACAATGGACTGCATATCACTAGAATGGCCACCACAATAATTTCAAAAAGTGTTAAAATTGGCTGAATCTTTAGGAATTGTAGATAAGTTGATTTTAGATTATGTGTTTCCAAAATTGACTGAAATTGCTAGTGGTTCTTTTCTGTGGAGTCAGTTGTAAAATTAATTATAAAATTGAGTTCAATGTCTGTATCAGACAGATTGCCATATATTGTTAATCATGAAGTGTCTTAGTTGTGGTAAAAATTCTGCTTAGTACTTTCTCCTCAAATACTTTTATTGAGATAATTTTTTTGTCATGAACTTTACTTGGATAGATGAATGAAACAATTGTGTAGCTAACTTATTGAAATATGAATTGTTTACATTTTTTCAATCACTGTAAAACCTGTACCGATTTGTTTAAAAAAAAAAAACTTCTTTAAGACAAACAAATGCTCANACAGATTGCCATATATTGTTAATCATGAAGTGTCTTAGTTGTGGTAAAAATTCTGCTTAGTACTTTCTCCTCAAATGCTTTTATTGAGATAATTTTTTTGTCATGAACTTTACTTGGATAGATGAATGAAACAATTGTGTAGCTAACTTATTGAAATATGAATTGTTTACATTTTTTCAATCACTGTAAAACCTGTACCGATTTGTTTAAAAAAAAAACTTCTTTAAGACAAACAAATGCTTACTATGGCACACTCAAACAACAAGTGGTTTCAAGTAAACATATTATAATTTGGCCCTGTTTAGTACATATATTAGTCTCCAGTGGTGTATCCAAGTTTGTGAGTGATGGAGGTTTTAATTAAAATAAAACAACTAAATTAATTACTTTTTAAAATTTATTTATAATGCTGTGAAAATGCACACAACTATATACAATAACATATAGCTATATACACACACAACAATAATGTACCCATCTCTAATATTGAGTGAGCACAATATATAATTCTAATCTCAATAATAATTAAAGTTCTTATCACAGTATTTGCTATAGTAACTCAATCCACACTTATTTTTTGCACATATCCAATCAAATTGTCTCTTGCAATCATTCAAAATGTATGTCACCACGCATCTAGTCCCACAGTCCTGCTGGCCAGTTTCACTCTTCACTGTACCGATGCTCGCAGATTTCATTCTCGCTGATCACTGTCGTCACTTCACTGGCTGCACGTACCTGGTGCTTAAGGCTGTACAAGGCTCCAAACACACTACTCGGAGGCATGTCATGGCTTACATAGATCAGTTTTCCCAGTTCAGAAAGTTCCTTACACCCTGAGTTGTGCTGAGGGAGGGCGAGGGTGATAACCAGAGCATTCTTGCAATGATAACTATAGACATTTAATACTCTAAGGATGGAAGCAGCACGAGTCCTGATAGGCTTATCACAGCATGCATTCGAGAAGTGCGGTGTTATCATTAATAATTCTGCCTTGCTATTCTATAGTTGCCAGTGATATCACCTTGCGTCTAAGGAGAGAAGGTGAAGATCTGTTATATATGTATACGACCTTTGTTGATTTAGGATGTGTTAAAAAAATCAGTGTTACCAACACTTCTACTGATTTCCTTTCTGAATATCTGGCAACTTACAGCCAGGTGGAGAAATGAGCTTGGTGAGATGAGGTGACTGGAGCATTGCCGGAATATAAGACCGAGGGGAAAAGTGAGTTCCCCGAGAAAACAAAATCCTCCTGCTAGTCAGCAGCATTGTACTGCGCGATTCCCACGTGCGAAAATCCCCACGGGGGGATTAAACTTGGATCACATAAATTGTAGGTGAGCGCTCTATCCACTGCATTGCTGCGGCTTATTTGCTGATTCGAGGGCCTTACTTTTATTTCCTGCCTTACTCCAGTCATTTCACTGAACTGAGTGATGCAAAAGTGCTGAACATTTACAAGAAATCGGTGAGATTTTTTTTTTTTTGCACTTCAGTTTCTCCTCAAGTGATTGATGGTGATATCAATATTTTTTTAAGGTGCAAAAATATAGCAGTTATAATTTTACCCACTATAATGCATTTTCAGGATGGACATGTGATTGGATTGCTGAATTGAAAGAGATTTTAGCAACGCTTAACAGCTGAAATAATTTGTGTCAGGGTGAAGTGTGTTAGGTATGGGGCAGCGATGAAATGCAGGGAGGGATACAGGAGTACCTCAATAAAAACCACAGATCACCGACAACGTCCTGCACAGCAATCGAGGTGATATCTCCAAGAATCAAACTCTGTTCTTCTTGGTGGGAGGCAAGCACACTAACCACAGCGCAACTGTGGCCCCCGTTTGGAATGTATTTTGGCACCATGGTTGCTTGACCCTGCATCTACCAGGTAGCTGTTGGGGGTAATAATGTTGTAAGGGGGCGGATTTGATTTGCAAATTGGTGAGAACTCTAATTGGGAGTACGATGCCTTTTTTTATTAATGTTTCTATTCAGCAATTTTTTGTAACCATGTTTCAAAAATTTCTATGGAATGCTGGAAATGGTGGTTTACAGAGGAGAGTTCACAATTTTGTATGCATGGGGAAGTGTGCTTACATTTATTGCACTGGTCCTTTTTTTATGGTAACCAGATTTACATTATTTCTGGTGATGAATAATAGTCGAAGATTAAAAACTTTTCCTTCTGTACTCGCAGTAATCACAAACCTATTTGCAGCCAATGTTGAATAAAGTCTCAAAATTCTGTAAAATGAAGGGATGTGTTAACTGGCATGGATTGAAAGGTACTGTTCTCACAGAACCAGACATGCCAACCATATTGGCCAAATAGACCTCGAAGACCATACAGCTCATACCAGTTGCACCAATCATTCCGTCCACATTGGTCATGCTGGACGAACGGCAATACAGAACTTACCAGCCAGACTGTATTTCATTAATTATTTCTTGGGGTTGATACATTTTTGAGTTAATTAGTTTCTGTCTAAAAAATTTTTTCAACCATGATATATTTACTTCAGTACGCTACTAAATGCACTCACAGTGCTGTCACAATATGATGCGAGAACAAATTATTACAGAGCAGCTTGTACAAAGTCCTACATGGGTATATTTCCCTGCATTCATGTCAAAGAGCCTACTTATTATTTCCCCATAATGAAATGTTTTGTTCCTTTAGAATAGGTAAAACAAATTTATTTTCCAGAAAAAATACTAATTTTTTCCATAAAAAATACACAGGAAATTGGAGTTACATTATGGCAGGTATTAAGGGTGTACCTAAGAGGCGTGGTCTTCAGCACTGTGAAGGATAAGACAAGGTGTGGATTGAGATGTAAAGAATTGCTCAGGCTGAGAAAATGTAAAGTACCACAGGAAGACCTGGTGGCAGATGGCAAAGTGTGCCAGTTTTATTTTAAGGTATGGCTTTTGAGGTTTAATTTTTTAAGGAATACTTTTGAAAAAAAAAATTTTCTGGAATGTTTCTTGAGGAATTTCTTTTGAATAATAAATGAGGAATATATTAGAGGAATTTTTTTGAAAAATGTTTTTGAGGAATGGTTTTGAAAAAGTTGTTTGAGGATCTGTTTCAAGGAATGTTTTTGAGAACTGTTTCGAGGAAAGTTTTTGAGAGATATTTTTGAGGAGTGTTTTTGAGAAATGGCTTGAGGAATGTTTAACAATGGTGTGTTGAGAGCCCAATGAGGGTGAAAGGAGGTGGATATGGATCAGTGCCAGAATGAAAGGGTCAGGGAAATGGGAGATCTCAGAGAAAACCTGCTAACTTTTCAGATATAGTTTTAAAAAAAACACGAACTCGCCTACGGCTATGTTCTACATCAGTTGTTTTTGACCAGAATTTTCCTTCAGTGGAAGAAAATTGCCAAATTTAGAACATTGATTTTATTCAGTAACAAAAGTTTACTATAAGACAGTTCTCTGCACTTATTAAGAATTATATAAAAATTTTGTACAAATAGACCACAATAAAGAATTTCATTATTCACAATAAAACATTGAGACAAATTGCTTCTTTGTTGATTACTAAATTCTTACAAATCTTTGCAAAGATCTATTCCGCCACAACCTGGCATAATTAAGAATTTGTAGTCAATGTACAGTATATTAAATATACTTCTTAAGGAACTCTGCCATCAAGTGTCCCATGTTTAGTTGTGTTTCCATCATGATTTCGCTATAAAAATTTTCAAAGGTGGTCTAAAATATTATTCTGCCTGACCCACTCTTAAATTTTCAAATTCACAAAACCACATGTATCTGAACACGAGAGCCAACGCTTCCCTCTGCTGGTTATCGTGTCTGTCCAGTGCTTCGACTGAATCACAAATGTTGTCAGACCTCGAGGAATGGCATTTCTTGGCTCTTTATAGTCCCAAAAGAGATCACAAAACATTGTAGATTGTCTTAGAAATGCATATATTGGCAGCAGTGCAAAATAAAACTATTATGACAAATCAGAAATATGAATTCAAGGTCTTTACATGTGCACCCTAACGTTGTATCAGTTCGGCAACTCAGCCATGGTTTGTGACGTGACGGCGTTGGCAACGCCGGAGTCCTACAACAGGTGTGCGTAGGCAGTAGAGTTTTATGCTTTCTCAAAGCAGGAACACTGCTGATGTGCTAGTGGATGGCGGATCCATTCCACCACCTGTTTATAGTTGCTGCTGCTACTGCTGCTGCTTGGATCAATAGTGCAGGTTTCAGTTGCAGATCAAAGGTAGGAAATATAATTTCCAAAGTAAAAAGAAAAAGCCTCTGTGACAGGCAGGCGTAGAATTCCACGTTGTTACTCAGGAGAAAAACAGAAAAACGGGGCGTTCAAAAGATGCAGGGCATCTCATCCCTTTCATTTATAACAAACAGGAATAAGTATTATTTTATTTGTGTTTGCCTATTTGATTTTCTAAAATAGTAGTGATGCTTTACTATATTTATTCGATGATATTAAATTTATGAGAGCTGTATGCATCTGTATCTACTGGAATTCGTATTTTTGTATAATCATGTTTAGGAGACTTGCATCTGAGGAATAAAATTGTGTTGTCATTTGCATGATTAATAAAGTGTGAAAACTATTGATGCCTGCTACCGTGGTAGAGATTGTACACACATGTGTTCACTTCTCACTTTTCATACAGCTGAAGTTGTGTAGCATTGTGACGTGACTGTGAAGAGGTACTGGAGGGGGGGGGGGATCCTACCATGGCTCAGATATATTTCTTAATAAAGCACGCACACATATAAAAGTACTTTAGTTTTATTTGCAGAAGGTAACAGATTTTTATGGTTTTGTATTTGTGATGAGTGTAACTTTATACAGTAGTCTCGTCACAGTATCTTAATTTTTTTCCGCACAATACATTTTATATATAGATTATTTGTGTGTATAAAGAGTTTTATATTGTCACCGGCAGCTAGAAATATCGCTGCACTTGGCATAATTTAGCTGATAATATAATTTTCCAATGCCTATATTTTTTAACGTATTGATTTTAAACTTGGGAGTAAATGTTTTTAATGACGAGCATCTCTACCTTGGTGATGGAATGCACAAGATCCCCCACTGTACATATCACATAACACGGGGCAGTGATTGAATGTTGAATAACATTTTAGCAAATTAAGGACCCGCAGTACTAATGTATTCGCATTTCTCTTTCGTTTAGTAAAAAAAGTGTTTGTGGCACTTACCTGAGCCACAATCACTATTCTGCGCACGACAAATCCTTTAATGTTTTCTTGCACCTTGGAAGGAATGTAAACAAATCATCACAGTAGCAGCACGGGTACTGACCTATCACCTTTGAAAATGAGATTGATGGCGAACATATACATTAAAAAAAATAAGAAGTTCCAATTATGTATTTTATTTGGTTACATATTCCTCCATAAGCTAGCTGGCCAGAACAGATGCCCCAAATTTAAGCAGAACTTTATAATTTTGCAGGAAAATATATGCGTATTACGAGCACGTCAGATAATACCCTGCAACCTGATGTAATGGAATATCCAAATATAAAATAATTACCAGTCTGAATGCTAAAGAGACAAGGGACAAAAGAGAGTGATCTTTCACCTCTTGCATCAGGCAAGGAACTGTTGAATGGGAGACTTTGTTCACATTAACTTATTTCCCCACTAGCGCGCTCTCGCAGATGATGCTAAAAGCAAGAACAGTAGGTAAGAGCTTTAGCAAGGGTGAATAATTGGTCAGACTATAGTGGTGGGGTGATAGATAACATAATAAATACTAAATGAAGAACAGGCTAAATTAATGGGAGTGGAGGGAGGGGGTCATCTTGAGGAGGGCTGGAGGGGTGTGTGGAGCAAAGGTGTGAGCAAATGGTGAAAAAGTGATGAGGGAGAAGGTATGCTATAAAACAAATAAACTGCAGATGGGTGGAGGAGGAAGTGGGAACAGTTTAACTGCTAATAAAAACTGATGGTGATTGGGTGGGGACGGGGTCAAAAAGAGTCAATAAAAATTGGTGGGAAAGGGGTGTGATATAAATTCAATGAGATGTTAGAGGGGAGCCNGGTGTGACGTAAATCCATTGAGATGTTAGAGATGAGGCAATAAAAATGTATGGTGTTGGTGAAGGGGGTAGTGCCATAACTGAGTAATAGGACGGTGAGTGGTGTGGTGTATTAACCAATGAAAAAATAGTGTTGGGGTCAGTCGTCTTCTGGCCTTTGTGCTGGGAGGATATGATTGTTTCAAACCCTGAACATCCAGCATGTAAGTCGTTAAATTAATCTTTTTTTTTTACTTTTAAATTTAAATGTTTTTTTTGGAAATTTCTTATTTTTAAATTTTTTGAACTTTTTTATAAACTTTAAAAAACTTTTAAAACATAGGAAAAAAAATTTAGAGGTGAATTTTGGTGATTATTTGGGTTTAAGGTCATCCAAGGTCACATGCATAACTCAAGGCCCATGGGCATGAGGTCAAGGTTGAGGTCACCTGTATCCAAGATGGCAGTCAGGTGATGCAGCATCGTGGTGGTCGCCCGGCACCTGGCACCTATTCCTTATCCTGTTGTGCCTGAACTCTAATTTTCATTCTACCAAACTGTTCCCATGTCATCTGATATTCTGTTGTTCTCTATCACACTTGTGATTCCCCTGCCAGCAGTGCTCTTACAAAACTGGGTCATTCCTTCAGGGGGAACCCAGTAGCACTGAAGGAGCTGAACATACTTCTCTAGGAAAGCTAGTGGGTCCTTCATACCCTGACTAAAGAAGTTAGGTAGCGTTTGAAAATAAGCTTGAGTGATTGTGGTTGGATTAAAGGACAGAATGACTCTGGTTGGTTTTTGGCCATTGTTTGAGCGGGGTTGAGCTCTATAATGGAGGCAACAGGCGAAGGGAGCATTACATTTGTTGTTATGTTTCCAGTGGGCAAAGGGCCTTCATTACACATAGTGAGGAATGGGTTGGTAGAAATTGTAGGGGATATCATTTCAACAGATATATTATCACACCACATGACTCATTATTTATTTATTTATTGATGAATGTGATGATTGCTACAGATGATGAGCACACATTTTCATACAGTAGACACTTATAACAATTCCACTGTGTTATAATTACTTTGATAACAAAAATTTTAATACAATAACAAATCACACTCAATTCATTATTACACTTTTGCATCTTAGGGCAGTTCATGGCCATCAGATTGCTGGAGCTGTGATGTGGGCCATTAATTTCAGTGCAGTTACTGTGCCAATATTTCACATAAAAACTGACCATAACAAATAATTTCATATTATGCACGTCTGTGCTCCTTTAATTAATTAACATAAAAACAAATTATACCTTTCCGGAGATGCCGGCATACAATAACCATATGGTTGTGTAAACACATGTGTCTCTCTCCACGGGCAGATCAGACCCAACACTCCTTGCATGTACTGATTAATTACATTTTACACTAATAATTATGCAAAGGTTAAGCTGCTAATCTATACTGAATCTATTAATTATACCTTGATACAACATGTGTTATAGCACTGATTTAAGGGGTCATATAGATGTGCGTGAGTCAACTGATGGTCCCATTTTGATCTGACCATGTGGCGACACTAGTACAGTCCCATGGTTTGGATCCCATGAAACAAACATGTTTGCTCCAACACAACATTATTCCATCATAATGTAGCACAAATGAAGGGAGCACTATGCCATTGTAACACCCGTGATCAGGACGCAGATGTCATGCCTACATTGTTTGTGTGGACCAGGTAATTGTTGATGTGTTGGTGGAAGCGGGTACTTTCCCAAACACTGATGAGATGATACTGCTGATGGCCACTTCCCCAATGCTTGCGATGTCAGCCCAGTGCTGTGCATACACAACATTCGTTACAGTGTGGATTGCACATTGCTGCTGTGCCATCTGGAAGTGCACACACAGTGCACCAATGCACTGTAGAGGGTGCCTGGTGCCTGGGGGCACTTTAGAGTGTGCAGGGCTGCTATGTAAGTTGCCCCAAAAGTAGAGCAATATATATCTGTTTCCCCTCCAGTGTATACAACGAGTTTTATGTGCAAAAACCACGTAATTATTATTACATGAAACCATATTGTGCAACAACTCTTAGAGTTGGCCATGAGCATCACCCATGCCAACCTGACAAGCCACCCCAACATAATCATGTGACCAGGGGCATTTCATATTTAATTAATATTGTGCATTTAAAGTATGTTTTGTAGTGTCTTGTCTTTTCTGCCAAACTGCATAGGAAAACAATATAAACTGTGCTAGGACGGTAGGAGAAGAATAAGCAATGCAACACAACATTTTTTGTCAGTATTTTTAACATGTTAAGTGTGTATTTATGTGTTCATGTAATACACCGAAGAGCCAAAAAAAATTGGTATAGGCGTGCATATGCAAATAACAGAGGTATGGAACCAATCAGAGTAACGCATTGTGGTCAGCAGCGCCTATATAAGACAAAAAATGTCTGGCAAAGTTGCTAGATTGGTTACTGCTGCTACAATGGCAGGTTATCAAGATTTAAGTGAGTTTGAACGTGGTGTTATAGTCGGCGTACGAGAGATGAGACATATCATCTCCGAGGTAGCTATAAAATTAGGATTTTCGCGTACGACCATTTGATGAGTGTACCGTGAATATCGGGAATCCGGTAAAACATCAAATCTTCAACATCGCTGTGGCCGGAAAAAGATTGTGAACGAACGAGACAAACGACGACTGATGAGAATCATTAAACATGACAGACGTGCAACCCTTTCTCAAATTGCCGCTGATTTTAATGCCTCCTGCATACCTTCAGACATTAGTCGAGTCTATGCCACGTTGTCTTACGGCACTTCTGCTTGCTCGCGGGGGCCCTACACAATATTAGGCAGGTGTACCAGTTTTTTGGCTCTTCAGTGTACAATTAAGGGTAATTGTGTATATCATTTCGGGGAGCTTTCCCATAATTTTTTGCATAATTACATTTTTAAAACATAATATTCAATTTGTCCCATTATGGTGGGACAGCTTCCTGTGGGCAGGTTGGTGGCACCGTCATCAGTCTGAAGCAGGCATGAATGAAACAAGGCCACTTGGCATCGCACCTTCTAGGTTCTTTAACAGCCTTTGCTCAATTATTCATGTACAATAGACTTTTACTTTTACATGGCAACTTTAAGGCTTAACATAACTTCATAACCCGGGAGGAGCAACTCTCCTCTCTTGCAGGGTTTGAAACGCCCCAGGAGTGCACCACCCTTAATGGGGAAATCATTAATAATTATTAAGAATAAAATTGGTCCCATTATTGATTCCTATGGCACTCCTACTTGAGTAATATTGATACTGGAAATAACATTTCTAATGTGATTGTCATCATAATATCTGATGGAAGTGATCTGTTTTCTATCTTCAAGATATGATTTAAATAGATTATTGGGCCTAAAAGGGAGAGGAGGCATTGCCAATGTCATAGGGCCATCGGGATCAAGGATAATGTAAGGTAAAAATATAACAAAATCCCTTTCGGGAATTGTATTATTGGTCTCTGCTGATGTTCTGATTCATTTTCATAAGTGTGCATCGTTGTATTAGGCCTAAATCCTGAGTTACACCCTAGTAGAGGTTATTGTTGTGATGGTTTGAGTGAAGTGGTATTAAACATTGGTGTGTCGGAACCTAAATCTTCAAAATTTAAATGTGCCAGTGTAGAGTATTCATTAATGAGGAGAAAAGTAGTCCTTAAGAAAATCCATCAAAGTGCTTAAAAAGACAGGATAAACACTTATTTCTCTTGATCTGTCCGTGGCTAGGAATCTGGACTTCAGAGAAGTTATAGATCAATTTGCCAAAGTGAAAATTGCAAGAAATTTTAGGGTAGATACTACGTACATACAAAAACAGGTTTGTTCGGAAACTCACCCAAAATATTTCAGGAAGTGATTCCTTGGGGATAATGAGGTATACATATACAATACAACTTATAGCCAAACTCAATTCCTAAGGGAGATATGCGCTGTTGGAAATTGAGTGTAGAAATGCTATTTTTCGAAAATATCATAATCGGCGTTGAATCAAATTATTATTCTTGGAGTAATGTTTAGTGTTATTGAGTTCTTCAACCTCTGAAAAAACCGGTGTTAAGATCTACCGCCTTTATAAAAGTAATAGGGGTGCTCACCCTGTTATTGCATACAATTTTGTTGCCTTCATGTTTTATGGAGTTTTGATGCTATCTTATTGAGCGGTTTGCCTTACTTAACAAAAAAGGTCCTCGTGTTGCAAATGTTAGGACCCACCGTTTCCTTTAAAAAACCAAACAAAGTTTTTAGCGGCGACGATGCAATACCTGGTACGTACATACGTAATACTTCATACACGCAGAGGTAAACAGGTTATAAGCAACCGATGTTGCGCCTACTATTCCCGAAAGCATCACAAGTGAAACGAAAGAGGAAGTATGTGCTGGGCTTACAAGCATGTAGGACTGCAGTGTAGACAGCATGCTGAGGTTTACGTGGGAGGAATTGGCTGACATGCATTTGATGTACAGTGTGGCAGGCTGTGGATAAAGCATCTAATTTGTACCTGCAGAAATACCCAAACCACATGACCCCTCAACCATTGGACGTTTGTCGTGAATAACCAACCACATAAGGGAAACACGTACATTGACAATCATAATAATTATTGTACTGTGGTTATTTGGTACTTGCTGATTGCTTATCTAAGCAAAATCGCAGCAACAAGGCATGTTTGTAGTATGTATGCACCACGTATGATTGTGTTACTTAGTATAATTCCCACTTAAGTCCACTTAAGAATAGTCGGTCCAATATTGATTGCTGACAATGTGTTTATCTTTGCGTTCTAAAATATTACCTATGTACCAGGCATTGCAGTGACACCACTGAAAACTTTGCGTGGTTTTTAAAAGTAAACGGTGTGTTGTAGGCACTTGTAATAAGAGGACCTATCTTTTTAAGTAGGATGTATTGCTCAATAAGATAGTATCAAAGCTCCATACAACTCGAAGGCAAAAAAATTATACGCAATAACTGGTTAGCCACCCCTATTATTTTCACAAAGACGAAAGTTCTTGATGCAAAATTTTTCATAGGTCGACTATCTCGATAATGCTAAACATTATCCAGCGAATCATGCTTTAATTCCCCTCCATTTTCAATATTTTGTGAAAAGGCTATTTCTGCACTCATTTTTCAAGGACGTCTATCTCCTGTAGTAATTGAGTTGTATGACATATGTTTATCTCATTTTTCACAAGGAATCATCTTCCAAAATATTTCGGGTGAGTTTCCAAACAGTATGTATGTTAACGCAAAAATGAATTATAAATATTCTGTATTTCAATTAGGTTTCGAGTTGCGTATTTCTACTATGCAGATTGTAAAGTTAATTCCGTGAATAATATGCTACTAACATAAGTTAATCAAAATATGTGGTAAGGGGCCCCTTATAAAAGCTTGCCAGGTTCATGAAAGTCTCTAGTTATGCCTCTGTGTGCGTTGTAAAGTTCTCCTCAAGAGTTAAAATAAATATCTTTACTTTTTAGCTTAAGTAAATATTCTGTGGCAATGACTAATCAGAATATGGCAGTATGTGTTGTTGGTAGAAAGTGGTATTTACGGTTTTAAGCATGCATTAAAATATTAAAGAAGCAAATTTATGATCATGTGTATGATTATATTTGTAAAATTAAATTAACAATGAGAAGAGTGTCTGCCAGGAAATATCCTCCCTGAATAACGATGTGACTAAATGCTTGTTTTATTATGTGATGTTAGGTGATTAATTGTTAGCAAAATGTAAAGATGGCACATTTATCATGCATGTTCATAGAATAGAATTCAAAATTATTGTTTGAATTGTAATTAGTAAACACAGAAGATGTGGTTCCCCAGAAGTTTAAACTTTGCAATTGTCAACCTGGCTAACTCCAGCTTGTGTACTGCGATCACTTGCATGCTACAGGCCACTTGATCTTTTGCTTAACTTCCCACACATGCTACGTGGGCTAAGTAGTGATTATTAATTTTTTCCATGCTAGGTGTGTATTGTCAGGACTAGCCCCTTACTTCTTGTGGAATGATGTAAGCACGTGTGTTTATGAAGGATGCTTGTATTGTATCAGTGTTATGGTATATAATAAAATTGAGTACCATGGGTACATGCATATGTCTGTTTCTATTACGTTAGTGGTGTAGGACATGCTGCTTTACAGCCACAGGAATGGGCATGCCTCACGGTCCCAGTAACAGTGAGGTCTGAGCTAGACTCCTACATTTTATGTTTCCACTGAGAGGTCAGCCACACAAAACTAACAACCACCCTGAGATCAGTCTTATGCCCTGCTCAGACTAGATCAAAGTCGGTTGGCACATAGGTACTTATATACACTGAGTGGCCAAATTATTATGACCACCCCTTCAATACAATGTTGGACCACCTTTTGCTCTTAATACTGCCTGGATTCTTCTTGGCATAGACTCTATGAGATGTTGGTAGGCGGTATGAGGAATTTGAGACCATATCCGATGAACTGCACTTCCCAATTCCTTAAGATTTGATGGTACTGAATCCAGCTGCCTGATGCCACGTTCGATCTCATCCCACAGATTCTCAATTGGATTGAGATTTGGTGATTGTGCATGCCAACTAAGCAAGGTTAAGTCTCTGTCATGCTCTTCGAACCATCTGTGGACAATGCCAGCTTTATGACAGGGAGCATTGTCCTGCTGGAAGTATCCATCCCCGGCAGAGTACACCATTAACATAACAGGGCATTCAGACGTTATTCCACAGGAATCAAAGGACCCATACAATGCCAAGAAAACATCCCCCAACCATAATATTGCCTCCACCAGCTTGAAGTGTTGTGGCAATGCAGTTGGGGTCCATGCTTTCGTGCTGTTTTCTCCATATTTGCACCCTGCCATCTGCATGGTGTAATTGAAAATGTGATTCATCGGATCACATGACCATTTTCCAGTCATCTACTGTCCAATCATTGTGCTCCTTTGCGAACTGGAGATGTATGCTCTTGTTGAAGGCAGACAGTAGAGGCTTTCGAACAGGTCGTCTGCTTCCATAGCCTATATGGTGTAATGTGCTGCAAACAGTTCGTTCAGAGACCTTCGCAGTTGCTCCTTGATTAAGATTCCCCACAATTTGATGTACTGTTGCTCTTCTGTTGGACTGGACAACTCTGGCAAGTCTCCTTTCAGATCGAGCATTCAGTAGCCTGTGACGACCACAAGCCTGACGTTGAGACCCGGTTTTCTGCTTGATAGTCCACTCTCTGTAAACATTAATAACTGCTGCTGTCGAACACTTCACAGTGCAGCCATTTTGCTGATACTGGTTCTGACGCTTCAATCGCCTACAATCATCCCGCGTTCAAACTCAGTTAAATCACATTTTTTGCACATTTCTTTGCAAGCAACACAGTTCAATTGATGCTTCACTTGTCCTGCATTCCCATTTTATAGTTATCTTGCCCTCTAGCGGCAACAACGTGTAGTTATGGCCGATCTGCGTGTAAGTGTCAAGTGGTCATAATAATTTGGCCACTCAGTGTATATCTTTATGTTCTGCCTGGTGTTCACCCCATGAAAGATGGGACCACAGACAATAGCATGGCAACTGGGTGCTAATACGTACCTTGTGCAACATGAATAAGGATGCCATACAGAGGTACAATGGGACGACATGCCTTATGCAGACATCTGGGAGGCACTGCCTACCAATACTGCCCCATCGCCCTCAGGAATACCCAGAGAGAGCCCAACTCACAGGCCAGACCATCACCTGAGACGGCCCCGATTTGACCCAAAGCCACAGCAAAGCAGGTGTCAACTGATGCCAAGATGCCGGGTATCCTAATGCATGACAACCTAATGCTGGAGATTACTGAACCAGAGGAGGAGGTGACCCCCACCCAGGGCAGCTGGGGTCCCAACTACAGACTCAAGTACACTATATTTTAGGTGTTGTCAAACAGATGCCCCACTGTCTGGCCTTCACCAGATCAAGAGTCTATGATGACATGGTCGGAGAGGAGGAGGAGAGCCAGCAGCTGGAGGTGCCACTGATACAGATGCAGGTGTAAGGGCAACCGTGGAGGGAGACAACAGGTACTATGATGGATCTCACCTTCCGGATAGGCAGACGCACTCCCCAGCACTTGGGAGCCCGCTGGAGGTGTCAATTGCATGGTGCCAGAAGGACCAGAGGGGTTGGTACCAGCTGGAACTAAAACGCCACCTACATTGCCAGAACTGCTGCATCCCAACCCATGAGAAATGGGAGACCAGGGATGAGGTAGAGGAGGTGGACCTGAGAAACATGCTGATCTTCATAATATGGGCATCGGACACTGGAGGACAGAGACGACTATGTTCAATCAAGAGGGATGAGAGAGATGACCAGTGTCTAGGAGCTGATGACGAGTGCCAGCGCAGACCATACAGCCAGCCCCCTTGCATTTATTGCAGAAATTATTATTGATTAGTGACTACTGTGCCACCATGTAAAAAAAATCTTGAGTGATTAAAACCCTTTGATGAATGGTTTATGAGTAAAGCATATTGGAACAGTTGTGGAGATTGAAATGCACTGGTAGAGAATGTACGTGTCACATCATGCATGCTTGTAGGTAATATTTCACCCTATGAATGAGCTGTAAAATACATTTGCTGTGCCATGCTACCGTGTGTCAAGGTACTCATGGGAAGAGATGGCGGACATGCATTTGGCATATGGCATAGAAAGCTGCAATGTGTACAGAGCCCATAGATTGTACCAAGACAGGTACCCACAATGTGTCACCCCACATCATATCACCTCTACAGCAATTCACCATCTCTTGTGGAAGACATGTACATTTCCACTAAATGTGTACATTTCATACTAGTTCTATCATTCTTTATAATAACGCACAGATCAAGGAGTTAAATAAATTATGTGACTGGTTATCTGTTCTGAGATGATGAATTAAGTTCTGTGTATTTGAGGCCATGCCTGCTTGCACAGTTATTTGACATCTGAGTTGGGGCATGGAAATGTGTGGTGTTTGTTGGTTACTAAGAGTAGCTTTTTTTGGACTGTAAGTCCTGCCACTTTTTGCTCTTAATAGCTTTTACAACATAATGGTGCAGGTATTGATAAGCAGTAATAGACGTGCATTCTAGGTCACTGCAAATGCTCCACCTACAGGAACATTATTGTTTTGTCTCAGTCCAGGTGGTCGATCATGAACCAGGCGTACACCACAACTTGAAGATGTATTACGTATAATTACGGATGAACTGTCAACAAGTACTCCCCACATTCGGAGTACACTACAAGTGGCCCATTATACAATCTGGGATGTTTTACGTGAGCAGTGTTTGTGCCCTTACCATACACAGGGTGCTCAAACATTAGAACCACAGAATTTTCAACCTAGAGAAGAATTTTCGTGGTGCTATCTTCAATGTGCTACTAACGACCCTGGCTGCCCCAGCAAGGTACTATTTACTGATGAGTCCACCTTTGGTCATGCCGGTGTGAGCAACAGCAACAGATATTCCTGGGCTGATGGAAATCCCACATGTCATATCATTAAGAGGCTACCAACAAAGGTTCTCTATTAACTTGTGGATGGGTACACTTTGTGACCATATTATCATACCATGTATTTCCTGGACGGCTGATGCCACAACAGTACCCAGTGTTTATACGAGAACACATAGCAAGAGTTGTTAGAAGTAGTACTTGTAGACGTACAGGCAATAATGTTGTTCCAACATGATGGTGGGCTCCACATTACAGACAAGGAGTAAGGCAACTCCTTGACCATGTACACCCAGACAGATGGATCGGTCATCCTGGTCTTGTTGCATGGCCACCACTATCTCCTGATTTGATTTTAACATCTTAGATATTTTAACAATGGGGCTATGTGAAGGCATAATTGTACCAGACACCTGTCACGAGTGTTGAAGACTTGATAAGAATGGTTGGGTATGTCATCAGGGATGCTGCAGACAATCTGCAAGGGTTTATTCTGTGTGCATCAATCCCTGCTCTGGTGCTGTTGTTTGCGCAGTGACAAAAGCATAGGGTATTTGAACACTTATTTAAAGTAGATACATCTAATATTTAATTAAATAATACATTGACAGCATATATATATATTCAATGCTGTTTAATCAGTGTATGTTTGTGTAGCCTGCTGTTATTTGGTACATTCTCTACCAGTGTATTGAAGTCTCTATATCCCCCTCCCCCTTTTATTCTTTTCTCGCAAACAGTTTATAGAAGAATTTTAATCACTTGAGCTTTTTTTTTTTGTGTGTTGGCACTGATTCCCGGTGGCACCAATGAGGTTCAGCAATGATCTAAGATCAAATACCGGCTTGATCCTGGTTCAGCACATTTTGCTGTTGTACCATTGTGTTCGCCACGCCGAACTAAGATGAATTTCAACCTCGCCTTGAACCATGCGTTTTGGTGGTTCAGGAGGATGATCTTGGATCATCGTATTTATACAAATGCTTTATTAAAAAATGTGAAAGTTATATTGAAAGCAAATTTGTTTTACAAATGGCATAAACATTCAAATATGAGGTATTTAAGCTTTGTTTTGCACATAAAATTTATTTTAAGTGTTGATAAAGTGAACAGAGAAGAATAAAGCGGGGTTTATAAACTACGCAAGAAATTCAAGCACGCAAGAAATGTAAAAATGCTAACAGTCAAATGTTCATATTTCAAAGGTACAATTTATAAACTCTCCAGGATGCAAGAACGCAACACAAGAGTTGGTCAAATTTCAACTTCTTGCATTCTTGCTTGTGTTTTGTGCCTTCTAAATTAGCCATGATCGATTGCAAAATCATTTTACACTCATACAGAAGGCTGTGATTTTCAATTATTATTATATTATTTGCTTGTACAATGAATTTATGCCTATATTTAGGTGTTGTATCATAAATTAAGAGTATAATTATGTATTAAAATATTATAGTATCATCATCTTACTGAGAAAATGTAATAGTGTCCTTACAAATTTGTTATTCACGCATTTAAAAACTATATACCAGTAAATTCACAAAGCTCAAGATTTAAGAAATAATCTATACAAAACAAATATGCTTGGAAAAAAAACCACATGTTCATTAAAAAGCATTATGGAAATAAATTTTTTGTACTTGTTTGGTATTTCCATTTTACAATGTTGGTGACGTCTTGCATCTTGCAATGTTTATAAACAATAATAATTTTCTTGTGTTGCGTTGTTTATAACCTGGCCTGAATGTCTGTGCTGAATATTTTGATGCAGACCGCGGCTTTCTCCAGAGCCCTTGTCGACCCGCGCACACCATCTAGCGGAGCAGGTAGGAACTATATACAAAAGGTACCGGCCGCATGACCGGATGCCACATGCCCACGTTATGCTACCAAAATCAGTGTAGTGACTTTCACTGCCACAAGGCATAACTATGTTTTAACTGCATTAAAAAGCCTGATCAACCCAACATAATTACTACAGTAATTATTAGCAATACGGGAAATGGATGTGAGAAAATCCCTACACGGGTAACAGAATACCGATGATGCAAAGTGCCGACCACTTGGTCGCCGAGAACTAATTAATCAAGTAACTTTATGAGAACCTAAATAATGCATCGTGTATCCCTTTTTAAAAGAATGCGGCAGTAACTAGTGGTGTCACTAAAAAATGCTGTTCATAATTAATTTGAGATACATGGGTTGACTCCGGCAGTGGAACACTTCAACTCTAACCGAACCATGCCAAAATTCTCATTGCAAACTAATGTAATTTTAATATTAAATCAAAGGCTTTATAATTTATATATTATCATTCTCTCCAATGTTTAAAAGGGTTCTGTGTGTGTATTCTCTTTTTCAAGTAGTGGCAAGGACTCACTATAATAATATTGATAATGCTATAAAAATTATTGCCACATAATTTTTATCACTTTTTCGTATCTCCATGTGAACCAAAATTCATGTAATTGCAAATTGCAATGTATTTTCAAGGGCTATATATTTCATTTCACTCATTTCATCTTTTGTCAAAGGATATTCTGTTTTGGCGGGCGGATGCCAACTACTGTTACCTCTGCCATGCTACCCCTTCTTCAGTCTGAGAGTAGCAGGTATCAGGGCAGGTTGCATCATGCGGCTTGGGGGTGAAGCAAATTTGTACTTCAACCACGTTCACTGCAATAGACTTTAATTGTACCTGAATATTTTTATTTAACTTCTTCATGCACCCCTGAGTATGCCTCCCTTCCAGAGCAGACTCAGGGCCCCTCCGGCTTAATGTACAACATAATCTTTTGTTCACGTCAGTTGATGCCTTTGTCATAGCAGCTTAGACTAGTGCAGGGCCTCGTGCCGCATGCCCGCTTCAGTTTCTGTACCATCTCATTTGGACTTTCTCAAATAAAACTGGTATTTTCTTGAAACCGATGTGTATGTGTACCTTATTCCTGCTTCACGGGATCTTAAGGGCGACGGTCCCTTACAACCGTCAACTACCTGTGCCATGCTTCTCTACATCACGTAAGTCTAAGTGTATTTTGTGAAATTGGAAGGGTTTATGTCAGTGCATTGGAACTGCATGCTGGGGAGCCACAATACCCTAGTTCGGGAGTGTATATGTTATGTCGCATATCTAGCCGCCAACGTCAATCATCATGCGCTACCTCAAGACACGGGGTGTAGGGTCCATTAGCCCTGGCTTTTCGAACACGGTCCACCTCAAGAGTCTTGTGCTAACCTGAGCGGATTCCTTTAACTGGTTAGCTGGTGCCCTCCGGACATTAGTCTCATCACCGGGACCCTGTGACCAACCCCGAAATGTGTAAATAGGTTATGTGAAAATGAAATAAACATTACCAATTCTTTGTTTTTATTTGAAAATTGCATAATATTTTCATGTAGGGGCTACATAAATGAAATAAATTTTCATCTTTATGAAGCGAACAGTGAAGTTTGACATGCTGTGCTAAATTTAGGTTATGTGCAAGTATTTTAGGTTAATAATCACTACAGTGTCTTTTTGTTTATTCCATAGACGTGTGTCATATTATTGCAATTTGTATTTTTCTGAATCAGAGTTCTGATAATGAAGATAATCAATTAAACTGATGGGTAAGACTTCCCTGTGCCTTTTCTTTATCTTTTTAAAAAACTGCATCCAAATGTTTATTTTTGACAACAGATATTTTTTCTTCTACGAGATCAATAAGTAAATTTTTTTCCTTCTTGTAAAAGTTAATTTGTCTCTGTTCCAGGTCTTTAAATGTAAATAAATTAAACTCGATTATACAATGCAGCCAATTCATCTATTCAAGATAACCACCCAAAATAAAATAATCCTTTTCGGAACTATAAAATCACACATTTGTAGCCAATAAAAAGTGACCAGCAATTTTCTCACCACTGTTGCCGCTTTGTGCATACCGATGAACCAGAGATCATATGATCAGAGATCAAATAAGCCAAGATCTTGGTGGCGCAATGTTTACAACTGTGATCCTTGGATAATTTTTAAACTACGATTGGCTGATACCGGATCGGAAGTCCTAATGGTGCAACTGGGCATTAGTCACTAATCCATCATAATTTCTGCAATAAATGTAAGAGTTTGCATTTTTCTAATGATTTACAAGGGTGGCAACCCTGATATGTGTGGGAAGAGCATTGATTTTCGCAGTGTTTGTGTTTGCATCTTTTGCATAGTCCTACTGTTTGTTACCTAGCAAACAAAGCATTGTGTCATAATATTTATCTGTTTACTTTTAATTTAATATATTCACGATGAAGGGACAAAGAACTAGGGTACAAGTTCACCTCCAGAAATACAATGTTGGAGCCCCATTTGAGATTATGGCAGTAGACATTTTGAACCCATTGCCTGCCATAGATGTGTCTTCGCAGTTGGACATGGTGGGCATGTTGCAGGTATCGGTTGTCGAAATATGGCTCCAAGGCGAACACCAGTGTGGGGTACTCCAGTCAATATCGCTCTGGCAGGGATTGCAATATGCTCAGTGTGGTAACCCTTAATACAGCCTCAAGGTAATAATCCCACTGTTCAACTGACCAGCCATTCAGAGTGGTGACTATTTCATACTTGTGCTACTATTCCAGCCAAGGGGTTTACCTTAGGGGGAGTGGACTTAACTTTGTCCCCCTTCCCCATCTCTGGCTGAGAGATACCAATGCTGCAGTTCTTCTGGCAACCTTCCAAGATTGTTGCATTGGCTATAACATGATTTATTTTCCCACTTGTTTCAGCTGTTGGCTCATTGATAATGGAACCACACTCTTCACTTGTCCCACCATGCCTACCACTTCACTGCTGGATAATTCCTGCCATTCCTTCTTTAGTGCAATAATTTCCTGATTTATTTCATTCTCTCAATTCTTCACTTTTTCATTGACACTGTCCATTCTTACGTTTACACTGTTCGTTCTTTCGTTTACACTGTTTGTTCTTTCATTAACACAGACTTACACTGTCAGTTTTCTTGTTCACACAGTCTAGTGCTATTTTAACTATCTCACTAATGCCTTCTATCTTCCTTTTAACATTTTCATTTACTGTATCTATTTTTCTATATAAATTATCTGTTTTATTGTGTACTAAAACACCTGTTCCCTATTACTTATTTGGCTGATAACATTCTTGTTAACACTAATTATTTGGTTATATACATTCCTGGTAACACTATTTGCAATACTGTTTATCTGGGTGTTTATTTTTGCACTCACATTAACCATTTGGCTACTTGGCCCTCAACTAATGCTTCCAGTGCAGCAGACATTTTCCTCATTTTCATTCACTGTGATGCCTACACAAATCAATCCTAATTTTGCAGCCTATTGTTATTATTGTTTTAAACGTTTATCTTATTAATTAATTAATTCATTTACAAATTGATTACTGAATAACTGCTTCCATCTCACGTCTGACATCTGTATAACAAATCACCAAGGGTGTATCTAGGTTAATGCGGGATGGTCTTAATAAAAATTAAAGAACTTAATTTAATTCCTTAATTTATTTATAAATATGTGAAATAGATACATATATTATTTACAAACTACGTTTAATTGTCTATTCCTAATATTAACAGTTGCAATTTTATCAGTAAATGCAAATTTTGTTCTAATCTCAGTTCTAATTAAAGCCCTAAGTTCTGTACTTATTGTATGTACAGGTACTCAATCTTCACTCATTAATTACACATATTTAATCAAAATGTCCATTTCCATACATTTACATCATCCTGATGCCTGTAACTCATAAGACCCATTTTCTTACAGTCCAGCAGGTTAGTCACAGGTTCTGCTGTCCTGATAGTCACATACTATATATGTTGGTCACTACACCATTGCCTATCATCTTCCAACTCGTTCACATCATCTACACTTGGCACCAATGAAAAGGCATGCCTTGGCTTTTCTACCTGACACGGCGTGTCCCATAAAGTTCTTCGTGCCTTGAGTCATGTTAATTGGGGTGACGTCCAAAAACTTTTTGCAATGTCTTTCAAGTTGTTGACTCTTCCAGCAGGCAGGAATGACATCAGTCCTGTTAGCAATAACCAAACAGGTGGTGGCCCTTCTTTCCCCCCTTACTGGCCACTGATGATGTCGTCGGGGAGGGATAACCACTGAACTTTTGGGGAAAGGAAGCAGAGATAAACCAGCCTGCACGGCGATGTTGTCATGCTGCAATATAAATTATTATTGGCAAGCTGTATGTACAGAACTTCTCCTATAGTAAATTATATGTATTACATTATTTCACTTAAATTAAATAACTGTAAAATTTATCAAAACTCAATTATAACGTGAATTTTGAAGGATCAGTGGGAATGGATGCTAAGAGTGTGCCATAGCACAAATAATGTTGACATTGATGGTTTCAAGCTCTATATTTTCAGTAAAATGTATATCAAAAACCTTTATGGGATCATAAAATACATTAAATTATGTAAAAAATTATGTAAAAGCATTACAATCAAAATTCCCTCTCATTCACAAAGGCTTGATAAATTGATTACAAAACTTGATGAATTATATTAAGATTGAAAAATACAACTTCCAAACTATATGAATGGAAAAAAGTATTATTTACCAATCTTTAAATGACTTTCAAAACAATTATTAGAAAAAGTTGACTTGATTACATTTTTTGACCAATTAGAAAGGTGGGCAACTGTTTAAGCCCAGTAAAGCCTCTGTTTCTTAAAAAAGGAACATATTAAAATTACTATTAAAAAAGGTTATAATTTTGGTGGAGGCAGTCAAAAGACCCATCAGAGCTCCAACCGAATAAAACTGTTGCAGACAAAACACATATTAAAACGTAATTGAAACAGCCCAATGTGAGAGTTGTGGACACCATTATTAATTTAAAATGATTAATTCTTGAGCGGCGGACAAGACAGTTCACAACACGTTAAAACAAGGAGAGACAGTAACACAACCGTTTTAGTTTAACCGAAACAGAATTTCGACAGGCAACCAAAATCACAATTTTGAAAAAAAAACTAGCATTACTGCTCACCCAAGATGAACACAACTATGATACACAAAACACTCAAAAATTTAAAAGAGCCCAACATACACACAAAAATTTTCCATGACTCACCTTTAATTATGCCCTAATGCTCGACGGCTCATGCAACAAGACTAAATTAAAATGTGCCACATCACGGCCTCAACATACTAGAAGACAAGTGCGGCAGTTTAAACCATTTGAAAATCTCTTGCAGGCGTCATGTTCAGGCGATGACAGTGCATAAAATAGGAAGAGTTCCATGCACGCAACAACTTAAATAAACTCAAAACTGTATAAAAAATTATGACGCACGAACGGGGGGGAAAACAAGGGAGGGAGGAAAGAAGAGGGAATCCAGGCTGAGCAAAGAGTATACCACCGCATCATGTAGAAAGCAAAGAAAACGTCTTCCGCGACGGCCGCTAGCATCACAACCCCCACCCCAAAACATGTGCTCTGGCGACCAATCTGTAAACATCTTGATGAAACATCAAACACAATACACAAAGAATCAGTTAGTAGAAAAACTCATAGACACAAAGAAGTAGAAACTGTAGTGTAGAAAGAAGAAATCCATAGATAGATAGATCTCAAAGTAACATGCAGGTCAGTCCAAAATTCAAACAATGAGACAAGGAGTGATCAGCTCCTTCTAAAAGTTGTCCCCGGAGATGGTGGGCAACCAAGTGTGAAGGCAACTTAGCGCCAAAAGAGCCGGTCTCTTCTCGAGCACAAAGTACAACATCAGGGGGGTTGCGGAAAGTAACCATCCAAAACTCTGTCTCTTCCAGCAGCAAACTCAAACAGCACTTCAGCAGTACGACGATGACAACACAGGGTGGGCTTGGCACAGTGTGGTGGAAAGACGGGAACAAAGCAAAAATAGTAAAGGTTTAGAAAAAGAGAAACACAATAACCAAAATAACACAGGATAAGGAATAAGGAAACAAGCGTGCATTTACAATTTCAAAACAAGAAACAGCCAAATTGCAGGTACGTACACATAATAAATTTGAACAATTAATTGCGTTGCTAATAAGCCTTTAACTGAGACACGTGTGCTTCTGTGAAGGAGCGATTAGAGCTGGGCAAAACAAGGCTGACTGTAATAGGCCCCAAAAATTTACTGATTTGAAACGGCCCTAAAAATTTTATTATGAACTTCCCAGTTATATCCTTCCCCATATCTGCCAACATGTAATTCTTGCACAGGACCAGGTCTCCTAACTTTAAATTTATTGGCAACCTTTTCTGGTCTATTTTAGCTACTACCTGCAGCTTTGCTGCCCTGAGCCTACAGTCAACCTCCAGCAGGCAATCACGATCAGGGTCACCAAGGAGGGAGGGAAAAGGGGGATCATTCCAGATATTGAGTAAAGGATGGCTAAGAGGAAGACCAAGAAAAGGGAGTGAAGGAGGAACTCCCAAGGAATCATGAAGTGCGCTATTGAATCCTACATTTATAAAATAAGGATCCTGATCCCACTTACACANAGGAGGAACTCCCAAGGAATCATGAAGTGCGCTATTGAATCCTACATTTATAAAATAAGGATCCTGATCCCACTTAGTATGGTCCTAATTATAGAAAATAGTTAAACAAGCCTTCATTTTCTTATTAAATCTTTCTACCTGATTGGCTTTGGGTTAGAAGGGACTGGAATTTAAATGTTTGATTGGAATTGAAATGTTTGATAGCCCAGCGAAAACACATATTATTAAAAACATTAGATGTGAAATATTTTGCATTATTGATGACAATCTCAACAGGAGCACATCACTATCCATACATGATCAGTAAGCACTTTAACACTTGACAGGGCTTTCATATTACACAGTAGTAACAGAATGACAAACTTAGTGAATGTATCCAACAAAATTAAAATACATACATTTTCCTTTGTAGATCTAAGGGTCCAAATATCTCAAGATGAACATTGCTTCAAGGCGCTTGGAGAATCCGCGTTATCGCCTGCTCTATGTTAGTATGCCGAGCCTGCTTATATTTTTGCCATAAGTCACACGAATGCACGAAGTCAGAAACATTGCCTTTTAAACTAGGCCAGGCAAATTGCACCGTAATCTTGTTACAAGTCTTATTGATGCCCAGATGACCACCAAACACAGAATAATGAAAATATGATAAAACCATGGGCCTCAATGATTTCGGAACAACTATCTTGTGAGCACGTCCATTTCTTTCGGTGAAGAACAAGATTTAACTTTCCACAATGTAGGGAAGTGCTGCACCACCACTCAGATCCATCGTAACCTGGGTACAGAAGGTGCCTGGGCCTGGTGTAACTTCACAAAAAACTGAGGGAAAACCTGTATAAGATTAAGAAAAGCATCAGAAACTGCCACATTTTCTATCTCCAAATCTGCCGGATCATACACTCTGGAGAGGGCATCTGCTACCTGGTTTTCGCAGCCTCGGACGTGATGTACTTTGAAACGAAAACGTGATAATCGCAAAACCCAGCGACCTAGCTTACTCAACAGTTGAGGGTGATTTAAAACCCAGCTTAATGTTTGGTTGTCTGTGTATAGATCACATTCCTCATGTTCTATGTAGAAATTTCTCTAGCCCATAGATACAAGCCAAGGTTTCTTTTTCATAAATGCCTAATTTACGTTCAGTCTTAGTGGGACTGCGACTGGCGAAAGCCACTGACTGGCGCAAGCCACTTACTGGTGCCAAGCCTAATTCAGTCCGTTGGCTCAGGACAGCACCTAAAGCCGGTGATGAGGCATCGACCTGTACAATGAAACTGTGCGAAAAATCCGGTAGAAGGAGCATTGGGGGAGAAGACAACTTCTGCTTCAGCAAGGAAAAGGCAGACTCCTACCCCTGACCCCATTGGAACTCAACTCCCTTCTTTTTCAGCAGGTTAAATGGTGCTGCCAATTCTGAGAAATGCTCTATAAAACAAGAATAATAGCCTAGTATACCTAAAAACTTTTGATTTCCCTTCAGAGTTTTAGGGCGAGGGAAATTTAATATCAGGGCCAAACAGGTCAATCATCAGTTGACCTTTGCAGAGCAGATAACCTAAAAATTTAACCTTGTGATATCTCAAGGTGACCTTATCAGGATTAACCATCGAACCCACCTACCACATTTTAAGAAACACCTGACTCAAGTGGGACAAATGGAATTCCAGATCATCACTGTACACAATGATGTCATCAATATAATTAAAAACAAACTTAAATTTTTACTCTTACAAGACGTGATCTAATACCTAGGACAACGGTTGACTGCCAAAATTAGAGCCCATGGGAATACGTGTGAACTCGAACTGGCTCCACAGCATGCTAAAGGCAGTATATTTCCTACTATCCTATGCCACCATTGCTGAACATCACCATTCAACCTGTCCCCAATGCAGGTTGGCCAATCTTCCTCCTCAACGCCGTACCTTTACAGTCTGTTTGCACAGTCATGCAGGAAGGTAGCTGGGTCCTCAGTTGGTAGGCCTGCCAAGCTGGGCAGGGATTGAAAACGTGCTGTCATGGATGCAGATGTTGCTGTATGGTTGTTATTGCGTCTGGAGGGGGTGTGGCGCCATACGGTCTTGTGGCCACATGGAGTAAGGTTTAAAATACGTCAGTGGAGGGGCGGGCGGTGAGGCGTGGCTGCATGCGCCCTGGAATCTGCATTGCAGTGGCAGCAAGCTGTGTTGTAGTGTGCACTGTTGACACACAAATCTTTCTCTGCCAGGATCACACCATTCATTCCTTGAGACAAATTTCCGATGGGCCTTCAGCCCGCAGCTGTCACAGCACGTGAGTTCCGAGTTCATTCCCTGATAGTGGGGTTGTTGACATGACTCTTTTTGATTGTAGCTGGTAACAATGAAGATGGCTGGTTGAGCTGTTGTGGAGACAGTGGCAGGTGGGCGTGACAGATCCTGACACCATGCACACTGAAAGAAGTTTTCTGAATTTATAGTGGTCAGTTCCTGCTGTGTCACGTACTTGTTGTGATACACTCGGTGGCACAGAGTGCACGCAAGGGTGGCTTGGCTAAGTCCGTAACACCAACGCACATTGCTGCATTTTCAAACAGTTCTCTGAAAGTTAATTGGTGCAGTTGGGGATTTGTTCAAGACGGCACACTTGCAGCCCACTGTGTCGCGTACAGGGTTGACTTTACCCCTTACCTGACGAGATCTCACACAGTGGTCACAGAGTTGGCCATTTCGCCTATGGGGGTATATGCCACTGCCTCAGAAAACACAGTTCAAGGTTAATGCTGTCAATATCCTCAAGCAGTTGCTGGGTTTCCACGGAGTTTTCACCCTGACAGGTGCTAGATTGAGGTTGCACTAACGATAATGTATTGGATCTGGGTTCAGTAGTGGGTACACACACTTCAAGCACAGATGTTCCACTATGCTGTTGGAGGTATGCCAGGCTATCAACCCTCTATTGCATCGTGCTTGGTGGGGAAACTCCATTGTCGTGCCCAGCTGATCTTCGCTGGGGTAAACAGACCACCTGGCCCATGGCTGCCTCCCTACGCCACGCATGGTAGAGGTGACCCACCCGAGTAGATGGAGGGTTGTGCATCATACATGCATGCTGCCAGCTGCTGCCTCCCTGTCTCACCCGGTAGGGTGAGAGGGGGGTTGGGTGGTGCTCCTCAAGATGGCGGCATTCTGTCCTATTACTGGCTTCTCTGTTGTGTAGCTTGACAGCGGCGTGGTTAGCTTATGGTCCCCATGTTACTGATTAGTTTTCCGTGCTGGCACTGAGTCTTGGTGAGCTGACGTGGGCACCACCTCCTGATGGCATGGAAATTGCAAATTTGGGTGCAAGAATTTTTTGCCAGGAATTCTGAAATGTTGGCAAAAACACATTATTTTATACAGAAAATGTGACACATAGAAAAATTGCACTTGCAACAACATGGATAGGCTCACACACTTAGGTCAGGTATAAAGGCAGGTTTTGCATGGCATAGGAAGTTAATTAGATAAGAATTAGCCACATGCTTGTGCAAACCATTTGAGGCAGGAAATGGTATATAAAATTAGTGAAGTGGTAAAGGTTTTAGTGCCATGTTGGGCGCTATTTGACTGGCTGTCGTGGTCTCAGGAGCGAGGAGAAGGTAGGTTGAATTTACGGTACCTTGTTTTTCGGAGGTGGTTGTAAAATATATAGAACAGGTGCCAGCTCAGACAAAGCAAGAGACTCCTCTCGGATGTGTTCACTCATGTGGCTCCTGAGATCACCCCGCGACAAAGTGATGTCGTAATGATGATGTAATCCAAATCCAATTTATGCCTGCCTGACTGAGGGCGTAGGCTCCCTCATATGCTACTAACACTGGGTAAGACTGTTATATGGGTAATCTCACATGCCCTAGAAACACCAGTAAATTAGTAAGACACTTTAGGTTTCTGGTTGCACAGTGGGTAGAGCACCCACAAATAGTTACACGGCCGTGAATTGGCCAAAAGTGAATTGAAAACACACATCTGGAATTGCACTGAATTTACTGACTGATTATTCTTCCTGAGAGGCACTTATACCAGTGTTACGGCTAAGGCGCGTTACCGACCTATACGAAACACAGGTGCGTTGCCTAAATTAATGAAAGGTAGTTACATCCCCAGCACGATTTGAGCTGGCGGGGTTGGGAGCGACACAGTCTCCGGGTTAAACAAAAAAGAATGAAGTTCTATACAAAATAATTACTATTGAAAATCAAGTGGTCAGTGCAAGAATGTTGAGGACCTGGAGACATGCGGCATGTGGCTACTCCCGACAAACGCTCATAACCAACTGAAAGAACATAGCAGTATCCGCCGTGACACCAGTCATATGTGCGCCAATTGAGTGGAATAGTACATAAACACTTTAATAATAAAAACAAATAAGCAGAAACACAATTACACTGATTATAAAGACATAAAAGACACTTGATGTTAATTTGCATAAGCAAATTGTATATGAAAACTAAATGGGTTGGTACTGAGTACTGAGCAACATAATTTTGATTACATCTGGTGCTGTCTTTCCCAGTATGATGTTTATTTGAATGTGCTTATGACACACTTGGCATTATATTTGAATAATTGCAAAAATTTCTAAAACTAAAAGGTGGCAGTGGATAGCTTGCAGTGGACAAGTCCATTCTCACCCCGGGAGGGGTGTGGTCAGCCATGCTCGATTAGAGTAAAAACAAAGCTAATTTCATCCATTCTGCAAATTAGTATGTTTAATTGATGGCTTCTCACTTTACGCATTTTATACAATTTTATCACACTCGCAATACAAATAAAACACATGCACGGGGATGTAAACATGAAATGCAGGGGGGAACACGAAGAGTTGTGGAAACACTGTAACCATTGTGACCCCCTCACTACATTAATTTCTCCTGGCAGTATTCTTACTAGGGACTTCTCCTGGTAGTGTTGGTCGACCCGAATTATCACACCCTCAAAAAATGTCTCTTGAGGGCAAGAAAGTGGGACGGCCACATGACTCCAGTGGTGATTGGAAAGTAGCAACAGTTGGGTGCACTCTAGCACACATCACCGGCATTGGAGTCAGGGGAAGTGACTGCCATCTTGGGGTTGACTCATCCCTAGTAGACGGTACGTCATAGATGCGCTGTTGTAGTGGGACGAATGGGGTAAGGGAGGAGGGACGCGGCTCGTATCACATGCATGCTGGTTAAAAGAGGCAAAAAAAAATGAACACTAAAAGAAAGAGCGTTAATTAAAACTAAAATCATCCAGAGGTTTAAAAAAAAAAACAAATTAGTCAAGAGTTACATTTATGTTTTAAATGTAAGGCAAACATTATAACATATTACTGGCATTATGAAAATGAAAGTTAATATTTATAACATGATGAAAACAAAATATTAAAATGGACCGCATAAGAGGGGTCCTCTTACAGGAAGTTTTTAAACGTAGAAGTACAATAACATTTAAATGCCAGAAAACTTTGTAGTATAACAATATTAGTATTTGATGACATGAGTTCATTTATGTAGAACTTTTCTTGCAGGGAAAATCTTTCTAACTATATATTTTTAATTCCCAAAAATTTAAATTAAATAAAGTTAAAAAAAAATTAGAAATGCTCGGTAATATGGGTGGAACAAATTTGTAGTTAAGATGAGAACAGATGCCAGTTGGAGACAGAGAAACAAAAGTCGCCATGGCCATTCCTTGAGGAGATGTAATGGCAGTCACAAATACCGCATTGCAGCAAACAGCATGCTAGGGCTGCAAAGCTATAATTCTCCCCAAACTATGCATTGGTTCAGTAGTACCGAGAACTGCAAACTGGGAAACTCTGATCTGCGACCGAGGAACTGCAATCTGCGTAATCTGGAAAGGTCAAACAAGAGAATTAATATACAGTTCACACTAAACTGGGTCGAGGAATCACTAGTGTAAACACTTACCCATGACAGAGGTAGAAGAACATATGAACAAAGCATGAAACACTAAAAATCTAAATACGTTGACTGATATTTGATATTAGAGATGATTAGATTATCATAAAAAAAATTTTAATTTAACTTGAAACGACTACATCTTGTTGACAACAGCAGAAACGTTGAGCGTGACATGATGAAATGTGTAGTCAGTCTGCAGGCAGTAAGATGAATGCGCTCAAAATATGCTGCTCCTGCTCCGGGAAGCAGGTGCTTTAGCTTTGGGTGCATACCACTAGATGCGTCCAACATACACAAATGGCAGATTTTAAGGCTTTTGCCACGTAGAAACACACACAAAATATTTATGTTAGGAGCAAAATTTACTGCGCTTAAAGGACACTGCGCAAAAAACGGAATCGCCGGATGCGACGGTAAAATAAAAATTGCAACGTGTTAAATACACATCTGGTGAGAAAAGCTCCACGGCAGTTAAGCTACCCGGCAAAGTGATGGCAAAAATGTGGGTGAAGTGTTAACTTGTATGGGTAGATGGGGCCTGGAAAATATGAATGGAAGAAAGCTCAAAATAAAATTAAAATACATGAAATCCACAAAGATAATTATCTCTCTTAAAATCAATGAAATTTAGTTGAAATACAATTATATGCCCAATTAATATAAAATTAATATAATGAACTTGTTAAAAATTAACTATAACATATAGGGAAAATTATTAAAATTTTTAGAAATGCTAATCACTAGTCATTTACCATTTGTACAATTGTCACATCACTGTGATAATTACTTATGTCACTTAAAACAATCTTAGTGTAGTGTGTAGAGTATGTCTGGAAAATCAAAATAATTTGTGTCTTTTAAACCGTCCAATAATGTGTGTCTTTTAAACCGTCCAGAATCAGACCATATATATATATATATATGTATATATGACTTTTTTGTTAATATTGAGCCTCTCTACCATCTGCTTCAGTTTAGATGTCTATGTTCAGAGCATCCTGTATAACCAAGCATAAGGGCTGGCAGCTGATGAGAAGTGGTATAACCCTTCCCTCATGTCACTTATCAGGATAACTACATAGGTGAAACCCATCATTGTCTCGTTCTAATCACTAGGGCTGATGTCTTGGCTGACATCACACTTGAGGCAGGCAAGTCTGACTGTATTTTGATATTCCATATGTTAAGTGTTGGTACACTTGGTGAGGGGGGAAACCATTGTACAAAAGTACTTCTCATATTTGATTATTATAATAATTATTCTTATATTCTCTACATGCAGTAATATTTTTGATGAGTGAAACAATCTTATATGAGAGAAGATACAAAGTGGCATTAGTTAGATAGTTACAATACTTTTCATCATCAGCCTGACCAGTTTGTAATTACATAGTTAAGCTAATTGGTTGGAAATTAAATGCAAGTAACTACTTCAGATTGTGTTGCATTAATAAAATCCATTTCCACAGGTGACTGCAAATGCTGATTCAGAGGAATGGTAGCTCTACAGAATATTAATATGTATGCAAAGGAAAGGACACTTACCTTAATAAGAAGATTTTCTGATCTGATAGTGGAATCAAATGCTCCAAGCCCTTGTATTGCATGGAACAAAGCAAAACCATTTTCATACATTCCTGGTCCTCTGAGAATACCTTTCTGGGGTAATTTATACCAGTACAAGTTTGGTGAGTATCTGTAATCATTTTAATATATGTTAATGATACTGATATATTTATCTGCTATACATAAACACTAACTGATAAGTTTTGACACAGTCCTAATATTCTGTTTTAAGTTAAATTTAAGTTCCAAGCTATATTTAATATTGTCCGTAGTTCATTGTAACAGCTTGATGATATTTTATTTTATACATATAATTTTTTAGCTGTTTGTTTATGTTGCTTATAAGTACCTTGTGAACACCAGTTGGGAAATTTAATTAATATCCTTCTTAACAATATTAAACCTACCATATGAGACAATCATCATTTAAGTTGTCAAAATTTGACTTCACCAAGTAAACATAAAAAATTAAAAGCATAGAATTCTCATCTCTTTTGTGAGTCCTAATTCACTGGGTGTATCATGCCCCAATGGCACAGTTTAATAACAATAAAAAATGAATTTATTTTATTATTTATTTGGTGCTTAATTTGCCACCCAACAGTAGAGACCATTAATAGGATGGCACATAAATACATACATGCATGCATGCACACACACATAACATACATATATACAGGCATGCACGCACACACACACATAACATACATACATATAAAAAACATAAATTGACAAATACATACAAATAGACGACAATAACACAAACATACAACACAAGTTACACAAGCATACAACAAAAATTAACTCACATAAAAAAATTTAAATAAAACAGCTGTAATATGCAAACAGCAATTATTGAAGTTAGCTCTTAATAAAAAATTAACTACAAATAAGGATTATACAAAGATTGAGCTTTATCTAGTATAATGCCTAAATAAATAATAAAATGTAATTTTTTCCCCTAGATCTTTTTTTTGTTTAGGGTACAGAGGGTATTAAAAAATCTATGATTATAATTAGGACTGTTAAGACACACAAGGTTATTAATAACTGGACAGAAAAAATACAAAAGAAAAGCATTAATTAAAAATAAAACGTCAATAATATCACATCTAATTTTAAAAGTGTGTGTTATATTTTTTGATCTCTTAGTTTGAATTAAAACTGAAATTGTTTTTGTGAGAATCTAGAAAAAAAAGTATTAAAAATACTGCTTTGTGCATTTTCCAGTCTCCTTGAATCTGCAGTAGATATAAAATTCCAAATAACTTAAAATTATTACAATTTTGATCGTACTAATGAGTAATATAAACACAAAAATGAATTTGGTGTTGTTGCTGAATAAGTGATAAATTTAATTAAACTTAGAGTTCATGTAAAATTACTGATTAAATTACGTACATGATAATGGAAGAATAATTTAGAATCAAGTATGACACCCTGATCACGAACATAGTCAACTCTATAAATAACATGATTTTGAACCAAATATTTATATAAAATTGGATTAGTTTTCCTTGTAAATGAGATACAAACTATTTGTTCTAGGTTAAGTGACATAACATTGCAAGTGCACCATTCATACACAGCAGAAATGTCTTTTTGCAGCTAAAAACAATCAGTCAAATCTTTAATATTTTTTTATAGATTTTCAAATCATTTGCACACAGAAGTGTTCAAGAATTGTTTTTAACACTGCTAATGTCATTTACAAATGTGTTAAATAAAAGTGGTGATATTGTACCACCTAGTGGGACCCTAGAAGATACATTAAAATGAAATTGAAAGGGAGGTTTCAATTCTCACTGCAAACTCTCTATCAGAAGAATAAGTAACCAACCAATTAATATGGTTAATATCTAAACCAGTTGCTTGTCATTTTTTCAAAATGAGAGTGTGTTAACAAGTATCAAAAGCTTTACATAAATCAAAATATATTGCATCTGTCTGATTTCTAGATGTTACATCTCCATATAAATCACTAAGAAATTTAAATAAATTAGTAGCAGTTGTTTTACCAGTTTGGAATCCATGCTGACTATCTGATATTATATTTTTTATTTAAAAGTTTTTATGACTATGAATTATCTTCTCAAAGACCTTTGTGATAATACATAATAGCAATATAGGTCTATAATTAACATCATGTTTATTACTTTTTTTTTTTTAAATTTTGGAACAACTATGACTTTTCATCAATCCCTGTTGACTTGCTGTTCTTGAGTCATGTAAGTACCCACAATACTAATCCTTGGTAATTACCGGAATTGGCAAGTGCAACGTATTTCCATTACTACTGCATTGAGAATTCACACTGTCAGTTGATTGAACATACACGTCACTGAAATGCTTAGCAAAAGTATTGGCGATAGGTTGTGGATCTTGAACCATAGAACAGTCAGATAGCAAAATTATTTTCTCTCTGTAGCCTTTTTTCATAATTTGTACATATGTATTTCCAAAAACTTGATAGATTCCTTTTAAAATTATTATTAATATTTTAGCTTGCCATTTTTTCTTGTCTAATTGAATTTTTTCTTTAACAATTTTCCTATAAGCAGAAAAATGAGAGTAATTAAATTACATTTTATTTATTTTGTATAACCTAAATAGATGCTCTTTCATTTTTAAAATTCTGATAATATCTTTAGAAAACCATACTGGATATTTACTTTTGAAAATTTTCACCTTCAGGATAAATTGGTTAATTAGCAATTGAGAATTACTTGAACGGTAATCCACCATTCGATTGACATCTTGCATATTGTATATAGGACTCCAGTAGAAGGCATTAAATGCTAAAAATAATTATTACTAGTCTCCTTTTTGATAATTCCTGTTATAATATATATTTTTGACGTGGTCAAGTTTGACTACAGTGAATTTCACGTCCCATGTTATGAAAACCAACTTGACCTGCTGTGTTACCAGAGTTGATGGTGTGATATTTATGTGCCCGGCACCACAGCTCTGCGGTGAGTGGATGAGAATTGAGGGTCGTTTCAGGTCGACTGCCTAGGGGACTCTGGTCAACACTCCATCACACACGATGGCGAGGCTATAGGCCGCCTCGCACGCCTTAATTAATTACAAATAAAACACTTGCGAACGATGCTTGTTGAGGTATTTATTACCTGAGACTCGTTACTGCACACACAACTATAATACAAGACACGTGGCCTTAATGGCCCGGAAACTGCGAGCGACCACGTGGTCTTTACAATGTGAAACTCGAATGCACTTAACAATTCTCCGATAAATAATAACGTCGCTCTCTCCTCGACGCTATACAAGTAAAATAATGAAACAGATAAAAGTAATGATTCAAATTGTGACCGATGTCGCTGGATAAAAGTTCAACTGATGATGTCTGTGCCGAGGGCCTCTGTGGAGCGAGAGGCTTACACGTCTGGATGCGTTGAAGTGCTGACGAGAACTGCCGGGAAAAACATGGCCAGCTTCCGCTACCTGAGTGCAGCCGACGCCATGCGGAGAAGCAATGAAGTACAAGATACACTAACAATGATAATGAGATGAAAGGGACATGAATTAAATTAAACTAAGATTACATAATTTTCCCTAAAACAATACACAATAAAAATGATTATACTAATTCTAAATGTTTCCATCGTACCAGCCACAGTACTGCCAAATGTAAAATGTCACATGTCTCTTGCTGTGGCTGTGCAGACTGTCTCCAATGATGACAAAACAAATGATATTAAGTATATACACTGACGCTATTAATAAATACACTGATGATATTATGACATACAATAGATTAGAACCACTAATGCACTTGCATTGATGCCATTTTGCACACCCTCACTCGTGCCCACAAGCTTGTGGGTGTGGTATGTCTGGTTGTAGACATAACTGTAGCAGTCATAGTGGGCGTAAAGGACTCGTGAACGCGCGGTTCATGTCATATTGTTACTTTCTTTATACTATCAAATTTGCAAGAGCAGACTAAAGCAGGATGATACACATCTTCATCTACAATAGGATCTGCAGACTTTAAAACCTGGTCTAAATAGTTATTGGAAAACACTAAGTCCAATAATTCTGAATGTGGCTTGTGAAATCAAATTGCTCCAAATTAAGAGAATTTTTTTATTTTTATAAGGATCTGCCCTTTTGGTTTATTGTAAAAATGAACAATGTTTTGTGTGTGAAAATTATTCTAATCAATGCCAGGAGCCTACTAAAATTATATAATGAGTTTAACTAGATGATAATAATAAAAATGTTTATTTACTGATTGTTTATTTATTTTAGGAATTTAAAGTGTCAGCCAAACAGACCATAAGACCCTAACTAGGCTGGCACTGACAAAAATACACACATTGTATTTTATAGACTACTATACAAACACAGAAATTACTATACAAACACAGAATTCTGGATAAATATGCAGAAAAAGAAAACACACTAGCTGTTAACTACTTTGTCTATGTCCCCGAGCGAGAGAGACTGGCGTGGTTTGCCTGCCTTCCAGCCACTGCCACTTGGGTACATTCAAATACAGAGAAAAACAGGAACATACTAAATAAAGCAAATAAAACATTAGAATCATTCGGAATTAATACAATCAATCATACATTAATTACCATGACTTTAAATCAGAAGATCATTTATATGTAATTTAACATATTTGACAAAGGGATCCATATATTTATGATAGTAATTAGTATTTATTACACATTGTTTTATTATGTTGGAAGTGGTTTGTGATTTGTGAAGGTCTCGTTATTTCTTTGCCTGTGGGATGAAACTCTCAAACTTGTGTTATTAGTAATTTTGCTGCATTCGAAAACAGAGAAACACTGTTAAGAAAAAATAGGCATCTAAAACAGAGCGTCTATGTTTTAAGGTGTGAATTTTGTAGTATAATAAAATATCCTTATAGTAAAAATTTGTGCCACTTGTGTGAAACATGTTATGAATAATTTTGAAATATTTAACCTGAATATTTTCTAAACATTTAGAATCAGTCTCCGTGAGGGATTTCCACACTACAGAACAATATTCTAACTTAGATCTTATTATAGAATAGTACAGACATAATAATGAGTCGCTCAGGGTAGTGTATCTGGTAATATAAGTAACAGGGCCTATAAATCTAGACAGTTTTGATATAAGGCTATCCATATTAAGATGAAAGTAAAGCTTCTCATCGAGAATAAAACCTAAATCACACACATATGATACATTTTTAACTTCATGATTATTAACGTAATACTTCTAAGTATGCATCCAGTTTTTCTAGTAAATGTAATGTATTGTATTTTTTCATAGTTAAAGTCTATAGAATTTTCAACACACCATTTGTATACCGCTTTAATCACTTGTTGCAGTTTCCATTGGTCATGTATATTAAAAATACTTTTTCATAATTTTCAGATAATGAGCATAAAACAAAATATTTGCATTTGATATGGCAAAAGTTATGTCATTGAAAAATATATCAATAATAATAATAATAGTAATACATATGTATATTTGACAATCATTAATAATTTATTTCCATAGTACTATGTATATGTATACTGGGCAGCTTAAAATAGTGTTCTTAATGATCCATCAATTACCTTAATTATTTCTCCAAACGTAAATTATTCTGTATATAGAATTAAATATTAACTTCTAATGTACATATATAAATAGCCTATTTGAAAATATTATACATGTATTAATTTTCTTATATTCATAATAATATGGGACTATGAAACTCATTTTGACATAAATTAATTGCACATAGTATATACGAAGTATAAACATATTCATCTGTGATTAACATGTTTACAATATTAATTATACTTTCTTGGTATTGAAAGTATGTACATCTTCTGAATATGGGGCGAATGGATCGACATAGTCCTATGGCCCCTTCCCCTCCCCTACAGCCTCCTGCTTGTGCCACATCCATGGCATGCTTAGTTGATCTTGACCATGGTTAGCACTGCAACCAGTGGCTTGTCACATGTTTCAATGAGCAAGAAATCCTGTGTGAATTTCTACAATATCCACTATATTTAGTGTGAAGTGTCAGTGTATACAAATCATATAAAATTAGGATAGTAGTACGTATTATGTTCATGGCTGTGGCAGTTGTGTTTTGACTAGAGGAGCATGTAGATAGAGGGCTTTTCCATGTGCAGTGTTGGAAAAACGAATCTAGTGTTTTCAACTGTAAAATAGAACATTTTGGCAATGAGGATGGGATCAATGAAATAAGAAATTTACAGAAAGAGTTCCTGTACTTGGTTTTTCAATTTTTGTTGTTCAGGCAGTATCAACTAGGATCAAGTGAAGTTATGAGCATTCTGTAAACATGTCATTTGGGAAGACTGAAGAGTAATGGGGGGAACATGATGAGTTAAAAATTGCATGGAGAGGCTGGAACACTATTTTACCAAAAAGGTGAAGGATGAATAACAGTGTAGTTTGTTTATAATGCTCATAGGGCCAAAAAAACATATAATATGTTGAAAAATTTCTGTCTTCTAGATAAGCCAGGTACTAACTCTTACAAGGAGTTAATGGAAATTTTGTTACGTTATGCTTTCAAGAAAATAGTCATAGCGGAAAGCGGAAAGTTGTTACACCAGAAACAAAAATAAGGGGAAAGTGTATAATAATATACAGTGGTTCTATAATAATATTATCTGTGTCTTGTGACTACAAGTAGTTCCTGAACGAGACTTTACATGACTTTTTTGTGAGTGGACTGCAAAATGAGAATATACTCCAACGTTTGTTAGTGGAAGAAAATTAGGATTTTCAAACAGCTTTGGAGAAGACACTAATAATGGAGGCAGCACTTAGACAAGCGAAGGCATTTCACCTAATTGTAGCAGGAAGCCAAGTAGCCAAGCAATGCATTAGGACATGGCTACATCTTCAGAGGATACTTATACAATCAGGGGCTGCTGCATACCACAGCAGGGCAGTATAAACGTTAAGTCAAAGGTGTAAGTTTGTTGACCAAAAAAGTTTTATAGGTACAATAGTGTGAAATATTTGGCGGCAAAATGTCCATTTGTAGGTTTCACATGTCATAAGTGTAAAAAACGAACATATACAGAGGGTGTCCTGGGTTGAAGTGTTAATGGTAATTTAGAAGAGCTGAAGGAAATGACAGAGGAAGGGGCAGAGCTACTGAATAGTGTTTTCAGCAAGAGGAAGGTGATGAGCGAAGACTTTGTTGGCCTACTGAACATAGGGTTCAATGAAGAAAAAGGTAAAGCTACATACAATAGGAGCTTACGGGTTGATACTCACATCAATGGCCATTTGGAGAACATGGTAATTGATACAGGGGCTATAGTGTCTGTCGGTTCTGACCTAACCTAAAAACAAATGTTAGAGTCAATAAGAATTCTGCAAATGTAGTCTGGCCTTGCAGACATATCTAAGGAGAGCCATTACTGGTGCTAGGAAAATACATGTAAAGTATCAGGATATTGAGAGTACTTTATCAATGGTTGTTTGTGGTGGATAGTAACGGGAAAAAATTGGCCACACTGATGGGTAGAAATTGGTTGAGCTAGCTCAAACTGGATTGGCAGGTAATTTTTTGTGGTGTTAGTGAGGAAGTGGTGACAGTAAGCCAGTTAAAACCTACCACAAATTTAAATAAGGAAGAGTTTATCGAAGCTCAAACTGAAATATCAGGTTTTCTTCCAGTCAGTTTTAGCAACCATAAAAAGGATGGAGGTTTACGTCAGGGCAAAGGAGAGAACAACTGCAGTGTTTTGCAAAGCACGGCATATGCCATTTGCCTTGAAAGGGGCAGTAGAAAAAGAACTGGACAGAATGGTACAAAATGGGACTCTGTACTTGGTGTGAAAATCTGAGTGAGTGACACGAGTGGTATGTGTGATGTAGAGACGGTAATGGGTGAATATATACTAACTTTAAAGTGACATTGAACCTTGTTGTTGAATTGGAGTATTAACAATTGCAACCCTTACTGAGACTTTCAGTGTGCTTTCAGGAAGGAAGGTATTTTCAGTTATTGATTTATATTCTACATACTTCTAGTTTGCAGTGGGGGCAGACAGCCAACCCATGGTAACTATAAACACTCACAAGATTGACATGAACCACACGTCCACACGTACTCTCATGACCACTTGCACCTCAGCAGTCACTTACACCACCTAGCTGACACCAGGCCGAAGTGAACACTCTTCCGCAAGTACGTCAGTATGGGTCGGCGAGAACGGAACACACCTGCCTCGTCATCATGTACTACGTGACTCAAGTGACAGTCTTGCTTTATTTACTTCAAGAGGTAACTCTTGGAGGAAAATAACAAGCGGTCCAACACTGTGTCCCCCAGAAAGCCACAGCCGTCAAGTGCCCCGGCAATTAGAGGGAACGTCAGTGCAGCTCGCGCCATGAAGCCTGGCGTCCTTCCCACCTGCATGACGTCGACCAGCCTGCTTACTGGGATATCAGTACTACGTGATCCCAAGTGCAGTTATACAGTGGGGAATAAAATCCAGAAGCAATACAAAGTGTCAAAAATGCCATAACCAATAAATTTAATGGATTTTTTTATTAAAACCTCAAACGTGCATGACTACCTATACCACTTTTCAGGGATCGACTTGTCCAGCCCACCCAAGCTGGAACACTTAGATTCGCCCATCAGCGAAACAAACCAGAAACTGAAATACACTTGTGAAACTTACCGGAAACTGAAATGCATTTTTAGTTTTCTGTTAATCCAGTAAATTGTTGTATGTTAATTATTTTCAATGTTTTAAATGGTAATTATGTCTTTTCTTCACAGCAGACTGCCTATCAAGGCCTTACTGTTTTTACTTCATGTTTCAAGTGCGGTGACGTCCCCTATGACGTCACAGTCACAAACATAATTAACACTTAATTAATCACTGTGATGACACCAACATGTTGTTCACCATGAAATTGTATTTTGTAGCATATTAATTAGCTTAACAGTGTTATTTTTCATGTAATTTTTGGCGCTGCCTTTGGCCACCATTAGCAGAAGCCGACGTTATGATTTTAGTCTGACTTCAGCACTTGGCCCAGCCAGCAGCACGGGAATTTCGCTCCGCGCGGACCCCCTTGGCACATTCATTGTAGGCTGCAATCACTTTCAATTCATTTGTATTTTCATGTAACCGGAACCTTTTGCTTAATTCGTGCCGAGGGAACGACCGTCTTTCTACCTGTCATCTTTAACAGGACTTAACGCGTACCATGTAACGGCACCTAATTTTCATGGCTTAAGTCCTTATTGAACAGCAATGGTCACCGCCAGACCACAGTGCCGGGTCGGCATAAATTTATCACATATCAGCATAAGTGCATATTTATCAAAGAAGTAAGTAAACATATTGAATAACCACAAGTTTTTTTATTAACTTTACCCCTTGGGGTACCATGGGCGGTGCACCCTATTGCAGCAATAACAAGTGTAAGTAAGGCATGTGAGGTGGCCTACCACCTCGCCAGCATAAATAATGAAACCACTAGGTATGTGCAGTTATTTGTAAGTTCATAATTAATAAGCACCACAGATTGACAGAGGACTCCAGGGACCCACGGGCCGTCGACCGCACGAACCTCACTAACTCATGCTCACTGAGTTATGGCGCCAGGTCATTTCACCAGTTTTTACAGTATGCTTGAAGTGCATATGGCCCTTGCTCGTGTCCAACCTATTCCGGGACACAAAGTGTCCCTGTTGTGAACCAGCAAACTTGAGTTGTATCGAAGATGACGTTAGCCTGGGCAACCGCGAACGTGTCAGGCAGGTCTGGAGCTGCATCTCTGATGGCCAGAGGGTGTAATTGTGCACAGAGTGTACCATACCGCGAGCCGTCCAGGGCACCATTGGTTGTGTCACGAGTCGTGTATGCAAGTGTGCATTGCCTCCACAAACCAAACTTTTCTTGTACACAACCTTGCAAAATTTTCAAAATCGATGGTGTGCAAAACAAATCATGTATGCAGGCATCGGAGGCGGGACAATTTTGCGTGTAAACTGCACCAAAGTTTGCCACACCAAGTGCCTTACCGGAAGTGAACAAGCAACACCCAACCGAAACGGAAACATTTTGTGCACAAATGGTACACAAACCTTATTACCTGTGACACGTGCACCCGCTGACTTTATCACTTGAGAAGTGTTGTCTCCATGCCGTTGTCACCAGGACCTGTGCAAACAAGGTAATTCAGAAACAGTGGCATGTGAGAATTGTGGAAGAATCACTCATTGGCAGTGCGCAACTGCGCGGGACATGTTGAATGTAGCAACTGGCAAATTTTGATGCTCACAGTGGACCTCAGCATCACAGCTGACAGTGCCTTGCCCATCAGCCACGTGTGCAAATGCGGTCAGTCACTATAGCAGCCCGTTGGCACATTCCGTGGGTCTACCAACAGCTACAGAACCTTGAGCAGTGCATCCTGCACCAACCACACCAACTGGCTTTGTGTGGCCGCAGCCGCACTCAACAGCTGCCGCATAGACAACAGCAGCGTAAACTGGCAATACTCCAGCCGAATTTCAGTCACTGCCCACTTTTTCTGGGCTGCCCACTGAGGACCCACAGGCGTTCCTGAGATACTGCACAGGACGTTTAACCAGGTATGGAGTGTGTGAACAAGATTGGCCAAATTGGGTAGGAGGCTCACTGATGAGAGATGCACGTGTATGGTGGTGCACAGTAAAACATCAAGATCCTGGGGAAACTTCAACATCTTTTGCAACCAGGAAAATTAATTTGATCAGACATTTTCACCTGCAAATGAGGGAAATGGAAGTGTTAGAAGTAGTAGCAGCCACAGTGCGACAGGAAAATAGACTAGCTCTAGCCCTCTTAATTCACGGCAGCATTGAAGCCTTCATGCTATCAGCCACATTGTTAGACCAAGCAGCTAGAGAACAGGACACTCCGCGATGTGAGCGAGATGGGTTTTTCCCACACCACGCTCATAACGCAGAGCAGGGAAACGGGGTCGCGCAACCGTCAGCTGTTCGCGGTGCGACCGGGTTATCAACTCCACCAACCTACAAGGATCCTGACCCTCACCGTGCAGCCACACCTGCACGCCCAACCATACTAGCCGAGCCTACTGTGAGGGGCCACACCGGTAAGGGACGCCCTCCCTTTCCATGCAGATATTGCAAGGGGCAGTACTTCCACTCGCATAGTGACTGCCTAAAGTGCAATACCAAGGAAGATCCACCAACAAACAGTAAAGCCCCACCGACAGGAAACCGCTCGTCGGAGTAGGAGAGCCGGATGCTCACTGCCCCCGGGTCACAGTCGAAAACATAACACAGACACCACATCAGATCCTGCTACAACAAATCACTAAAGGAAATTACCAAATTATCAGAATTCCAGTTACTTTGAACAATAAGACATATCATGCCTTGGTCGACACGGCAGTATCACACAACTTTGTGCGTGTCGGGTTCGTCGACGTCAGTAAACTTAAGCAGGCAACACAAGTACTACAACTCGTTACACGGCACCACATGGGGGAAACCATGGGAGAGAGAACAATAACAGTCTGAATATGCAATGTGGAGACCACCACCACGGTCCTTGTGTCAGCTGACCTACATGAGGATGACATACTGGGTATTACCTGGCTCACTTATCAAAACTCCATTGTAGAGCCAGCAGTATGTAGAATCCATTTTAGCCAAAAAGAGCAACAAATTGTACGACCTCGAACCACGACCCACAAGTTGTGCACCCTATGTCCAGCTGGGCGAACTTGAACATGCGGTACCACTTGAGTTTCGCAACACTTTGCAAGGATTTCTGCATGAGTGGCACAATGTATTTGTGGCAGACGACTCATTACGGTGCACCACAGTAGCTGAACACGAAATACCACTGGAACACGAGCGACCAACCTATGCTGCTACGCACAGTTACCAGCCACACCAATGCATGATCATAAAAGATCAAATCAAAGAAGTGCTTGCAGAGGGCATGATTGAACCCTTCTGCAGCCATTACAATAGTGCCATGACACTAGCACCAAAAGAGGATGGAATATGGCTTTTTTGTGCAGACTTTAGGCCCATCAACCTAATAACTAAGAGCGCACCACCACCCTACATAAGTGTCAAAGATGCATTACATAGACTCGACAAAGCAAAAATCATGATGTCATTGGACCTCCACAGCGGGTACTGGTAAGTGCCAATCAAACCAGAGGACTAGCACAAAACAACTTTTACCACACCAGATGGGCAGAGATTTCAATTCTGTGCAATGCTTTTCGGGCTTACATGTGCACCAGCAACATTTCAGGCTATCCAAGTACACCCTCGCGTACTTGGATGACGTAGTGGTGTGGTCAGACAAATGGGAGGACCACATCAAGCACCTGTCACTAATTTTAGAACAACTAGCCATAATAAACTGACGTGTGCCAACTGGAAGTGCCACATAAAAAAACAGTGTAAGGTAGGGTGCCCTAAGTTTGCCACCTTAAGGGATTTTTATTTTTAAAATTGTAAAAAATGTTACAAATTATTTATCTATTTTGTTGTAAAGTAATGACATCAAAGTACCCAAAAATAATTATAGAGACAATGAATACTGTTTCTGCATTTTTACAGAAATAAAAAATAGAGTCTGTGAGAGTCTGCAATGGCGAAGTTATGCTACATATGTACACTAAGTTCGCCACTTTCTAAATCTGTCAAAAATCATTTTGCACTGTTATAAAAACAAAGAAACTGAATAACTACATTGAGTACATATACATTCAATATTCCATTAGTTCAAAATACCACTATACTTCACACCTAGGTCACACAAATCCGTGTTATGCATATTTCGTAAGTCCAACACATTCTTCATGAACGTAGCATTTACACATACTGCAAGCTCGCACGTTGACCACTCAATCTTCTTGACACAAAAAGCAGTACCAACTTATACTATGTTGACTAGGAACAGATCATGTTTGAGATGTAGTGTTCCGTTTTGTTGAACATCCTTTGAAGCCACACGCATTGGACTTCTTGGACTTCTGGTTGGGAGCTGATGTTGACTTTGAGAGACAAACTTTCTTGGAGCTGCTAGGAATTTAATAAGTTTTTGAGTTCAGGAACAGCGATTTTTGCACTTGAACTGCTCGGCTGTTGATTGCTGTAAGGTTTGTTTTGGCTGGTTGGATATTTCTAGCAGGTGTAGCCAGAATTTCCATGAATGAGACATTCATTTGCTTATTCCGAGTATCATTGTCTTCAGATGAGTTATTGCTGTCCCATGCACTGCTGTTGTCTGTTACTCCCTGACCAACATGTTGTTCACCATGAAATTGTATTTTGTAGCATATTAATTAGCATTAACAGTGTTATTTTTCATGTAATTTTTGGTGCCGGCTTTGGCCACCATTAGCAGAAGCCGACGTTATGATTTTAGTCTGACTTCAGCACTTCGCCCAGCCGGCAGCACGGGAATTTCGCTCCGCGCGGACCCCCTTAGCACATTCATTGTAGGCTGCAATCTTTTTAAATTCAATTGTATTCATGTAACCGGAACCTTTTGCTTAATTCGTGCCGAGGGGACGACCGTCTTTCTTCCTGTCATCTTTAACAGGACTTAACGCGTACCATGTAACGGCACCTAATTTCTTCATGGCGGTTCTGCATGGCCTCCTGATGCTGGTTTGGCCCAGCAACAGGCAATTCTACTCTTGGTACTTTGGTGGTTTCTCTTTATGTGAAAGCTTGCTCTGAAATTCTATTGGGGTTCAATGGAAAAAAATTCTACATGTTTCGAAGTCTGCTTTTTTTTTTTTTTTTTTGAGTTGCAGATTTTTCCCATACAGGTGTGAACATGTAACCAAAGCATTGTTTGTTTAATACTCTGTCCTCATACGTAGTCCAAAAGAGTTCATAAGCTCGTCATCCCAGTAAGCTTCAAATGGGCCAAAAACTGATTTGTCCATATGCTGGAGTTCGGGTGTCATGTTGTTAGGTAGACATAATAATGAAACACCAACATTGTCAGCTGCCTTGACAATAGAACAATCTATGTGACATTTAGCCCCATCCATGATGAGAAGGCAGGGTCGTGCAGATTTGTAACGACTGAAGTGATGCAGCCACTTTACAAACATTTCAGATGTCATTGAACCCTTCAATGTCATTTGTACTACACTTACAGCTGGAAAATTATATACCCACTCTGTCTTCAAACGTTGTCCCTTAAAGAGGATCATAGGCGGAATTAAATTGCCCAATGCATTTCCACATGACCTAATAGTTACACTTTCACCATGTTCTTTACCACGGTAATGGACTCTCCTAGATCCTGTTTTGGCAAGCACTAAAGGTTGGCGATGCAAACTGAGATTACAACCTATCTCATCTACATTGTAAATTTGTTCAGGCTTGTTTGCAATATCAAGCTTTGTCAATAAATCCTCCATTGTTCGGAAGTAATCACTTACAGTAAACTTGTTTAACTTTTGAGCCCGAGCATCATTAAGATGTTGGGCTTTCCTTCTAGCCATTTCAGGGTGTATCTGAAGAAACACTTTCAGCCATTTTCTCCCAGTATACTCTTCAATGTCATTAAATTGCTGCTTTATTTCATTTTTCTCGCAAAAGTTGTAAACACATTTTCTTAAGACTTTGGTGGTCAAAGGAAAGCACACATCCACTAATTGTGTCACTCTAGTAACCAATTGGATATTTTGCTCTCCTGTTAACACTGGAGGGAGCCATTTCTCTTTTTAATCCACACTTGAGATTTGACATAACCTCCTAATGTTCGGCATGGTATACCATATTGCCTACTTGCTCCAATAATAATGATTTTCTTGCTTCTGATCATAGTCAAAGCTTTGTCCAAATCCTCCTTGTACCATTTGCAATATTTTCCCCGTGAAGTACATTTATCCATGACCTGAAACAATGTGTTATAGACCTGCATTTGGTCACTAATTTTAAGAACTATATATAAATGAAACATTGGAATGTTTTATCAACTAATGTAATTTTCCTACAAAATTATAACTTGGTTAATTTTTAGGGTATTTAAATTTGAATGATATTATAAAAACAGTTAAATCTTTTTGAAACGTCTATGTTTTGAATAACTGACCTAACATAAGTTCGCCATACTGTTCTTAAGTTCGCCACATTGCATACTTTGGTGGCGAACTTAGGAACACACAAATGATCGACCAAAATAACGAAACAGTTCATACCAATCACTAAATCACTACAACTAATAATTTCATCATAGAGTACACAGAACAATATTTTAAATTATGTATGCCACTTTGTACAAACTTTAACGATAAAACTGTTAGAAATTGTTACTCACAGAGCAATTTTTATATTATGAAGCACATTTTCAACAATATGGCAACTATTGCAACCCTGGTGATAGTATGGCCATAGCGTTTGTATTGATTACACTTATAGAGGATAAAATAGATATTAGTACTGCTATCTGTTAGCTCGCTGCAGTACTTAAAATGGCAGGTGGCAAACTTAAGGTAACCTACCTTATACAATTTCTCGGACATCTGGAAGACGATAGTGGCAGTCAACTAACACCCGAATACCTGTCAATCATAAATTACTACACGGTGCCACGCACACATAAACAATTGCGCAAATTCTTTGGATAGGTAAATTGGCTGCGAGAATATATCCGCAACTTTGGGATAATCACAGCACCACTGACAGACTTGCTTTCACCTGATCGGAAATACCAGCGGACCGAAGAACACTACACGTGTTTTGCGGAGCTGAAAGCCAGGTTCTGGCAATGCACCACACTAGCCCGCCATGACCTGAGTAAACACCTATACTTCCAAACAGACACGAGTGAAAAATGACTGGGAGCAGTTCTATTTCAACTCAAGGATAATCAGGAGTAGCGCATAATAGAGTTCAGTAGTGCAAGATTTGGACCCACAGAATGCAGGTTCAATATGAAAGAATGTGAGTGCCTTGCAGTTGTGTGGGCCGTCAAGAGGTACAGAGCCTACCTCGAATACCAGCGTTTCACACTCTGAACAGACAATCACTGTTTTGTATGACTTCACTCCATGAAGGAAGCACGTAGCAAATTAGCACAGTGGGCAATGCTTCTCCAGTCATATGACTTTGAAGCACACCACGTTCCCCGATCCGAAAACCAGTTAGCAGACGAGCTGTCACGCATGCCTGGCAAAATATTAATAGTGGACAAAGATCAGTGGGATGGTCTACTGCCTCCTACAGCAGCCACCCATTGAACACCTAGCAAGGTCATAGATAGCTTCAACAACATCGAGGTACCAGCAGGAGTCAAACTCAGGTTGGACGAACTCTAGGCCCACGTGTTAGCCACACAACAACAGTGCCCAGACACCCAACGCCACCTAGCGTAAATAACACAAAGCAATGAAGGATGGTGGCAAGTGGAAGAAGCGCGCGTAGAAACCAGGCCACGCTAACCGGAAGCACCATGGCATCTACATGCCCAAGGACAAACGTCAACAGGTGTTACATAATGTGCATGCCAGCCAGTTTGCAGGTTATCCAGGAGCACAACAAACAATAAGAAATGTGCAAGCTCATTTTCACAGGCCAGGGGCCACACAGGACGTGCACAGGTATGTACGTGAGTGCGTGACATGTAACCACTTAAAAAAAGCCACTGTGCGCAGATGGAGTGATGCAACAACAGCCACGAGAGCCAAACGAGAACCATTCGAAACCATTTCATTTGACTTGATGGGCCCTTACTCCCGCAGAACAGCCGGAAAATGCTTCATTTTAGTCGTAAGCTACTCGTTTTCCAGGTGGACAGAAGCCTATCCAGTTTCCAGTGCACATGCTGATAACATCGCACATGTACTGGAGGCTGAGTTCTATCCCGCTGGGGTTATCCCAGAACACTACTCACAGACAACGCTACACAGTTCACAGGGAGACAGTGGCATGACCTGTGTACTAAGTGGGGGTTAGTGCACCATACCACGGCCGTTTACCACCCGCGGATCAACCTAGCAGAGCGTCGAAACCAGGACCTCAAGGGCCAGTTGCGTCTGCGGGTTGGCAAGAATCATGCAACCTAAGCCGAATACCTGCCAGTTGTCCTTTTCACCATTAGCATTACATGGTGCGTGAATCTGGCTACAGGCCAATCACCTGCCGCAATCCTACAAGGCCGAGAACTACCGCTGCTTGGGGAGTTCGTCGGATGGCACAAAGAGAGTGCGGGCGAAGTGGAGAACAATGCAGTCCGGCGGCAGCGCCGAGAGGCAGACCTGCAGGCCACGCGCAGGAACCAAGCCCGCTATATAGCGAAGGGGGTGCCGTCAACCACGCCGCCACCGTGCAGATTAACACCTGGACAGCTGGTGTATGTCCGCGAGCAAAAGATCTCCAGCAGGGAAAAATTTATTGCGCGGGATTCGCTCCAAAGTGGAGTAATAAAGGAGCTCGGAAACATCACCTACCTTATAAAGGTAGGCAACAGGAGGAGAGTCGCCATACACCGTGGCAACCTCTGCCTGGCCATAGAAGAGGCCAGCAATGAGACGCCTGGTGCCACGATGCCCAGCGCCGTGACGCACAACCAAGAGGGCATCCAAAACAATAACAGAGCAACAACACCCGCTGCCCTAAGTGGCAAATCGGTCACGCTAAGTCCCGAGACTGATGGGAGCTCCCTCAAGCAAATATTTCCACCTGCGATGGCCGGCATTTCGATGCCCACAAGGGACGCAGAGGAAACTCATGGACCCAGTGAAAGTTGTCCCCACCAAACAACAATGGCACAACAACTGCAACACCTGCAGGCCCGTACCAGGTCAGTTTTTAGCGTCACGACGCCCCACGTTGTGACGCCCACCTCTGAAGATGTTGCTGATGGTGAGCCACGGGGGACACCTGTAGGCGGGATATTCCCACAGGTAAGTTCCTCGCCCATATGTGCCCGTGACGCCTTCGAGGCGTCACTCAGCAGCGGACACTGTGTCGTGGCATGCTCGGCACAGCGATGGGGAGAGTGTGTCAGGCCTAGACAGTCTACTACAGGTCACCCTTCTCCCCCCTCATCATCACCGCAGACACGTCGGTGCCCACGCACCTGCAGCAGCAGTGGAGATGAGACGGCAGATGAAGGGGACTCCACCTCTCCCCGACACTCCAAGCGGCCATTCCGCCTTCACCGCCTGAGGAGAGGGCACCTCCCTTCCCCGCATGCGTGCCGCGGCTTGTCAAAACCTCCAGAGTCACGACCCTGAGCAACCAGCAGCCAGCACCATGCCATGCTCACGCAGGCCTTACCAGCTGAGGCCGCGTCACTGAATCCAGTCCCAGACTACCTGTTGTGCCTCACGGCATTATGGGTCACCTAGGAGACTGCGGGATTAAGCAGTCACCGGAGAGGAGGCATTTGACATGAACCACGCATCCACGTGTGCTTGTGTGACCACTTGCACCTCAGCAGTCACTTACACCACCTAGCTGACACTAGGCCGAAGTGAACACTCTGCCGCGAGTACGTCAGTGTGGGTCAGCGAGAACGGAACACACCCACCTCATCATCATGTACTCTTGGAGGAAAATAACAAGCGGTCCAACACTGTGTCCCCCAGAAAGCCACAGCCGTCAGGTGCCCCGGCAATTGGAGGGAACGTCGGTGCAGCTCGCACCATGACGCCTGGCGTCCTTCCCACCTGCATGACGTCGACCAGCCTGCTTACTGGGATATCAGTACTACGTGATCCCAAGTGCAGTTATACAGTGGGGAATAAAATCCAGAAGCAATACAAAGTGTCAAAAATGCCGTAACCAATAAATTTAATGGATTTTTTTATTAAAACCTCAAAAGTGCATAACTACCCATACCACTTTTCAGGGATGGACTTGTCCAGCCCACCCAAGCTGGAACACTTAGATTCGCCCATCAGCGAAACAAACCAGAAACTGAAATACACTTGTGAAACTTACCGGAAACTGAAATGCATTTTTAGTTTTCTGTTAATCCAGTAAATTGTTGTATGTTAATTATTTTCAATGTTTTAAATGGTAATTATGTCTTTTCTTCACAGCAGACTGCCTATCAAGGCCTTACTGTTTTTACTTCATGTTTCAAGTGCATTGACATCCCCTGTGACGTCACAGTCACAAACATAATTAACACTTAATTAATCACGGGGATGTCACCAACATGTTGTTTACCATCAAATATTATTTTGTAGCATATTAATTAGCATTAACAGTGTTATTTTTCATGTAATTTTTGGCGCTGCCTTTAGCCACCATTAGCAGAAGCTGACGCCATGATTTTAGTCTGACTTCAGCACTTGGCCCAGCCGGCAGCACAAGANTTTTTTCACATATTTTTTGCGCCGGCTTTAGCCACCATTAGCAGAAGCTGACGCCATGATTTTAGTCTGACTTCAGCACTTGGCCCAGCCGGCAGCACAAGAATTTTGCTCTGCGTGAACCCTCTTGGCACATTCATTGTAGGCTGCAATCACTTTCAATTCAATCGTATTTTCATATAACCGAAACCTTTGGTTAATTCGTGCCGAGGGGACGATCGTCTTTCTTCGTGTCATTTTTAAAAGGACTTAACGCGTACCGTGTAACTGCAACTAATTTTTATAGCTTAGGCCCATATTGAACACTAATGGTCACTGCCAGATCACAGTGCCGGGTTGGCATAAACTTCTCACATATCAACATAAGTGCATATTTTTACCAAAGAAGTAAGTAAATGTCTTGAATAACCACGAGTGTTTTAATTAACTTTACCCCTTGGGGTACTTCGGTCGCTGCACCCTATTGCAGCAGTAACAAGTGTATGTAAGGCGTGCGAGGTGGCCTACAACCTCTTCCGCATAAAGAATGAAACCACTAGGTATGTACAATTATTGGTAAGTTCATAATTCCTAAGCACCACAAATTTACAGAGGACTCCGGGGACCCACAGGCTGTCAACTGTACGACCCTCACTAACTCATGCTCACTGAGTTACGGTGCCGGGCAATTTCACCAGTTTTTGCCTTAACCTGGCAAGCCGGCTAAGGCAGGGACCTACATCAACATTCCTGGAACCCCCTACACGTCAAGAGACTATATCAGTTTACAAGGGTACTATTTGGTCTTTCCACTGCTGTAAGTATTTTTCAGGCAACAGTTGAACAAATTTTAACTGGGCTGTCAGGAGTAATAGCATATTATACTGGTTGTAGGTACAAGACTGGAAGATGAGTATCAGAAGTTGTAAGCAATACTAAATCATCTAGCAGAATTTAACATAATATTCAGAACAGAGAAATTAAAATTCTTGCATGAAAATGTGGTTTAATTAGGCCATGAAGTTGATGTTGAGGGTATCCAGCTGAAACAGGGGAAGATCAGAGCTATTTTGGAAGCGCACGCCCCAAGAAGTGTGTTGTATTTATGACTGTGTACCATAATTCCTTTCCTGCCTCCCACATACACTAGGCAAGCCACACCTTTCAGATAAGGAAGGTCGTATCTGTAAAGGATACCTCTAGCCCAAATGGACACGATAAGCAAGAAAGGAAGCACTAACGTGGATCCATGGTTTCTTTAAGCACATGCAGGAAACTATCAAACATGCAGAGCATGCAACAGTTTGCTCTCCTTCACAAAAGTACTCAAAATGTTTCTAGTTATTAAGATAACTTGGACTGGTTATACACATGTATTCTAACTAAATAAAAAATACTTCATTTTCGGTGAGTTACATGCCTAACAGATTAATAAGTTATTCTTTAAATAAATTGTCTAATAAATTGTTAAATTACATAATAAAGAAATCTTCAAATTATATAACCATTAACATCAGCAGTTATGTTTCATGCAAAGCACATAAAGGGCTTTTATAATTTTCTTTTTTAATATATTTTAATTTTAATTTATTTACTTTATTGGGGTACCCTGCTTGCAAACAATAAAAAAAATTACTATCTACAACATTTTGCATCAGATTTTAGAAAACAAACATCATAAATATAAAGTTGGCATGAGATTCTACTAAACATGCAATTCATTACAAAGGCTAGTATGCATTTTTCCTGATTCAAAATTATACATGCAATCATGCAAGAATTTACATTAATTCAAAATGGTTTATCTCATATTGTAGGCCGAGCNGATTCAAAATTATACATGCAATCATGCAAGAATTTACATTAATTCAAAATGGTTTATCTCATATTGTAGGCCGAGCAGGAAACACCAAAGATGAGCTGGCCAGAAGATCACTGCCACAAAAGACAGTACTGTGCTACAAGGCAGGACTCAGCTGCTAAGGCAGACACATTGTAGTGTAGGAAATCACAAACGTCTCCCCTACACTCGCAGTCCATGCGAAGCAGGTCCAGAAAGCGAAACTACACCATAAACAGCTGTGAAGATTTGNGATTCAAAATTATACATGCAATCATGCAAGAATTTACATTAATTCAAAATGGTTTATCTCATATTGTAGGCCGAGTAGGAAACACCAAAGATGAGCTGGCCAGAAGATCACTGCCACAAAAGACAGTACTGTGCTACAAGGCAGGACTCAGCTGCTAAGGCAGACACATTGTAGTGTAGGAAATCACAAAGGTCTCCCCTACACTCGCAGTCCATGCGAAGCAGGTCCAGAAAGCGAAACTACACCATAAACAGCTGTGAAGATTTGCCAAACACAAAAGTTAGTACATCATAATGGCTGCTAAAACAAGAAGGACCTAAAATGATTTATCTTGCACATTATGAACTTGATCACAGATTAAGATGCATGATTGCGATGAAGTGCACAGATATTAGCTACACATACATTCACTAGTATAAAACAGAGAAACTTGCACTAAGGTTTCACTGCTTTATGAAAATTAACAAACTTGAAAAGAGGCTCTTTTTTCTTCCGTTACTAATGTAATTAACCATAACAATAATTGTTAACTCTTGTATCCTGATGAAAGATTCTATATCAGTAAAGAAAAACATTAACTTAGTCATATAATAAGTTCCAACACAAGTGTCACCAATGTGTCACTATTAAATTTGTCATACAATAAAGTTCCTTTACAAATGTCAGTTATACAGTTTTCTAGGTAAACACAACCAAAGTTACATAGAGATTTAGTAAATTGTTTGCTGTTATAACTTCTTAATCTTTTAATTTAGAAAATGTTCTAGAATTGATATTTTCATATAAATATTTTCAGGAATAAAATAGAGTGGTTATGTATGACAGCCATTTTGTTATGTAAATGAGAGCAGGAGAGTGGACTGGCAAGCTCCACAAACACAATATTAATAAAGAAGAAAATTTAACACCATAAAAAAAGGATAAACTCACTTAAATAACCTAACGTGTGACTAAAATGGCACAACTGCTGCTAATCTATGGTCATTGTTTTTGCCAAACCTTTTAGCAGCGCTGTTCCCATTACATGAATTGCAAAATCAGAATATAAAACAGAATCAGACAGAGAAATGCCAGAGAGCATTTGAGAAAAGCAAGGAACTACTCCTTAAGACTTTGTAAATAGTTAAGTCTTAATACCATTAGCCCTCCTGCTACCAGTTGGGCAACAACAGCTACAAGTTCATATGGAGTGGGGGCAGTTATCTCCTATGTGATATCCAGTGGTGAAGAATGGACAATCACATTTATATCAAGAACACTGACCCCTGCTGAGGTGGTCTATAGTCAGGTGGAACAAGAAAAACACTTTTACATTAGTGACTGATCATCAACCTTTGACAGTCTTTGACCACCTTGTTTGGGAGTAAGAAGGATATACCACTGATGGCTGCAGCCAAAATACAGCAGTAGACTCATCTTCTAGCATCATATTGATATAAGATTCGATACAAAAGGGATCACAGGTCACACATGCTTGTGAGTAGTATAGGTTACCATGGCCCAGTATAGAAGAGGTATGGTCCATACCGTATAAGAAGGCCACTTTCTGACAGTCAGTGAGTGGCAACTTGACTTATACGAAACAAACAAAGCGCCATTTACAAAATCCTGTATCAGCTGATGCACGAACGAACAAAAGTTAAAATTACGTTGGCTATTCTGGTTGCACTGCTGATGCGCATCAGAAAATCAGAAAATACGCGTATAAGAAAGAGTTCGTAGATTTTTTAATACATTTTATGTTACGAGGTCACGAAACAATGGTTGTTAGTGTTAAAAACTAAACTTCGTGATAATGTAGTTATGTTTAGGTGATCAAAATGAAATGTACAATAGAACGATATGACGTGGAAAAGTTTTCTGAAGTTGTGCTAACTTCAGAAAGCTTTTTCACGTCGTATCATACATCTCATACCTTGCTTTCAACACGTCCATGATATTAATTCCAAAAGCATACAGAACTATTGCATAATATTTTTGAATTATTTTTTCTAATAATTTGACGAAACGACACGAATTTTAAATATATTTCCAGCCCGTAACATAAGAATTATCAACTTTAAACAATACGCTATCTTTTGACCATAAAGAGAGTTACTCAAAACTTCGTCGTGACGTGCTGCGCGCTATCTATCGGATATTCTGCAAGCTATTACCAGCCAGAAATGAACCTCTCTTCTGCGCGATATATTACGAATTTACAAATATATGCCAATAGTTATATTTTTCCACGAGCTCTGCATAATTTTTAAAGTAACATATATTTCATATACAAGGATTTGGAGTACAAGTCATTTATATCCGACCGGTAATCGTTCGTCTACGTAAATTGTACGCCATATTGTTCTCTAGAAACCCATCTCCTTGATTCCGTAGACACGCGTGAATAGTTTTAAGCAATTCTAACGTTATTCCACGTCACATATTTCCAACTCGAATATATTAGCTATAACGTCCAAAGTGTAATAATAGATACAACAGACCGTCTCGCAAATTTTAACCCAAATTCACTATCTCGGACAAATTAAAAAAGAGTTATCAAATATCTAAAATTTTATATTTTTACTTTTATAACCTACTTATATTTTTAGACACATGTCAGTCTTAAAATATCTTAAAATTTGTTAAGCATTACAGTACAATGAGAAGTGGATTAGCTGACAGCATGTTGATAAAAAATACAGCCCCAACGTGACGGACCAGCTAATGGCGGAAGGATACGTAGTCAGATGTAAACAATGGCGCTACTTTCGCCGAGCTGTCAAAAAGTGGCCTTCTTTTATGGTACAGAATATAACTGAGTCATGTTCTTATTAATATTTATTATAAATGAAATATAATAATTTATAAACACAATATATGTAAAACTTCAATTTGATGAAAAATAAGATACTTCTATATTAACAGAGATATAAAACGTTTGTAATACATTGCTTATTTAGGTAACTAAACATGTCATTCATGGGGTAATTTTTCAAAGGTTTGATTCAAAAAGTGTGAAGAAACCATGATTAGGCTATACCAATAAAGTTGAATATTTCAGTTGATTTTAAGGAACTTAGTGAGCTAGAGCTCTTTAGAAAGTGTAGTCACAAACTTTCAGCTCATTTGATGGTACTTATGGGAAGATATTGTGTGTTTTTGATGATAGGTTCAGGATGATGCTTGCAGATATAAATATTAAGTTTATTGAGAAGCCCAATTTGAAGGTGATGAACAAGCAGGCAATGCTTTTATTACTTAGTTTCCTATGTATTGCTTTTGTGCTTGTTCGAATGCTTGAACTCATTCCTTTTCTCCTTCAATTTTATTGTTTCCTATGCTTTTCCCGTAGGTTTTATGAAGTCTATTTTGTGGATCTGAGTCGTAAAGCCAGTTTTAAAGAATGGGGAAAATGTTGAAAATACATGTTGATATTGTTGTTTGGGTGCTACTTTCTATGCCAAAATTATGTTTTTCCAGATTTCAGCCATCAGGTGAGCTAGAACTGGCATAAACTATCTACTGGCATTTACTAGCATCATTATATTGGTTGTATATTTATATTATGTGGTTTACAATGTTAGCAACATGGTAGACAACAACAGTCTGCTTGCCCATCAAGGAGACATTTAGTTGTTGAGTTGTATCACTTGTGTAATTGTAAATTAATAATCATGTCAGGATACAAAAGTGGTAATGAGAATGGGATACTCTTGTAGAAAAAAGCTTGTAATTCATAGTAAATGACAGAGAAGTTTAATCCCATACGAGGATTCATGGGAGTCCTACATAGAAAGCCTGCAACAACTGTTCATAGCAAATGGCATGGGTGACAAGGAAGGCAAACATGTTGAATTGCGTGCCATTTTAATCTCATTGATTGGGAAGGAAACATACAAAGTTCCTTGAAATTTGTGTTAGCCGAAGAATAAGCAAGGCTGAAGCAATTAGTCATATTGTGTACTAATCACTTTGCGGCAAACATTCTGTGATTGCAGAGCACCATTGTTTTCACCAACGCACGTGGCAAGAAAATTAAGGTGTGTTGGATTTTGTCATAGGACTACATAAGCTAACATATTTTTCCAACTTTGGTACATTTCAAGACAGTTTCTGGTAGGCTTAAGGGACAAAAATGTCACTCAGAGGTTATATTTACAGTCGTGCTATCTGAGCGTCATCGCAACTGCCACACGCACTCAACGTGCACGGGGTAGATGTAAACAACACTATGCCGTCGCTTACTCCACGCCATGCCAGCTGACCTTGTCATCAGCCCCTCTCCCTCCCCTAAAACCATCTGCCCCTTACATGCCACTGCTCACTGCCTACTTTCCCATGCTTCTCCTTCCACTGCCGCTCATTCCAATGCCACCAGATTATCCACCGCACATTTCTCAAGCAAATTCAATAATATTATTTTTAACTCACACACCTGCCCAACCAGTTATGCCTATGTGGCTGCAAAGCGATGGAAGGTAACCAGCAACTGTGGCATCATTAACACCAGGACCAAACAGTGTTGCCACACCTTCAAAATTTTCAGTCGCTGCCTACATTCGTAGGCCTACCCACAGAGTCCCCATTAGTGTCCCTAGAGTACTGCACTTTATGCCTCCGGTGCTATGGAGTGTGCGATGAGGAATGGCCAAGCTGTATTAGAGTGAAACTCTCTGGGGAAGCACGCTTTTGGTGGCAGTCAATCACACATTACAGCATGCAGTGGGAGGAATTCCTGCATGCTTTCCAGTGCTGCTTTGGGAACGTGTTTTCATCACTCCAAGCACAGAACATGCTCATGCTAGAAGAGCAACAGCTCACAGAGAAACTCACTACATTTGTCACCTGCAGGATCCACCTTGTTAAACACTTTCACCTCTATCTACCTGAGCGAGAACTGTTGGAGGTACTGACTGAGACAGTGCAACCTAAATTCCATGTTAAGTTAGTTCCACGTTGGTACCCCTGCTCAACAACTTGTTAAATTAACAAATGCACGTCTTGAGTGAGGAGATTTGGGTGGCTCTTAACATTGAGGTCTTGAGAGCCGATGAGGGTGAAGTGAAATGAGTATGGAGCAGTGCCAGAATGAAAGGGCAGGGGAAACGGGAGATCCCAGAGAAAACTAGCCAACCAGCAGCATCGTCCGGCACATTTCTCACGCACAAAATTCCGGGAGCGACCTTGCCAAGAATCGAACCCAGTTCACCTAGGTGGGAGGCGAGTAGTCTAACCACTACACCACTGTGGCCCCTAATGTGTGCCATGATCACCTTAGAGTGTGGCCGTGCCCACTGTGCCGCGACTACGACTCAAATGCTGCATGGTGGAGCAATGAGCAAAATTATGATAATGCAAGTGAACATTCAAAATTTTTTAAACAAAACCAAATTCAATTTTTTTTGGCCAACGTAGGCACAAAAACAGTGTGTCATCATCATCAGCTGCTAACACCAGTCAAACCGCACCTAAAGAAAACAGCGCAAGTTAGAATGCAAAAGTTAACGATGTGAAGTTGGATAGAGATAAGCCGCTACCAACTCTGTGCCGTTACTGTGACAGAAATGAGTATCACTGGCAGAGAGTGTGTTTCAACAAACCTCATCTCAGAAATAACCAAACAACCAACAGTGCAACCAGTAGTTTGGGAAATGTGAAGCAGTGGTAAATGAGCTGGACTTTCCTGACATTCTTGTTTTTATCAGTGTTACCAATTTGACTCCACAACGAACCTCAACCAAATTAACAATAGTCAGTCACAGTTCATACGTATTTTGGTTTTCATTATGGTCATCATTGTCATGCATTCATTGACACCACTGTCTCACATAATTTCATGCAGCTTTATTTTGTGAACTCAGCTGATATTACACCAACCACTCACGTAACTTACTTGGCAACAAGCCAGCATACGGGAACTGCATTAAGAGAAGCAACAGTTACAGTGTGCATAAGGGACTTAAAACAATCACGACTGCAATAGTTACACCGGACATCAGGGAAGTTACCATCTTCAGGGTACACTGGTTGACCAAACAAAACACCATCGTGTAACCTGTGGCCTGTCGTATCCATTTTTGTCTTATGGAGTGACGTACTGTGTACAACCTTGACTGGTGGCCAGCTGACACAGTACCTACAGTCTCATTGACAGAGTTTGACAATGACGTACCACCATTACACAGTGATGCTTTTCAGCAGCTCCTCAATGAACTATGCAATGTGTTTGCTGCACACAATGCACTCAGGCGTACCATAGTAGCCAAAAATACAATCCAATTGGTGCAATAACAGCCTATCTACACACCACCACACAGTTTTTTACCACATCAAGCCAAGATTATCAACAAACAAATTGATGAAATGGGAAGTGACTGTATCATTCAGCCAACAAACAGTGCATTTAATTCTGCAATCACATTATCAACTAAAAAAGATTACACGTGGCGATTTTTTTTTGACTTTCAACTGGTGAATCACGTGACTCGCAGTGTGTTGCCACTCTACATCAGTGTCAGGGAGGTCCTCAGTTTGCTGGGGTAAGTCATGGTCATGTCATCCCTTGACCTCAAGAGTGGTTATTGGCAGGCATCAGTCAAGCTAGAAGACTATTGTGGCAAAACAGCGTTCATGGTTCCTGAAGACAGACGCTTCCAGTTCTGTGCCATGCCATTTGGTTTAAGTGTGCACCCACATATTTCCAGGCTATGATTATCCAGGTGCTGGACGGCCTCGTCTGAGAATTCACCCCCACCTACCTCGACGACATGGTTGTGTGGACAGAGAGCTGAGAGGACCACCTTTGTCACTTGTCACTCATACTTGAGATGTTAGCCATTAATGGTATCATGTGCATCACAGCCAAATGCCACCTCAGGAAGACCAGTTGACTTTCTAGGACACATATTCCATGCAGAAGGCAACAAGCCAAATGATGAACACCTGCAGCTGATCAATGAGTGCCAACCACCTCACACGCACAAGCAGCTACAGAAATTTTCCAGGCTTATCAACTGGCTCTGGGAATATATCCAGGACTTTGCCATCATCACCGACACGGTCACTGTCCTGCTGTCACCACAGAAGCAGTTTCAGTGAAACATAACAGCAGATGACGCATTCCAAGAAATTGGGTTATGTTTCAGAGCATGCCCAACACTTGCAATACATGACCCAACCAGGCACCTGTACCTACAGATGAATTGCTAGCCAGGATAGACATGGAGCAGTTCTGTATCAGTGCAGTGACAATGGCAAGCGACTTGTCATCAATTACGCCAGCACAAAATTTGGCCCTACTGATCAGAGATATTATATCAACGAGCATGAGTGTTTAGCAGTGGTGTTTTCTGTCAAGAAATACAGTACCTTATTTGAGTAACAATGCTTTGTACTCCATGCCAATAATCAATGCTTACTTTGGCTGCACAACATGTGTGAAGCATGCAGCAAATTGACCCATGGGGCACACCTCCTCCAGGCGTACAACTTTATTGTGGCGTATGTCCCGGGCAGTTAAAACCAGCTAGTGGACACACTTTCCAGATCACCTTGTGCAGATGTTGTAGTACATGATGAGATAGAATGGGAGGACATATTACCACTAGCCATGTGGGAACCACTAAGTGAGGTAAGCCTGCAACAAATCAGTGTCACCAGCAGGGATTCCACATTGTGCGAGTTGTTTGAGCAGGTGCTGCACGCGCAGCAAGAATGTGCACACTCAAAAACATAGAGAAAGTTATGCAAAACAAAATATTTAGTGCTGGCGAGCATTAGACGATAGGTTGGAGTTGTGTTCACCCACTGCACACAATGTGTGAAGAGTGTTTTTTCCTCCCACTGTCAGAGAGCAAGTTCTATGTTACGCATATTACAGAATTGCAGCAGATCACCCAGGGATGCAAATGGTATGGAATGTGCATTAGCAAAATTTCTGGCCCGGATCAGCTTGTCACAAGAAATGCTTTGTGCAACAATGTGTCAAGTGTAACCAATTCAAATCGCAGATGTCTGATGGGTCCCAGAAACAGCAAACTCACGCACTAAACAAACCCTTTAGAGATTGTGTCAGTTGATCTCATGGGACCTTATCCTGAACAACAGGGGGCAAGCAGTTTATTATTGTGGTAACTGACAATTTTTTTGCTATGGGTGGAAGCATATCCAGTGATAAGTGCAAGGCCAACAAGTGTGGCAGTGCACTACAAGCAGACTATTTTGGCGATACCCGCAGAATCTGCAGACTGACAATGGCTCACAATTTACTTGCCAGAAGTGGTGTGATTTTTGCACACGTTGGGAGAGAGAGACATATCAAAACAGCAGTATGCCGCCCATGCATGAACCCTACGCATTGCAATCAAGATCTCAAGACCCAGCTACGTATCCGTGTGGGTGAGCAACACAACAGTTGGGCTGGAAACACCTGCCTGCAGCCGTCTTCACCATCCGGCATGTCATTGCCACCACCAGCAAGTCACCCGTTGACGTCCTGTAGGGACACAATCTTGAACTGCCAGGCGAGTTTGACTACCCACTTGCAGTTGGCATCAGTGACCCAGCGCACAGTGATATGCGGCGTGAGCAGAGAGAGAGCAAGTGAAAGTGTGCATGCACCAGTCCCGCTACATAAAATGGTGGCTGTGAACCACCATGCTGCAGCCACCTCGTCTGGAACCAGGCCATTATGTATATAGCCATACACACCTGCAATCTGCAGCTCGTAAGTACTTCTACCTGGGTTTTGCAGCAAAACAGAGCGGAACACACAATATTATACAAGCATTGAGGCCCACTACATATCTGGTTCACATCAACCGATGCAAGCGGGTCCGAATCCACCAAGACGCCCTCTACCCTGTCACAGCTGATGCCGCTGCTGCAGGTGACAACGCTGGGGCTAAGACTCTCCCGGATGGCGACATCAAGAATGACCGCAACATCTAGCCAACATCATCACGGCGGACAGCACAGCAGCAGAGTCACTCACCTGCGACTCACTGTGCAAGCTCTTTGGTTCAGTGATGCCTGGGGACCCGACGTCCTTCAGGGGTCACTGTGACAAGAGCACTACCACCAAGGATGAGGCACCACTGGACGCCCCTACAACAACAAAAACAAAAACAATGCAGTAGCAAAAAAATGCAGGACAGCCCATCTGTGTTGCGACGCCTGGCATCGGGGCACCCACCTTGACTGGGTATGACAAAAAACTGTGTGTAACCACACATTGTGCTCACTTCCCCTTACACCTCACTGACCTCAGGTGATGTCAGTGAGGCACCCAGTGTACTGTCAATGGCATCAGAGTGCCCTCTGTGCACGTCCACTGCAGGTGAGTAGGTAATGCACCAGAAAACTGCTGCAGCATGGGAACTCTCCACCACACGTGAAGAAGCACCATAGATTCTCATCCCCCTTCTGAGTAACTAGCCAAGCTTGCTACCAGCAGAAGCAGATGTGGCAGGCTTCTCATTGTTCAAACAGTAGCGACAAGGCAAACAGAAATGCAACCAGCTTGCCATTTTCCCACCATTCACAACAGCTGCGCTCATGGACCATGTGAGCGTGCCCTGCCTGTGGTGACATCACTGCATCTTATACCATAGTGGGTTGTCCACGCAGGATATGCTACCAACACCAGCATACCAGCACAAACATCAAGGTGCTGTATGAACTGCAGCCACGGAATTGCAGGCCTACTACCTGCACGTGCCATGCCTAGATGGCACGTGGTCCACAGAAAATTTTCATGGAGGGAGGCATTTGACACAGGATGATGATCTGGATTCCAGACTGTTTTGTCATGTCATGCACCCAACACCACCTCAACCATACTAGTTTAGTGAAGTACTGCATGAAGAATGTGTGTGTGAGTGCACCAAATATTATGCAAAGCACAGTGGCGTGACATAGTCAATCTGCTTCGCACCCCTCCCAACGGGTTTGACCCATTCATTGAGGGGTATGAGAAATTTAAGTGTGCATGAACGGAGAAGTATGAAAAATTTGTTACAACAAATTTGAACAGTGCTAAATTATTTTTAATAAAATAATTAAACAAAGACCCAGAGGATGTGCTTTTCGTACAATAAATGCCCCTTGCAGCTCTACAATCCATTTTAAAGTAATTTTCAATTGCATAGAGCTAATTGGAATTTCACTGTGGTGAGCTAATTGGAATTTCACTGTGGTACTTCATAAAATATTAATTGGTTACTGTTATTTCATTTCATTCTATCGAAGAGTTGTTGATTTTTGTACATTTTAAAAATGTCATATGTTCATGTAGTTTATGTTGTTTGATATTTGAGTACGTGCATTAGTTTTGATGTGTGGCTGGCATGCTTCACCCTAACCACATGCCAAGAGCCCAATCAGTCAGAACTGGTGGCTAGCAGAGGCTGGCGCACGTCACTGCTCTCCAGGCACCTACATCTTTTTGTAGCCATTCATCATAACTGTAATAGAGTAAGCATACGGAACATTTTGTTTTAGTGCCCGGAGATGCCACCTCGCCTTCCTTGGGAATATCATTGCCCGGGGAAGCATAAATTTTACGTAAAGCCATATACACGACCACACGTTTTTGCTCTGAAGCCTACCCTGGGCAACTCAAGCCGGGAACCGCTTCATTTCATTTATATGTTCTTTACATGCTACGTCAAGCAGAGTGTAAATAGTGTGAAAAATATTGTCTCAACTACTTGTGTTTCTTATTTTGATGACTGTCTATCTGCGTTTAGGGGTATGGGACCCCAATAACCCACACCCAGGTATCACATATTTTAATCAGTGTTGGAAGTCTAAATTCAATTAACATTTCTCATTTGTTTTATTATCATATCGGGCATGAAGGTCAGGTTTCAATATACCTGTAACAATAAGGCACAGTCATTAATGCATGAGGGGAGGCAAAATACCCCTTAATTTCTGGGACCTGCAATCACCATAATTCAACAAAGGATAACAATATGTCTAGGCGGTCGACCATATAACACTGAGAAACAACAGCAATATCATCACATCATCGCCCAATGATGATGGCTGGTGCTTAAGTTGGGTGTTTTCACCTGTTTCTCACCCTTAATTCTCCTGTCATGCACACTGTTCCTAAACCCAGGTGTTTCCTGGCAACGCAAAACTTCACAAGCCATTAAGCTTGCACTTATACGGACGAACCTCTCAGATAGCACTTTCAGTGGCAGCTTGGGCCTAGAATGTGTTATATTGGTATACTGTTTAATGAAAAGTACTTTTATTAAAACAGTTTTCTCAGTTATTTCTGGTTTTATAGTCAATTCACAGTTTTTTTATGATTTTTTGAAACAAACCTTTGAAAAATAACCCTAGGAGTAACATGTGAACCTGTTTTTTCAATAACTTGTATACCACAAATATATAACACTGTGATTAACTTTAAAGTATTGTATTTTTGAAGAAATGAAACTTTGACTTATTATCTTCTATAATTTGTAACATTTATTTTGTATTAAATATGAAGTAAAACTTGTGAGAACAACAATGTGTTGGCAATGGCTAGTAAGAAATAGTTCATAGTTATTTTGTTTAACCTAGTTTTTTAGTATACAATTTGTAAATTAAACGTTGCCTATTGATATATTAAAATTTTTAGGTAGCACTGAAGAAACATATTTCATTGTTACAGTTAAAAATATCAGCGCAAATTAGTGACATGGTTTTTTTTTTTCGTACAAGGAAGAAACTTGAATATGCGGAGCTTGTCACTCTCTCTCTCTCACTCTTCCTGTCTCTCCCCCTCTCTCCCCCTCTCCCCTCCCAATCTCCCCCTCCCCCTCCTCTCTCTCTCCCTCTAGTAGTACCAGGAAAATTATACATGTTTTCAATTTTAGCATATTTCATACTCATCATAGCAAAAATATGATTTTTTGAATTTGTAATTTACAACTGAGACAAAATTTTACTGTCTGAATACTTATTATAATATATTTAGATGTGTTGGCAGGATGGTAACAAATCTGAAGTGCAGAATTGGCGACTAGCAACATGACATGGCATGTTGCTAAACAAAGCATTAATTTCTCTTCTTGTAAACAAATACTTAAAATTACCACATCAAGTTTGTTCATGTTGTGTTTTTTAAACCTCTCTTGGCAAGTTACGTTGTTGTGATAAATCTCTTTTCCCACGGCATGAATAATTATACTGTAACATGCGTCAGGACCATTGTGTGAAAGAGTATTGTTGCCATTACGCTACGTTGAGCCAGTGTGTGTGTGTATGTATGATTACAAATATTGGTTGTGCAAAATTTATACGTTTTAACCGTGAACTGTTTCTATGACAAAATTCATTTTTTGAAAGTCATATCTGTTTATTTATCACAATGTTGTACTTTTCCTAGGTGTTTGAAACACAATTGTGTAAAGTGCTTACGCTTCTGTGATTTGAGTGTTTGCCATAATCCCAACAAAATTTTAAGTCCAGCCAGAATAAATTGAAATAAATAATGAAATAAACCTTCAAAACAGTAAGTGCAATGCATATAAATATAAGTGCAATAAAAGTTACAGTAGGCCTATTTGTGTGCATGTTTACCACTATCTTTTAAGTTTGTTGCTGCTACGTACAATAAATAAGTGACACAATTTGCATGCTTGAATTTACTGTGTCTTTTCGTTGGACTGGTTGTTCCTTCGTATTAATTTTTATTCCAGCTGAGGCCGTCCTTTTAAGGAAATAACCCAACACATATCAATAACAAGAAGTTAAATAGTACAGTTCTTTCCCCCGCAGCTGTAACGGTTAAACACAGTTGCTGCAAAATACTAACATATATTACGTGTAATGTGCTATGTTGTATATAACAAATATCTTAACAATGTAAAATAATAACCACAAGAGCTATCTTTAATACAGACATTGTTAAAAAGTCATAAAGTTTACCTAAATATGGCTATAGGCTTTAATTGTGAACATTGGTACAAAATATTTTTTCGAAATATGAGAAAATTCTTTGAACTGCTGAAAACAGTAAACAAAGCATTTAACAGTTAAAATGTAGAAGTCACATGGCAGTGTTTATATTTACGTGTAGCGGAAGGATATGTAATCATTAATCAAAAGTAGAACTTTAGCAGGGCTTCAGAAAAGTGTGAAGTAACCGTGAATGGCCTATAACCAATGGATGACAGCTATAATTTTGCTCCAACAATTTTAAAATTGTTGAACTATTTCATATTTAATAAAAGGAAGAACACTCATCAGATTTTCATATTAAGTGATAAAACAACATACATACTCTTATTTTAACTAAAATCAATACCAAACCTGTATCAAAATGTTTGACTGGTTAAGCAGAATATGATGAACCAATGTTCACAGTAATATGAAAAGATAGAAAACTGAAAATCTTATGCAATTACACTACATTAATTGTGTTTCTAGTTACTCTAGATATCCCAAGTATGTCTTCACGTTGCTCTTACTTAAAGAAAACCAGTGAAAACAGCTGTCTCGAGGATTGACAACCCGTAAGTGAATGTAACACATGGCATAACAAACAGGTGTTCCAATACCGTTTTGTAGATTCACTACTTGCAGACATACAATCTTTCTGTTATGAACACGACTGAGCCCACTGTTTTTACACTAGTCTCTGCTGATAATTATGTCATGTGCACTTACAATGCAATTTTATGTTCTATCTTATTTTGTGTAATCGTTCTTATGACTGTAAATATGATTCCATATGTTCAAGACCAAAAATTATTATACTTTTAGCTGCCAAAGTGGAAGCTTCTGTTTGTTTCGCTAGATTTGTTGTGTAAAAAATATTTCCTGAAAATTCCATTAGTAATTTTCCATGATTAAAATTTCATCTATTTGTATTGTACAGTGACATTTGATTACAATCAATAGGTAAAATAAGTGAGCCATATGTCTATTTATTGCTTAGGCATAAATAAACCAAGTTTTAATATGTTAATATTTTACAGTTTCTTAAGTTATGCTTTTGTTATTAATGCTTCTCCATAAAAAGAAAAACAAAACCATTGTGATAATTTTACTACCAACCATTGCAACAATTGCTAGAAAAAGAGCTATTTAGAATTAAGCATATTAATTATGTGTAAATATTTTAAAAACCAAGCGATTTGCATTTGGGCAACCATTTAGGCAAGCTATGTCATCCAAATGTTGACATCTTCATTGTATGTGCCTGGAGCATATAGCCTGTCCGTCCACGTTTTTTAGTTGGTATAAAACTCATTATTTTCAATTAATTAAAAATTAAAGATTTTGAACGTATCATTCAAGATAAACTCTACTTTCATACACACATGCTACCGGATTGAAAGTGAGCTTTATAAGGAAAAAAAAAGTAGTGCTTAGAATAAATGCTCTACAATATAAATAGTGTTCAAAATATCTTCAGTTGTGTCAAAAGATGTATTTCCATAGTTCACCCTTAGTATTCCTCAAAATATGTTATTAGTATTAAACAATTAACAAGAAGAAGAATACTTTTACAGCAGTGTTTTAATAATAAGCAAATACAGTGGACTCTTAATGTACCGAAAATGCATGTACCAATAAACTGTATCCACAGTTAATTTTCAGTGGTCCTGGCAAAACTCCTATATAAATAATGATAAAGCTACCCACTTTTATAGTTTATCAGATATTGTATCAATCTAACCATCTTTTATTCCTGTTCCCTAAGATTTCCCGCAGCAATAATTTTAAGCTGGTTGTTTATGCAAACATCTAGTAACTGGATGTGAAATACGTCACATGCACTGCTGTTTATCACTGCTCTGCAGGGCGGTGCGAGTATGGCTTGTTACCTCCCTTTACATGCCTGACGAGAGGGGAAGCGGTTACCTAGCAATCAGTGTGGCGACCTTGCATCCTCTCTCTCTCCCTCCCCCTCCTCTTCTGTCTCTTTCAGCCACACACATTTCTTCCTCTCCTTACATGCCTTTGAGAGGGGAAGGTGTTGTCTAGCAAAAAAACTGCTTTCTCTCTCTCCACCGCTCACACTTGCCATCATTCCTTACATGCCTGGCTGCAGAGCGAATAAAGCTCTCCTGGCGATCGTGGAAATTTTATAAAAATTATCCATTTCTCAAAATAGTTGCACCTATTATCACTTATGTGTACTGGAAAATTAGAGGATGTGATTTTGAGTGATTAATTATTAAAGACAGTGGAGAAATAATTTTTAATCACTTTATTTATTCATTTCTGTCTCAAAATTGCAAGTATTTTTGCAGTAAAATTTAATTAATTACTTTAAATGACTGACATTTGCTGTGAGCACAAGGTTTTGCCAACATGTGTAGATAGCGGCATGGAGGGGCACATTGTTTCACTCCTCTTGCCGCTCCCCCTTCTCCGTCTTGCCAGCTGTGAACACACTGCTGGTCGATAATCTTTCCGCATGCTCTCAGCTGATCGAGTGCATGCAAGCCACTGAAAATTTGGTTTGCATTTGGTGTCATGTTATTTTCATTTTCAGAGGGTTTGAAAGTTTTAGGTTGGCTTGCATTCTGTGTCAGATTACAATCAATTATGTACATTTTTTTGAGATGTTATATTCGTTATCTAAACGAGTTGAGGTGAAATGTTTTTTACTGTATTATTCACAGTTATACTTTTTTAAAAATTCTAATTTTTATTGTGTTTACTAGTTAAACTTTATTCATGAGATAACAAGAAGTCCAATAAGGTTATAAGTTGTATTTTATTGTTGTACATGTCAGAACTCTCATCTGCTCAAATCCTGCATGTATGGGAATTTTTTGACAGTCCCCTGAAAAGCGGTAGATAAGGAGTCTACTGTGTATGTATTTTAGATAATATTGTACAGAATATTTTGATTTAGAGAAAGCACAAAGAAAAATTGCATAATTTCTTTACAATATTAATTATTAATGTCTGAACTGAGAAATAAGTTTTGTTAAATCAAACAATATTTGTGAGCGTAACCGAGTTATTTGTTTGTATAGAAATAATTAAATATCTGGTACCTGTAACCAGATAGTTTTATGGTCTTTGATTGTGGCAAACTTGAAATGCATGGTTGGCACAATCAATGATTTGCTTGGCTGTAGGTACATTCCAGTTTGGTTTATGAAAAATAAGTGAAAAATTGGTCCAACTCAACTTGCTTTATAGCAGTATTTAAAAAATGCTATCTTTTAAAGAAGTGATAGTGAAGTATTAAAAAAAGAAATAAAAAGTAAAAAGACTGCCTGTAGCCAGACAAAGAAAAAAATGGAAATGTTACATTTTCCCGACAGCCAGCCAAATGCCTAAAGTGACAACAAGTGGTCTCAAAGTCAAATGAAAGGGAGTCACTTATACCCCTACATTACCTAGAAAGGGCATAGGTGCAGGGGTTATAAGAAAGTGTGACCAGCCTGGTTGCAGTCATCACTACTACGGTTCAATTATTTCATTGAAACGTGTTAGTTTAAATATATACAGAATTAAGTACAAAAACATTGTTAACAAGTTATTAAGTTTGAAACTTCAAGATACCCCATATTTCGATATTGCTCTGGTGGATTATGTAACCTGTTTATGCATGTAAGTAGCAATATCAAGTAACCTTCACATTAAATGCTCACTTGAGTTTTAAAATCACCACTGCACATACTGACTCAAAATGTGTTTATGTACTTTGTGGAATAAAATTACGTATTAAGAAAAAACAAATGATACCCATAGCCACCATGTCAGTACCATCATCAAACTTATTAATCCTGCAGCATAAAATAATTCCCAATCAAATAAAGACGAGAACTTTGTAACATAATTTAAATTCCTCTATGTAGTTACCTATGCCTCAATATTTACTATGAGAAATGAACCAATTTTTTTGTAGGGCTATTTGTATGGTGTGCAATAATATGTAGTGTGCGAAAAACCCAAAAAACTTTAAAAAGTAGGAGGCCTATGAAAATGATGGTGTTACAATTTTCAAAAACTATGAACGCATTATTTCAAAACTTGTTTTATTTCACATGGAGTGGTTTGATCAGAATTAGGCATATTTGTGCAACTAAACTTCACCAAATATAACAACAAGCAGTACTGATATCCTAACTGTGACAGAAATTACATTCAGAAACTCTGTATTTGGTATCCATATTTCTCAATCACAGTACAGCAAACCAAATTAATTTCTGTACTAAAAATAGCTGAATTTTTAGTGTGTCAAAAATTTGGGTGTAAATAGTAGAAGATTGTTCCAGCTAACAAAATATTTGCTGACTCCATACAAACTACTGGATCGAATCTGCCATGGCCTATGTAAAAATTTAAGCAACCATATTGATAAGTTGATCATGTACTTGTGCATGTTCTTACTGCATGGTGATATCAAAATAACCAATTCGGTGTTTGGCTAAACACATTTTTTTAATACACTCTTTGACTCAAGGGAATGTATATGGATATATGAAGCAAGAGCAGTCTTCAAGTAAATTTATTTGGTACCATCAAATAACTCTATATATCATAGCATTTTCAATTCAAAGGATACTAGAAACATGTGAAACTGGTAATCATTTATGTTAAAAACTATTTATAGAATCGTAAACGAAGACCCAACTGTTTCTGTTTCGCACTGCCCACCATATGAAACCTATCAAGGAAGTTGATGTCTCAATCAAGGAAGTTGATGTCTCACTTATTCAGTCAAGATATTGGGGATACATATTTTTCATAATTGACAAGTTAATATATTTAATTACTTTTCAGTGGATTTTATCATGACAATGACAAATAGCTGCACATGCATGTGTATAGTATACCTACATATTGCCTACTGACAAAATGTACAATTATTATTGTCAATACATGGTTGATAAATGTGTATAATTGTTTGGCCCTTTTTCATTCACAGAAAATTCCCAAACGTTTCAAATTGCTGGTGTGCAATTCCTCTGAACAACATGTAAATCTGAGACAAACACTGTTTATACTTCAAACTGCTTTATTACATTTTTCTGAATACAATGATTGTATTGTTTTTCTAAATATAATAACATTGGTTTGTGTTGTATATTTTTTCTCGTTACTGAGCAGTTTTTAATTTTATTACTGCTCTGCTGAACTCAACTTACTTCATTGATGTGAGACAGAATAATATGTAATTCCTTTCCAATAAAATTAATGAAGTATTTGGGAATAATGTTTCCTAGTTACATAATTATTATAAGTGCTATGCAAGGTCACTAACTCATCACCAAATTTATTGGTTCATATTCATGATAATTTTAATTCCACAATTATAAATAATGGCAAAACTAAGACACCAGAATAATATTGATTATGTGTATGTGTATATATATATATATAAGTTTATCTTTTTAACATATAAGAAAGTGTTTTATTTAAAAGGTTGACGTGTGACGCCTTTTGAAATAGAAGCCTCGCTGACCCCCTTTGCGAGCGCCTCCCAGTTGACACGTGTCACGAGACACGTGGCCAGCCAGAATGGATCGCAGTTACACGTGTCTTGCTGCGTGTCCTGCCGCGTAGGCCTCCCTGCCACCTTCCCACCCCCTTACGCCCCTAGCAAGCCCGTGAGATTTGTTGAGCGCCGAGGTATCACGAGATAGAGAAACGCAGTTCGCCTAAATTCAGAAAACACGCACCGCTGAGAAATAGCTGACAGAGTAAGCTAGGGGCAAGGTGCCACCTTCCCCCCCAAACTTCAGGAACCAGGGCACGTGTTTTGAAAGGCATTGTTCTGCTTTCTACCACCTCACCCCCTCCCCCAACAAGGTGACACGTGCCGACAATTAAGGGGGGAAGCTAGCGAGCATATAAGCCCCCTGCGGGGTAGGTGGAGGGGTTCAGTCAGTTCTAGGGGTTCAGTCAGTTCTAGAGTACCGCGCAGAGAGTTAGGCTGGGAGATCGGACTCCCGGCCCCGTCCATCAGTGGGACAGTTCATTATCACCGCGCCGAGGGAAGAGTTGCGTCAAGGCATCGCGAGAAGACGTGAGCACGAGTCCGAACGGCACTCCAGTGAGACAACACCAAATGCGGGCCTGTTTCCAAGGCCTACCACTTCGCCGGAGCTCATCGCCAGATGACAGCCTACCAGCACCTACAGCAGAGTTAAGTATACAGTCGCCGTCCAGAGAAGCCCCCCCTCCACCACGAAGTCGTACACAGTTAATACGAGTAGCCACAATAGAGTACCACACCTCGGAAGTGTTGCTGTATGTTATTTTTTGTTCAAACTTGAGACAATATATTCGTCCTTCAAAANCTGCTTTCTACCACCTCACCCCCTCCCCCAACAAGGTGACACGTGCCGACAATTAAGGGGGGAAGCTAGCGAGCATATAAGCCCCCTGCGGGGTAGGTGGAGGGGGTCAGTCAGTTCTAGGGGTTCAGTCAGTTCTAGAGTACCGCGCAGAGAGTTAGGCTGGGAGATCGGACTCCCGGCCCCGTCCATCAGTGGGACAGTTCATTATCACCGTGCCGAGGGAAGAGTTGCGTCAAGGCATCGCGAGAAGACGTGAGCACGAGTCCGAACGGCACTCCAGTGAGACAACACCAAATGCGGGCCTGTTTCCAAGGCCTACCACTTCGCCGGAGCTCATCGCCAGATGACAGCCTACCAGCACCTACAGCAGAGTTAAGTATACAGTCGCCGTCCAGAGAAGCCCCCCCTCCACCACGAAGTCGTACACAGTTAATACGAGTAGCCACAATAGAGTACCACACCTCGGAAGTGTTGCTGTATGTTATTTTTTGTTCAAACTTGAGACAATATATTCGTCCTTCAAAATGAAACAGCAAAAGACTACCTTATTGGATACCCCTCACCCTTCTAGGCACCTTATAGTCTATGCCTGGAGGAATTAACTATGACACTATAAGTCACCCTGTATTCTCCACAGGTGGGGTAAAGCGCAAGTTACATTGGCTTCCCCAACCAAATAGCGTCAAGTTAAATTGTCACGACCAACGTGGGGCCTAGATAAGCCTGCATCAAGGTTTATATATATAAACACACACATATTTGCAAGACCTTATAGAACAACCGATTCAAGGCTACTGTTTACAATGATTTCTTTCTGGCTTTCGGAACACCATGTTTGTGTTCGAAAATAAAACAGAATGTTTTATTTTTGTCAATGCCTGTTAGACTTCCAGAATATGCGATGGATCCAGAATGGGCAGCAAACGTTGCAGGTATGGGTCTACTAACTCAGGAAGAAAACAGTCTAAATAGAAAATTTTCTAGTTTCACTTGTGTTTCATCACACAAAAACTTTTCATCACTGTATATTACCTCTGCTTTCATACAAAGTAGTGTCCAGACTCCATAGTAGTAGGGTGCTGCGATGCCTGAGTGGTTAGACTGTTTGCCTCTGACCAAGACAAATCGGGTTCAATCCATGGCTGGGTCACTACCGAATTTTCGCAAGTGGGAATCGTGCCGGACAATGCCGCTGGTCTGCGGATTTTCTCGGAAATCTCCCGTTTCCCCTGCCCTTGCATTCTGGTGCTGCTCCATTCTCACCTCATTTCACTCTCATTGACTCTCAAGACCTCACTATTAAGAGCCGTCCAATTCTCTGAACTTAACTTATCTCCATAGTAGCATTTTTCCCTTTTGGTTATGTGCAATTAATTGTCCCTGAAAATGAAAGTAGTGTTTGTTTTTTATTGATGCCAGTAATTTTGGTTTTGTTTTGGTTTACATTTAAAAAAGTCACCTTCCTGGAAAAAAATAGCTGCTTCTCAGGCGAGACTCTTGGCTGAAATAGGACACTTTCCTTCAACTATAGCATCAAAGTCTACTAACCAGTGGGTGCAGCACCCAAGTATGAAATTTCTTCATCTACGAAAATAACAAAATATGTTATTTCCATACCAATATTCTTTTAAACTTTGCTCTTGCATATTTTACATTTTTCCTTCAATATTACAAGGCACCAGAATCTATCTTATCTATCTTTTTATATAGTAGCTGCTTTACTGGATTATGACAACTAGTTTCTGGTTGTCTGCAATAAACTGTCTCAAAATTTGAAGCCATCAATAGTTTCCTTCCTTCTTCCATGCAAAATCAATTTTCTCTTTGCAGTATTGTTGCACATTCAATATGAACCAACCAAATAGTGCTGATCACTTGCAAGGCCTTGTCAGTTGCATGATCATGTTGCCTTTTATAATTTTTTAGTTACAGTACAGGCTCCGTTTACCTAAAACATATGCCCCGTTAGAAATTGCACAATTGAGAATGTTGTCAAGACAAAGGTAATTGTATATATATTTGTGGAGTAGACATGGGCAGGGTGCCAGTGAAGCCACCCCGAGAGAGAAGAGGGATAAAGGGAAAGCAGATGAGTACTTTCAACAAACAATAGCCATATGGGCCTTCATTGGCATGCCTGGTGTGTTTTACAATGATCATTCCTGCACTGTGAAAGATTGTAAAATAGTAGGGATGCTTCTCTAAACTAAGTATAGCTGTATGTTAGAATAGTTACTCATAAGAAAAGTTGGTTTTTATGTATGCTATCATAAAAAGCGGATTGTGATGTACTGTTTGCAAACAACGAATACGATTCCATGGCTGATAGTAATACTAATCATTGTTTAACATAGTCTTCTAAAGATATGTAAGCATGCAATACAACAGAGATTCATTTTCAGTGTGCCAAAAATTTAGCAAACAGTTGTTAACAGCAATAAAATTAACTATACATAAAACTTTTTTTATGCGATCTAATAATTACACTTCCTGTTCTGGTATTATCTCGAGATACGTTCACAAACCAATAAATAAAAATGTAAAGCATGCCTTTGACATTTCACAAGGGAACGATAGAACACAATCATATTTTCATGAGGAAAGGTGTTCATTATGTTTCAAATATATTTGTAATTTCTGAGTTGTAGTAAATATTACAGTGTTATTTGGATGAGATTACTCAAACATATGTGATAAAACTGAAATTAATTAATGAATACCAGAGTCAAACATGTTAAATAAATTTATTTGCCTCATTTAAAAAAAAAATAAAATAAAAAAAAAAGTAAAACTTCTGACCTGGAAGATATGTAATACCAATTTATTAAAATGTTTGCCATCCTTAAATTTTGGCTACCAAAGTCGAACATATACTGTGTACCATATAAGAAGGCCACATTCTTGACAGTTGACAATCGTCGCGCCTTTTCGTTTATGTATCCATTCGCCATCAACTGGTGTGTCAAGTATAGGCTTTGATGTGGCGAGTCAGCGCGTCCAGAAGGTGCTGCTACATGTGGCAATTGGTGAACTGCTTGGGTGGTGCTGCATTCGTAAATGGAGCTTGGTGGACATGTGTAGGGTCGTTCGTAAACGCTATACACGAAATATATGTTACTTTAAAAATTAGACATAGCTCGCAGGAAATTAAAACCATTTGTATATGCGCGTAAATACGTTATTTTAAACAACAAAACTATAATATGTTTTTGGGTGTAGTTCGGGAAATGGATAACGGATAGCGTGGAAGGGCATGTTGTAACAGATGGCGTGCATGTACCTCACAAGATGGCAGTACGTGGTTGGAGAGTCGGGAAACGTGAAAAAAGGATTTGAAATTGCTTTTCACTTGGATATGGATAGTTTTATTGTGCATCTCATTTTGAACGCCTATACATTACTATTTTATCACAAAGTTTTGTTTCTAAAACTAAAAACAGCTGTTTTATAACCACGTAAAATAAAATGTATTAATTAATCTACAAACTCTTTCTTATCCGTGTATTTTCTGCTTGTCTGATGTGCGTCGGCACTGCTCTCAGAATAGCCAACGTAATATTAATTTCTGTTCGTTCGTGCATCAGTTGATACAGGGTTTTGTAAATGGCACATTGTTTGTTTTGAATACGTTAATTTGCCACTCACCGACTGTCAGAATGTGGCTTTCTTATATGAAATGAACTATATTAATGTTTATAGCTAATTAAAAGTATTTTAATCTTTAGCAGTGTAATTATTAACGGTTTTCTTTATTTGGTAGGTGTTTTTTTTAGGTAAAAATCACTAATTTGTCTCACAGTTCAAGAACAAGTTATTTTGATTTCTTTTATTGGAAATAACACTCATTATTACCTTGTATCAACATTGTAAAAACTTTGATACGTTAGTTATAAAGGTATAGGACTTATTACCTGTTTTTCCAACCTTAGTAGCAGTGAGAAATTAAATATTTATCACAATCATTCCAGAAACTGTGTGATATTGTGTTGCAGTAGTTTATTAAAGATTTTAAATCATCAGTTAGAATCATAGTACTGCATAAAAGTTAAAATGTTCCAGTGATTTTTCAGTAAACTTTTGAAATAATTAGGTTGGTTAGTTTTCCACTAGTGAGTTTAGTTTTGAGAATTTTTCTGTCATGCGAGGCAGATGTTACCACTTTCTTCCAGCCCGTGGCTTGGTGAACCTCTGATAATGGCCTTGCCCAACACTTTGTAATATTTCAGTTCTTTTATGTTCACTTACATTAACCTTACTTTTGAATGACATTTTCCAACTATAGCCAGGCTGGGAATAATAACGTTGCACCAGCTAGCTCAGCGATTCGTGCCGTTGGAGGATAGTAACAGTTGTTTTAATTAGAATGCCGAAATTCTGTTTTAATTTTGTATTGACCCACTCATATTCTAAGCAAACATGAATATCACTCAATTTCCATTATCAATGATGAAACTTAAAATATCTTGCAGCAATTACAGACTAACTGCTTGCGTCTAAATTTACGAAGGAGGCAAACATAGGGCTGCCTACACCCTAATGGCTACGTACGTGGGTGGAAAATTATTTGGAAAAAAAATTGTTCACTCCGAAAAAGTTAAAGATAGTAAGCCATGTGTGCTACCCACACATGGTAAACTTTCCACGCTCACTACATTTTCTTTCTTCTGGGGTTACAGCTTCTTGGCCCACACGCCTCCATTCTTGGCGATGGTGGCGGTATTTGTGGAAAAGGAATTTGTTTGACTCAACCTTCAGCATCACCCTATTACAACCTGCACTCTGATTGGCTCTCTGCTGACCACGCCACTCTACTCCTCCAACCAGGAATGGCGAGATGAGAGACAATCAGGATACTTTTCTTTAAATTCACATGGCCAACAAAATGCAATACTTATTACCCTTTAACCCTCCAACTGACCTCTACACCAAAAAACTTTTGATATGACAAGATATAAACTGCACTCCTCTTAAATGATAACCCACCAAATCTTAATCTGAAAATTAAATTAATGACTCGCTACCACAACCAAATAATCCTAAACCAAAAGACATAAATTAAATAAATACCCGAAAAATCACAACGTTACAACTTCTCTCCGTCTGTGTGACTATACACATCCTCCTTGGTGGAGATTTACAGTGTCTAACATTATTCCCATTATCAGTCTATTATGATAGCAAGTTATGTGGTGCCTGCACTAATGATATTGCTGTCAGAGATATTCCCACCGCCTAAACTCCGATCAAGCAAGGCTACAAAAGGGCCGAAACATAGGAGAGGCGGCAGAATCATGTTCTCAATAATAGACTTTTAACAACAGGCATTGAAAATTGCAATTTACATGTCTCATCTCATGGTGTTATCTAATGCAAGGAAATATATTCAGCATAACTAGACATTTCATTCTATGTGCCTACTGACATTTTTCGGAGATTTATTTATTTAATGAAGTAAACATATTCAATGTTTTATGCCTTTATACCAAAAAATAAGTAATGAAAAATTTATAATGTGGACTTTAGGTAACAGATATAAATGCTGCATGTAACTGTAGATTTTCAGCAAGAATATTTAATTTCTTATAGATATAAAAATCACATCACCATTTTCCTCACATTTTGTTATTACAAATATTTTCACAAATTACAAACGAGAAACCAGACCCAGAACTTTAGAAACGTTTTTAAAACAGCAAATGATGGTGGCTGGCTAATTAACTTCACATGTACACTTGATGTCCTGGAGAAACTTATTAAATAAAAGAAGGTATATCAGTTTTTATCCCATCTTGTATTAGATTTATACATTCGGTAATTATTAAGTTTAGGGGCTTTTCTGAAAAAAAAACCCAAATGTGGTATATTTCCATTTTACTAATCACGTAGAACACGAATATACTAGGGACATTAACGTATGACTAATTTCTTAATATGTGCCAACCTAACCGAACAGAACCTAACTCCACGATGGGTGAATCACTATTTTACGTTTTTAAACTAACCTAGGATTGTAGGGTTGTAAACTAACCTAAGATTGTATGGTTGTAAAGTAATATAAGATTATACAATATAAATCAAATCTCCGATCAACACCCTACAATCACAGACTAGATGGAAACCCTATAATCCTACGTTATTTTTAATAACTGCAATCCTAGGTTAGTTAAAATCACTACAATCCTAGGTTAGTTTAAAAATGTAAAATAGTGATTCACCCATCCTCATCGTGGGGTTAGGTACTGTTAGGTTAGGTGGGCACATATTATACAATTAGTCATATGTTAATGACGCTACTATAGTCGTGTTCTGCGTTACCTACCAATAATCCTAGGTTAGTTGAAAAAGAATGTGAAATTGTGGGGTAAAAATGTCCGGAAAAACCTTGTTTGAATTACGAAATTTAACTACATTTGCACGTTAAGCTACCTATTAGGATTTTTGGGTTTCACACTAAACTACGAATTTAGGATTTTAGAGATTTAAAGGAGCCGTAAAACACACCAAAATAATATCAATTTCCTGACCAATGTAGGCAGGTGGTACATACCTCTGTCAACGGCCAATTCAACCACAATTGGCTCAATGAAATTACAATATTCCACAAAGCGCCACATACGCGCATATAACGCACTGAAACACTCGTTTACAGCCGAATATATACACAGAAGCACTCGTTAATAGGCTAATATAATGCAGTAGTCTTGCTTGCTTTCTTCGTTTTAAATCATGAACGGAGCAACACCTAACTCACCACGACCCGCACCTGTAGCCACACACTGGCATACTAACGTATGACCCGTGATGACATATGCGCGCGCTAGATTGCGTGAAATATGCAATGCGCGGCCATTATTAATGGCGGTAGACGTTAATAGATGCAAACATCAAATTTCACGATTTCTTTAAATATTTTATACTTATTTTAATATTATGCCGTCTTGAATATGAACAAGGTAAGCTGTGCAGAACCCGTTAATGCAACTTTTGTTGGTCTAGGACGTTTCGTTCACAAACGTAAACAAACTGTCTAAACAGTCATTTCGCAGTTTTGTTCAATTTTTAAAAATATGTTGTACTTATTTTAAAGCTACGCCCCTAGCATATTCGTGTTCTACGTGATTAGTAGAGTGGAAATATACCACTTTTTGGTTTTTTTTTTTTTTACAGAAACCCCCTTAAACTTAATAATTACCATACATTCTTCAAATACGTCTTATTTGGTTTCTAATTCTTTCACATGTATGAAGAACTCAAACCTTTTAAATGAGAGAGTACTGAGGAACTAGTAAAAAGTTATGATAAACATATAACATTCTTATATAAAAAATACATTTTGTATGCAAAATAGTTATGTTTTATTCCACCACTTGACGAGTGCTGCTCTCCCTTTGTTCTTTTCTGCCACACAGAAACAAGCACGTGTTTTGTGTTTCTGCTCTTTTTAAAACACATCTGCCATCCATTGTGATGTTGGTAAATTTCAAATTCGTTGGTTTATATTCAGTAATACCCCGGAGTTACGTGATAGGTGGGACCGAGCGATAACCATGTAAGTCGAATTCGCTTAAGTCGGGGTTAAATTTTGCATATAAATACATATAAATTATGTTTAATTGGGACCAGAATCGAAAGAAAACAGTAATTTAAAAGAAAAATGTTTAATAAAATGTTAAATAATAAAACAATTTACATTGTTATAAATAAAAAAAACGTAAACCAAAGTTATTTTGACGTAGAAGGCTTCATATATTCTAACATTGTCGCCTGACAAGTTAAGTTTTTCTTCTTTTCACGCAAAATTTCCTCGTAGCACGCCAATAACTTTTTTATTCCCCATTTTGTAGTATAAATGCGCTCTTCATTGGAGTCAATTTTTTAAAAAATTTATAAACCCTTTTCAATTGAACTGAGGCCTTCTGTTAAGTATGCAATTGTCATTAGATTTTCTGATTCAACTTGGTCTAACGAATCAGTTTGTTCAATGTCTTGCTCATGCTCACGCATTTTTATAAGAAGCTCGTCAATTGTCAGCTCTTGAGTGTGTGAATCCAGCAATTCTTGAACGTCAGCACCATCCACCTTTAAATTTAATTGTTTGGCAATATCGACCACTTCTTCAATGACACTATCAATTTGTTCAAGATCTGGTGCTGATTCTCCTTGGGCTTCAGTGGTGAAAAAGAATGGACACAGTTTTTTTCAGGCGCTATTCAAAGTTTTTTGTGAAATCTCATTCCAAGATTGTCCAACAATTCTAACAGCATCTAAAACATTTAATTGCTTCCAAAATTCTTTGACAGAAAGCTCGTTGTCTTGTCGCATAGCTTCATGTAGATGCGCAAACGATTGTCTTGTGTAGTAAGCTTTAAATGTTTTATTGACTCCTTGGTCCATCGGTTGAAGCAAGCTGGTGGTGTTTGGTGGAAAAAATACAACTTTCACCCATGGGTCGAAATTAATTAGAGTAGCAGGAGGGTGACCTGATGCATTGTTAATTATTAGCATCACTTTAAATGGGATTTCTTTTAATTGGCAATAACGTTCAACATCAGGAATGAAATGATGGCCAAACCAGTCTTCAAAAAGAGAACCTGTCACCCAAGCTTTCGCATTAGACTTCCAAATGACAGGCTTTAGATTAATTTTTTAAGGCTCTTGGATTTTCTGAGCGATAAACTAAGAGAGGTATCAATTTACAATTACCAGCTGCATTCGCACCAACCATCACTTCACTCGATCTTTGGCGGCTTTAAAACCAGGAAAGGTTTTCTCTTCACGCGCAATAAAAGTTCTTTTAGGCATTTTCTTCCAAAAAAGACCGGTTTCGTCTACGTTGAATATGGTTTGGCTAGTGTAGCCACCTTCTTCTATGATAGTCTTGAGTTTTTCTGGATAGAAAGATGCAGCTTCTTTATCAGCGCTTGCCGCCTCTCCACACTCTCCGATGCTGTGCCAATTACGACTTTTGAATCGGCAGAACCAGCCGTTACTAGCTTTAAACATTTCACCTTTGGCCGTCTCCCCAGCTTCTTCTCTTAGTCTCTCAAAAATCTGCTTAACTTGAGAGCACACCGTGTTTTGATCAACAGGACAATTTTTCACTCGTACTTGATTATCACACCATAATTTTAACAATGTTTCCATCTGAGCGATAACACCATGACGTTTACGAATGATGCTTGAATTTAAAGATTGAGAATCTTTCACAGCTTCCACAACTTTTTCTTTACCTTTTATAATCGTTTCGACTGTTGATTCCGGTAGGTCTAATTTCTTTGCCAATTAACAAATTTTAATTTTTGCTCCAAAGTCTTTGATAATATTCAGTTTACACTCCAAAGATAGTGATTTTCTTTTCTTGTTTGATTCAAATGACTCATTTTTGGTTCTTTTGGATGACATAATTAGAGTTAACAATAAAACGCACTGCGTACGTAAAACAATTCCGTGTGAAACACGTTCGAACCTGTTGTAAACCGACACTGACTGGGCGGGATGGGAGAGCCGAGGCGCGCGGTGCTCAAAAAGAAAAACTGTGTATCTCCGAATTCATGTAAAATGGGGTAGCGTAAGTCGGGGTATTATTGTACTGACTTGTAAGGAATACGATAACCTGTCTGGTGTCATACCAGCAAGCGTGACACCTGTGATGGCCTTTTGAAATTAATCAGTGCATGCATAGTGCCTATCATCTGTTGGTGCACTCATGAACTATAAAGACCTGAACCATTACCAAATGGGCGAAATCTGCAGAATTCGAGCCTTGCAGAAGAATAAATTTTACAAGTTGTAATACTTATCTTTATATTTTGCTCTCTTCAAACTTATGTTAATAAATTTGTTGTAGATTTTCTGTTTATAATTTTTTTTTTTGTAACAACAGTTGAGTGTGATTAGTCTTTTGTAGGCTATTTATTCATTTTCTTAATTTTTGTCGCTCCATTGTTAATAAACCTGGACTTATTTTGAGATTTAAAAAAAATTGCAATCTGAGATCGAACGTTACACTAGAGTTTAAAATTAAACTCATGTTCATTAATGTAAAAGTTTTCATATAATCTCTTCTGCTGTGTAGGTTAATTTCACTGCTCTTAAGAAAATTTTAAAGTTAACTGTTATGGGCCTAGTACGGCTTTATCTGCAGTATGGAAAAAATGTTTATGTAGGCATGAAAGCATTGTGATTTGTACAGATTAAGTGTATTGAAATGATAATCCAAACAATGGGAAGTGAAAACAAAATGGCAGTACCGATTCTAACTCTTCCATTGTTAACAGACACACATTTTAAAACTTGGAAATTTGGGGCAATGATTTATTTGATGATAAGATATGGAATGGGTTCTTGATGACCATAAACCATGGTCAGAGATGGATGATAAAGAAAGTATAGCATATGTTGTAGCAGAAACAAAAGCAAACAAAAATGAACTGTAATGTATTGCTAATTGGCACATTCAATATTTGCAAGATATGCAAACACCCAGAGAAATGTTGAATGCTTTGGGAATAAACTTTAAGAGGATATGTACTATTTCAAAGCTGTTTAATAGAAAATAGCTACTGTCTATAAAATACCCATTATCACTTCAGGAACACTTTTTGAAGTTTAATCGACTGATAAATGACCTAGAAGGTATGGGGGTAACATTAGCTCAAGGTGACAAGTTATGACATTTGCTGAATGCTACAGTAATGTTATAATGGTGTTAAAAACTATGGACACAGATTTAACCTTGGACTTTGTGAAATCCTATTTGCTGGATGCAAAATTGAAAATAGAGAATTTAGAAATGGAAAACAAAGATTTCGGTTAATGCTCATTCAAAACATCAGTTTTTCAAAATCAAAATTGATATTATGGGTGCAACAGTACATGGCATTGGGTTGCGGATTGTCCTAAGAAAAACTACTGCATGACTTGTTTAGAGGTCACATGCACTTTAAGGAAGAAACAGTTATAGAGAAGGTAATTATAGCCACAATAAAGCTTCATCTTAGTGAAGAGAATCGAGACATTGTGTTTGTTGCTTCATTTGAGACAGAAGATATATCACTCTCCAGCAATTCCTCTTGAAATGTGCAGTTCATTTTAGATAGTGATGCTAGCAATCACCTAGTGAAATCTGACCTGCTTTAACATAATGAAAATATTGAATTAAAAATTCCAGTATACATAAAATTAACAAATGGTGTTATTTTGCGTGCAAATAAAAAAGGTACCTTGAGACCGTACAGTAGAAGTTACAAAATTACTGTAGGAAAAAAGTGAATTCTAAGCCTATATTATGATTTGTTGTCTGTCAGTTTAATCAATAAAACAGATTTTAGTATCTTGTTTTTGTCAGACAAAGCTGACGTGTGCTGCGTCCCTCCTCCTTCAGCCCTTTTATCCTGCTGTCACTGCACAGCTATGACATACCTTCTACTGGGGACTTGCCACACCCCAAACAAGCAAACGGCTAACCCTTTTGACTCCACAGGCGGCATGGCATGTTGGGATTACACCCTGCCGGCATACACCTATGGCACCACCAGAGTCGGACCGGCTGACTACATCCAGAAGAGTCCCCAATAATAACACCACCAAGGAAAGAAATCCAGCGAGGAGGACACAGCGGTTCCCATAATCCAGTTTCTCCTGGTGTGCCCACTTTATTCAGTGTTACCACCCCCGTGCACATGTTATTTTCAAAGTACAAGTGCATTGAGTGTGCAGAAGAAAATCTAATATATTGTGACACTGCACAATAGTGCTCATCACTAATTAAAGCAAAGGTAGCTTTGTTTTAATAGCCATCAAGCATGGCTACCCAACACCCCTGCTCGGGAAAAATGGACTCGTCCTTTACGAGCCACCACTTTACCACTTGGAGAGACAACAGCAGTTTACAAAATTATTACTTTGCTATAAAGTTTTCATACCAAATTGTATTTTTTGTATGTGGTACTTGTTTATGTAATTCATGTCAAAGGTTTTTATGTGTTTTAATATCAAGGGTGGTGTTTTTCAATTTATTTCATTCTTGCCACGAACCCGGCTGGCCTCCGAGCGGGCTCGCGCCATGATGATTAGTCTGGCTTCATGCGTTTTAGGGTGTGGACGTGCTGTCCATGCTGTTCCCGCGCTTGCAACATTTTGTGTTCTAACTATGTAGTTGCAATAGTTTCTTTCTTTGTACTTGGAATTTAATGTCTCATCTTTTATTTCTTTTGTTCCGGGAATAGTGTTACCCCCAACCCTGTCGACTCTAACATACGGGACTTAACCTACTCATAATGTTATGTGAAGGCAGTGCACCGTGTTTTCTGTTTAGGCTGGTGACATCCGAAATATTAATTTGATGTTCAGCCAAGGCGTGTAACTTTGTAAGATTAAATTACAGCATAACGAACCGACTGTANGACAGTCGCGATACTATGCTGCGAACCAACGAACCTGGCGTAATTCCTCTGCTTCCATGGCTGATACTATCCTCTGCTTCCATGGCTGATACTATCCTCTGCTTCCATGGCTGATACTATCTCTCCGCGTTTCGTAAACGGCTTTCTCTTTTTGGGATTACGCTGACATTACCCGAATGTATTATTCCTCGAAACCGAGTGCCATTACGTTCCGAAATATTAATTTGATGTTCAGCCAAGGCGTGTAACTTTGTAAGATTAAATTACAGCATAACGAACCGACTGTAAAATAAAATAATGTATTTGGTTTCACGCAGCACGGATTCCTTTAAAAAAAAGTCAAAATTGTCATACTGTTTTAATTGCCTCAAACAAGGGTATGTAACGTGAGTAAAAATACCAGAACTTAACATCAGTGTTTTTATTTCATGTCTGGTCGCTTATGACAATATTAAATGTGTTTCCTTTGAAAACCTAATCATGTAAATTACCACATTACATAATGTAATAATGTATTATAAAGTTATTGGTCAGGAGAGATGGCCCAACAAACAGTCTCACCCTGACTTACTGGCATTCTGAAAGGGCAAACACCCTCAGTTAGTAGGCATACATTGATTACACAAGAATCATCAACAGCAGTGCAATGGGGGACTTCAGGAGCAGCGACTTGGGCAGACATTCCATTCCCTCCCATTTCTCATGCTTTCCAGTAGCAGGCACCTATATTTAATAACCTCTCACATAACCAAAAACCTGCAGTATGTAAGTCAAACCACCTTCTCCCGTCTCCTGATGCCACGAAAACTCGTCAAATGTTGCCCTTCCGTGTGTCTAAAAGAAATTCTCCCAATTTTCCTAATTATTTACGTAATTTACATTCCTGCTATTTTTATGCCTAACTTGAGTGTAACACTCTCTTGGTTTTTGCAAGTTTAATTTCATGTATGGAATTTTTGTGTGTAAACCCTGTATATTTTTTTAGCCAGAATCTTAAAATTCTGGCTTTTATCAGTATTCCTGAATTAAAATTTCTGTACTACAATCAAATGGTGACATTATCAGTTTGTGAGATTCCACGTGTGCACGGGAAAGGAAAAAATTAACATGGTAACAACCAGCCTCACCACCACCACGCTTGCCAACAACAACCCAGCTAATGGGATGGATCACAACCATTTTGTGGGATAATCATCACTCTCTTGACCCCTTCAGGTGAGATAGAGAGGTGGCAGCTGACAGGAGGTGTGCATGTGTGCGAGGCGGACATCACTCCTACAGCCGTTCAGGTGGTTTACCTCTCCCATGTGTGGCTTAGGGAAGGTTGCTGTAGGCTGCATGGACCATCGACCCCAGCGAAGATCAGCTAGGCGCACCATGGCTTTTCCCCGCCAACTGCAGTGTGACAGCATGTTGATAGACTGCCATACTTCCAACGGCATAGTGTAATGTCTGTGCTTGAAGTGCGTGCAACTACTATTGAATCCAGATCCTTTTACACTTGTACGATCACAAACTAGCACCTGTCAGGGTGATAACCCCATAGCATGGTGACTACAGGAGGACTTTGAAAATATCAACAAGGAACTGTGTGCCAACACATTGGCGTGTACCATTGCAGTTCGAATGGCTGACTTGTGTCATAGTTGCGTGAGACCTCGACATCTCCGAGGTACCATTGACCCTGTTACAGACACATAATACTGAAGATGTGCGGTGAGTATAAACATTGCAACAGCACCAACTAAATTTAGGCGATCACTTAGATAATACAGTAATGTTTGTTGTTGCGACATACTTGGCCAAGCCACCCTTGCTCGCACTTGGTGTCATCGACTTAACTCAGAAAAGTTCTTCCAATTTGTGCTGTGTCAACTACTGCCATGTCCACCTGTCACTTTTGCTGTGGCAGTCCAGCCTGCTGGTATTCAATGCTGCCAATTTCAGCCTACTGGAACTGTGTCAATAGAACCCCTGTAGAGGGACAAACTATTAATTAACTTGCTGTGACAGTTGTGGTTTAAGGACCTATCACCAGTGCATCAATGCAAGCGAGTGGTGTGATCCAGGGAAGTAGTGCTTCTTGTGTTGACAATGTATGCTGCAACTCAATTTGCCACCATTGCAATGTGCACTCCAAGGTGCACGCAGCCAAACCTCACCTCCCGCCCCCACAAAACAGAATAGCAACATGCCTACTGCTACACTAACAACTACCCATGTTCTATCTCTACAGCAGTACCTGCTGCCACTCCAGCATGCTTTCAATTGCTGCCATGCTTTGTGGGCCTATCTACTGAAAATCCTGCTACTTTCTTACATGACTGTACCAGCAGATTGCAGCGCTATGGCATTGCGGAAGAGGACTGGCCAAATTGCGTTGGTACCCGGCTAAGTGGTGATGCAAAACAATGGTGGCCTGGAATAGCGCATTATTGTATTCTGTGGGCAGGATTATACCGACCTTTTGAGTGCCCCTTTGCAGATGCTTTCACTTCTCTCCAAGTGTATAGCTGCATAATCCTTGAACAACAAAGACCTGATGAACGTCTCTCCACTTTTTCTACACAGAAGATAAATTAGGTGTTAACTTACCACCCTCAGATGTCTACCAAAGAAATGCTAGCCGTTGTAGTAGGAAAAGTGTGGCCGGAATTAAGTGGTAGGTTCTCCTGCTAATTTAGTATTTGGTTGATGACTTCAGCATTTACTTGTCATTCTGGAGCAAAATCCATGACAACACCCATGCAACCACCCTGTGACAGTGACATCACGCATCCGTGCCAGTATTAAGGAAGATGAGAGGAAAGGTGGTACTGTTATCAAAGAAACAGAACCAGTTATTTCCAGCAAAACTTTTAAATTTACAAAAAGCTCACCTTCGTGTGACCATCGTGCTCCAGCAAAAATGGACTAGGTGACTGCTCAAACTCGTTCAGGACATGGACCACCTCCATTCGCCTGTCTTTTTGTGACAGCTAGCACATGCACTGGTATGATGAGTGTCCAAACCGCCTCTAAAAACAACATATCAACATATGGGGGTATTGCGGCTGTCAAAAAGAGCAGCACACTGTTTAAAAGCTGGATTCGTGGACCACAAGTTGTGCATCGGATGTTATAACTGGACAAGCTCGACCACGCTGTGCCAGACGAGTACCGTGATGGAATCCAGCATCTGCTCAACAAGCACCATGATGTTTTTGCAACTGCCGATTCATTCTGTCACACAAATGTGGCAGAAAACTACATTCCACTTAACCAGCAAAAGCCAGTGTATACTACTCACTATTACCAACCTCACCAACACCACATCAACAAAGAACAAATACTAGAAAAACTGGACATAGGTATAATTCAACCCACAAACAGTGCTTTTAATTTCACCATAACATTAAAAGTATGGTTCCTGGAGGTTTTGCATTAACTTCAGACCTCTCCACCTAATCACTGAAAATGCTCCACCACCATTCATCAATGTCAAGAATGTACTCAATAGCCTTGGCTGCATTAAGGTGTTGACGCCAGTTGATCTTCACAGCAGCTACTTGCAAATACTGCTGAAACAGGAAGACTGTCACAAGACAGCATTTACTGCATCAGATGGATGCCGCTTCCATTTTAGGGCCATGCCCTTTGGCCTGGGAACAGCACTAACATTGTTCCAGTCAATGATGGTGCAAGTTTTAGATGGCTAAATAGGTGAGTTCACAATGGCATATCTTGATGATGTAGTTGTTTGGTCCAAATTATGGGAAGATCATATGCATCACCTGTCACATGCACTTGAGAACCTCTCTATTAACCGCCTTACTCGTGCAAAAAAAAAATATAATCTCGGCAAAGCGTGTGTTCAGTTTCTGGGTCATCTTGTAGATGAGAATGGCAACTGCCCCACTCCAGACCAGTTAAATCTCATAAATGATTACCTTCAACCTGCTACTCGCAAATAGCTATATACATTTTTTGGTTTAGCAAACTGGCAACATGAGTACATTCAGAACTTTGCAATCAAAATGCTTCACTCACCAACTGGTACAAAAATTCAAATATACAGATGAGCATTCTGACTGCTTTCAACAAATAAAAACCGGTTTCCACAACTGTCCTGCACTTTCACGCCATGACCCAAGCTTCCACCTGTACATGCATATGGACGCGAGCGAGTGCAGACTAGGTGCTGTATTATTTCAGCTCAGTGACAGCGGGAACAACCAGATTTTTAATTTCTGTAGGGCTAAATTCAGCCCAGTAGATTGTTGCTATGATGTAAATGAGCAGGAGTGCTTATCCATAGTTTGGTCAGTTAAGCGTTACAGAGAGTTCATATGATACCAATGCTTCATGCTACGTATGGACAACAAATGTCTGGTCTGGCTACACAGTACTAAGGTGGTATGTAGTAAGCTCACACACTAGGCTCTATTCCTAAAGTCTTTTGACTTTGAAGTGCATTATGCACCGGGAACAGAAAACCAGATGGCGGACTCTTTCTCAAAGTCACACGGTGACACAATAGAGCACGACAGGAGGAGGAGTTGGAAGCCATTCTACCCCTCTCTCCGCCTGACCCTCTACTTCATACTCCAACAGTGTCACGTGCACATAGCTTACCGCTACTCTCCAGAGGCCTATCCTGATAAAAGTTTACGTGCAGGTAATACGGGCACAACAGACTTTCCCCATAATGAGGAAATGGGTAGAAATATGGGCAGTAACAACTACAGAGTACTGATGAGTGATAGACAGCCACCTAGAATCGCGTGCAATATGTAACAGTGAACACTGGATCACATACATGCCACATGCCACTAAGGAGATAGTATTACAGTTTGCACACAATACGAACATAGCAGGTCACCCTGGTGCCATACAAACGCAATGAAATCCCCAAAGACAGACATTTCAACTGGCCAGACATATCACGCGATACCCACCAGTATATACGTGCCTGTCAGTGCAACTGTCTGAAAAGCTGCTGCACTGTACACAACAGAAAGTCCTACGTATACAATGAACCGTTTGGGACGGTCACTTTGGATCTCATGGGCCCCATACCTGCAGACTTTGAATGGGAAGAGATTCATACTATTTGTGAAGGACCTGCTTTCAAGATGGGTGGAGGCTTATTTTATCTCTAATGTGCACACCAAGAACGTAATGAAAATACTCAAAACCTAATTTTCCCTATGCTGAGGATATCCGCATATGCTACTCTCAGACAATGGCACATAGTTCACATGGCGAAAGTGGCGCAAATATTGTACCAAGTGGGGAGTGCTGCATAACACTACTGTTATCTACCATCCATATGCAAATCCTACAAAAAGAAGGAACTAAGAACTAAAAATGCAGTTACAATTGCACATGGGTGTTTACCATGCATCCTGGGCCAAACACATGCCAGCATCACTCTTCACCCGTTGCATGTGCACAAACCTTGTCACTGACAAAACCTCCTGTGGAGCTTCATCAAGGTCGCCAGATTCCCCTCCCAGGAGTATACCCCGCCGGCATATTCCTATGACAACACCAGAGTCAAGAGGCTGTCCGGCCTTCATGCCCTCAAGAGGTAACTTTTGAGAGCATTATTATTCGGGCCGGCTGACTACATCTAGAAGAGTACCTAGTAATAACACCACCGGGGAAATGAATACAGCGAGGGGACATAGTGGTTCTCGTAATCCAGTTACAGCTTGTGTGCCCACTTCATTCAAAGTTCCCACCCCGTGCATGTGTTATGTGCGAAGTGCAAGTGCGTTGAGTGTGCAGAATAAAATCTAATATATTGTGCCATTGCATAATAATGCTCATCTCTAATGAAAGAAAAGTTTGCTTTTCAAATAGCCATCAAGTGTAACATTTATATCGTCACATTTAGTGTTTATTGTAAGGCTAGGGTAATTTTCTGTTGTGTGGCTGTTTTTAGGGAATTGCACATCTGTTAAGTTGGTCATCTGCACGGCGTGTGTTGCTGAGTGCGTGGTGGTTGCGGCGGTGGTGGTATGAGTGAGCTAATTGTCGTGACCAGTCGGTGCTGCCACCACTCGGGGTCTTTACAGAGTTGGAAGCAGCAGCGAGAGAGTCGTACTGAGTCAACCGATGGAGAAGGTTATTGAACCATGAGTCATAAACAGCGGAGACTGTGAGATAATTATTGATCAGTTTTGGGTGGTGTTTATTGCTACAGTTTGATGGAAACAGAATGCGAACGAGTGATCAAAATATTGATTCACAATGTGAGTGGATGTAAAACTGGTTATGGAACCTCGTAATTCAAGCTAGGATCCTGCAAATGGTTCAGTTATTTGATACACTAGTGCAATCGTTTTGAAGTGAAGCTCAGTGTCTGCAGAGCATTAACATGCTGAATTATGACAGTAACTGTGTATTAGTGTGTGCTGTCTTAACAACTCCTGAAAGTGCACAATTGATGTGTCATGTGCTTTTAACTAGTCAAATGGAATACGAGCGCAAGAGTTGGTTCAATTGAGCCTTTCATCGCTCCTATGCCTAATTCTCCTGGCTTGCTATGGGAATGTACCAGCCTTGTGGAGTCGGGGCATATGAGATATGTCCCATTGAACATCGTAGCCAGCCTAGTTCAATATTCAGGTGGGAAGTATATCTGATGGTTTGTGCAACAGCAACTTCAAGGTAACCTGCTTATTAGTAGCATTTAGCAGCCGTGCTTAGAAAATTCACCAAGTCATTGTGACGGAAAATCACTGTAGGCTAATAGGAATCTGTATTTTAAACACACCAATTAATATTTGTAAAGATGACATCATCGTGACAGTGAATGGTGTTTTAATCACAGAAAGCAGTAATTAGATGTGTGTAGGAATTTATGAAGCGGGCCTGTTAAAATTATTCTGTTCAAGTGAAAAATCAGGAACATATTCAGTCCATATAGGCTAGTCTAGGTCGTAAATTAGTGTGCATGGAAATAGTGTTCCTGCTTTGTCTAGGATTCCTTTTAAAGCTTGTTTTTTTATGATATAGCTTCTGCTGTGTTCAGATTGTGTGTAACCACATAGAGTGGGTAATGATTGTTAATAAACACTTATCAATATATTTTTTTTAAATTAACCACAGCTGGTCTGTATTTGTAAAAGAATTTAACGCTGTGGAAAACACATGGTGATCAGAAATATTAGTATAGTAGCAAATGCCATATGTTATTGAACATACAAAATGTGTACCTTTTATAAATTTTAATCTTATATGCTGTGTTGTTGAACACATCAGATGTATATATTTTTTAATCAATTTTAAGCATATATGCTATTCTGCCCAGACTAGGGAAAAGAGTAGATTAATTTGTCATGCTAGCTATGCATGGGTATATCTAGTATTATAAGAGTAATTGGTTGTGTGTTGTGCATGCATAAAATTTGGTTGGACAGAGCTGCAACACTGTGGAATGCTGGTGGACATATTTTTTATTGTCAGAATTATAATTTGGAGGAAATAGAGTGTACTGAAACTATTTTTGAGTTGCCTTGGGGATTTAACTTCCTACTCACTATTTAATATAACTGCCTCTGAATGAGAACAAAAACTTTGATTCGCCACTTTGGCATCTTTCCACCTATTGCCACCATAATATGGCGTTTCACAAGCATGGCTACCCAACAGTCCTTGGGAAAAGTGGACTTCTCCATGACAAGCAACTCCTTTAGCACTTGTAAAATCTGAAAAATTCGTAGTAAAATATTTTTACAAATCCATTTTAATTGTTTTTGTGTTAATGTGTATAACATAAACCAACAACAAACTTGGAGAAACAACTCCAGTTAATACCAAAAGGTTTTTATGTGTTTTAATATCAAGGGTCATTAGAGTCTATGTAATTGTTTTGCCATTTTAATGTGTTTTTCAAATTATTACACTCTTTCCATGAACCCGGCCAGCCTCCAAGTGTGCTCACGCCATGGTCATCAGTCTAGCTTCATGCATATTGGGAGGTAAACATGTAATCCACGCCATTACCGGACCTGCAACCTTTTGTGTTATAATCATGCAGCCGCAATAGTTTCTCTCTTTTTACTTGGAATTTAATGCCCCATTTATTATTTCCCCCACTGACTCTCGCGCCGTGGACTTAACCTACTTGTAATTTTATTTGAAGGCTGTGCTCCGTGTTTTCTGTTTAGGCTGGTGACATGCTGTAATTGTCACACTGGTGTAATTGCCTCAAATGAGGGTATGAAACATGAGTAAAATACCAGAACTTAACAGCAGTGTTTTTATTTCATGTCCAGTCACTTCATGGCCATATTAAGTGTTTTCTTTGAAAACCTAATCACGTAAATTATCACAATCAAGGACTACAGTGCTATGGGGCATGTGAGATGGCCCAACAAACAGTCTCACAGTGACTTACTGGCATTCGGAGAGGGCCAACGCTCTTCATAGGTAGGCATAAATTGATTAAATAAGAAATTTCATCACCAACAGTGCAACAGAGGACTTTAGGAGCAGCCACTTGGGCAGACGTCCCATTTCCTCCCTTTTTTCATGGTCTCCAGTAACTGGCACCCATATTTAATAACCTCTCAAGTAACTAAAAACCTGCAGTATGTAAGTCAAACCACGTTCTCCCTGCCCATGTAGTCACGGCAACCAGTTAAAGCTACATTCTTAAAGGTAAATAACATTTGTGTAGAATGAAACTTAGTGTGCAATTTATATGGTGCTTACTTGTTTATTGTCAGTTCAGTGTAACATATCACTAGAGGGCAATTTGTTGCATAGAAATTTAGGTTATTTGAATCAATTCAGCTTGAAGAAAATTAACTTCATGACATCAGATGTTATTTATGGGTCATGTCAAAGCAAAGCCACACGTATTATATTCAAGAAATATCAGTTGCTAAGTTAAAATAAAATACACTAATTAATTCACACTGATATTGCAGACCCTGTAATCCCTTCAAACATAAATGGTGAAAGAAATTCTCAAGTAATTGTTGATGACTACTCACATTTTTGCTGCGTCTATTTGTTGAAAATAAAGAACGAGGCAGCAAAAAATGTAATGAAATACATTGCAAAGTTGGAAGCAACATTTGGTACCAAATGAATTACTTTTGTAAGATGTGACAGTGGGGGTGATTACGCTTCAAATAACTTCATAACATTTTGTCAGAAAAGTGGCATAAATCTAGAATATACAGTAGTCACAGATGATAATGGACCCTCACTGACAGAGTATGCACATTGCTTGTCAAAACATGACTGCCAAAATATTTGTAGGGAGGAGCAGTCCGTACTGTCACATACCAATTAAATACACTAGTGGAAATGCATTTAAGAACATCCCATAGGAATACACATATCTGCCCCAAAGTTGGTATACAAGTAGAAGGAGGTGGTATGTAGGACTGATTAAAACATCAAGTCTGTGGAACATCCAGAATGTTAAATACAACACATACAGCTGACACCTTAATGAGGAGTGTAACCACCCCAAATGGCCACACATGCAGCAATTCTGATATGTATCCTACTGTATAAATGCTGAGTGTCTCTGTCTGGGTATGGTCTCTTATGCTTGCTGTACTTCTTAGTGTAGCTGGGTGATGGTCATTGCTGGTGCTACGCTGGATGTCAGGTGCCATCCCACTATGTCCCACACATGCTCGACGTGGCTGAGGTCTGGAGATCTAGCAGGCCAGGGTAGCTTGTATACACTGTCTAGATGACACTGTGTTGCCCTAGCAATGGAGACATACATTATCATGCTAGAAGATTGTTTCCTGCAGTGTGTCATAATATGGTCAGAGGACAGGATTGACAATGTAATGGGTGTATGACTTACTCGTCATGCCAACTCAAATGAATACCAGAGGTGATCAGGATATGAAGCTTATGGCCCCCATACCATAAACCCAGATGGGGGCTGGTATGGTGAGTGCAAATACACAAGTGGTTATTCTGCTTACATGCACGCTTATGAACCCAAATGTGGCCATCAAAGGCAAAAATGACTCATCACTAAACACCACTGCTCTCTATTCGCCTCTTCAACGCACTCTCTCTCGACACCAATGTAGATGTTTGTGATGATGAACAGGTCTCAGGGGTAAACTTGGCAGTGGAACTCGTGAATGTAAACTTACCTCCACAGTGGCTCTGATTGCAAGTGCTGGTGTTGTTTTGTCCTTCACGGCAGCCCGAACGATTCTTCTATCCAGGCTCTCCTCAGTGCAGCAAGGTGGCACTTGTGTGGCTAGGCAGCTATGGGAACCCTATTTGACCCATCTTCTCCACCTCCCATGGACCACTGACACATCACGTACCAAGTGAGTGGCAATTATTTGGAACATCCAGCCACCCTCTTGGAGTCCCACTATATGGCTATGCTCAAAGTCACATGATTGTTCAACTGGTGTTCGCAGTCATCTTCCAGGCATTGCAAACACAAACTGTGATATACATACAATGGAGTTGCACAGCCAACTGCACTCGGGTTGTCAGATGACCTGCGGTAAGATACTTGGTCTACTGGCTGCAGACTGGTGCAGGCGAGTGGTGGCATTTCACTTATGATCAGAGTGCCCTGTACACACAAACAGTTTATTTTGTAAAACCATTTTGATTTGGACTGTGTTTACTAGGTGTTCTTATGCATTTCCACCAATGTAGATGTCTAGTGCAAGCTCTGTTTGGTAAGATTCCAGCAGAACTGTACCACTGAAAGTTGGATTTGTCCAAACTTAGCGATTTTGGCAATTAAGAATGGGCAATTGTTGCCAAAAGGTAATAAACTGAAACCATGAGCCAGAGAAGTTCATCTGGTTTGGTAAAATTCCAGTAAATACAAACTTTGGGACCCCAAAAAAGGAAAAGTAGCAGTTACTTGGGATCTAAACTTGAATAAAAATGATTTCAAATTATCGACAAATGTTCTTAATCTTAAAGATAAAACAACAGTGTGCCTTTTTGTTTTGAAATTCAGAAATGAATACAGCATGCTGTTTGTGTGCAGAACATCCAGTATATTTTGATGAAGCAGTGCAAGATGAAGGATGGTGTGAACCTGTATAAAAATAGCTAGATGCATTGGAAAATTTTAATGTGTAGACTCCAAATGAATTGCCTACTGGTGAAAAATCTTTTGGAACTCAATTGGTGTTCAGTAAATGTGCAAGAATTTTTACAAAGAGATATCAGGAAAACACTTGCAGTGACTGTTGTGCATTGGTGGCAATGTTGTCGACTGTTAGAATCCTGTTGTTGAAAGTTGTTCAAGAGAATCCCAATGGACATTCCCACAGCATTTCTGAATGGAGACGCAAAACACAGTATACATCAAACAACCTGAATGAATGAACATTGAGAGAGATGTATTGAAGCTAAAGAAGTCTTTGTATGACGTGTGGGAAGCTCTTTGTTAGAATGAAAGAATACATAATTTCCTCAGGTCTTTAATGCTCTAAGAATTACTTCTGTATTAACAGTGAGACAAATGTGTGGGTGCTGATATTTGTGGATTACTTATTGTGGGCAATATAAGTAATATTGTAAAAGCTCTGGAGGAATAATTCAAGGACAAGGATTTAGGTAAACCAAAAATGTTTTTTAGGTCTGGATATTGAAAGAAAAGGAAAAACTATTTATATTTCACAATCTGGCTTTATACAGAAGATGCTTAAGAAATTTACAATGTAAGACTGCAAACATGCAAATACCCCCATGGAAACAGGTTTTCATGCAGAAGATAATGAAAAAAATTGATGTACCAAACTGAGAATGTGTAGGGGGTCCTATGTACTTGTCCTTGTGTAGTACAACAGATACATCTTCTTTTTAGTCTACTACCTAAGCAGATTTATAGACAACCCATCAAGACAGCTATGGAAATCCAGGAAACGAGTGTTGCACTAATTAAAGGCGACTCTAGATATGAAGTTATTTTACAAGAAAATTCGAGGTGGCTCTCTTCATTTCTATTCAGATGCAGATTGGGCTAGAGATTCAACAGACAGAAAAAGTGTTTCTGGAGTGATTGTCTACATTTTGGTAACCTTGTTTCATGGATTTTGAAGAAAGTACAGTATTTGTGAAAACAGCAAAATCAGAATACAATGTGTCAGCCGTAGCAGTAATGGGACTACTGTGCACAAGTGGCATGGTGTCAGATTTGGGCATCAAAATTCTAATTCTTCTTTTATTTGTTAACAATCAAAGTGCAATAAGTTTGATAAAAAATTTTGAACACTACAAGATGTTTAAAAACATAGTAATTTGTTCCCATTTTATTAAAGAAGCAGTATTAAAGTGAGTGAGTCAGTCTCTTATGTTTCAGAAATTTTTACAAAACTGTGTTTGACAGAAACATAATGAATTTATGGTCAAATTTAGACTTATCAGAATTTTGGTTTGAATGTGTTACTTTATTTTATTTTTTTACTCTTTAGCAATTGCATGTTATACCCCAACTGGCTATTGAGGTGATGTTTTAATATATTTAATGTGTTTTAGTATAACCTTTGTTGTATTAAACAGCTATACTATCTGCAAGTTTGTATACTGATTGCAGTAGTAAAAACAACATGGCTGCCTGCATGTTGTGTTTCTTTTCACATGTGTCATAATCCTCGTAGAAAATTTATGAAGTTAAAAACTATTGTATGCTGAATGATTAAGATAAAAGTATATAATGTCCAGGAGTGACCTTCAGCATGTCCTCGCTTCATTGTGCCTAGTCGCAGACTAGTGATCAATATGGCAGGCCCAGTTGGCATTGGCCAAGTCAGGTATATAAAACTTAAGTAAAATTTTTTATAAAAATATGTTAGAAGTGACACTGGAGCATTTTGTGAATCATTATGAGTTTCATGATACTTTGAACTTCTTAAAAATAATTGCCCACTAAAACTATTAATATCATAAGTATGACAAATTCTCATGAAACCAGTAATTACACTTAAATGAAATACAAAACATATGACATAAAATTTCAGTAATTATGATATGAAAAATGTATATATTAAACTCTTAACAATCATTTTTTTTTGTATTTATGAAAATAGCAGTCCTGTTAGATGAAATTATGAGTCACCACTCATGGTGTGTCCACCATATTGGCCACTAGACATTACTACAGAGTTATGCAGTGTATATTTATGCGAGTTATTATTACACAAGTGACATGCCAATCATTTAGGCATTGCACTGTACTTTCCACGCAAACCACTACCACAGCACTAGCCTTGTCATTGGAGTCAGGGATACACTGAACTGAGGCATATAGGGGTGACACATTCTGCCATCAGGAGTTGGAGTTGAGATATTTAGGCGGCTCTTAACATTGTGGTCTTGAAAGCCGGTGAGGGTGAAATGAGGTGAGTATTGAGCAGTGCCAGCATCCAGGGGCGGAAGGAAACGGGAGATCCTCTAGATAACCTGCCAACCAATGGCATCGTCTGGCATTTATCCAACATGCAAAAATCTGGGAGTGACTCACCTGGAATTTAACCCGGTTTGCCTATGTGGGAGGCGAGTAGTCTGACCACCATACCACTGTGGCCTCTTCTGACATAAGGCATCATGATGCTGGTGTGCCCAGTGTTGCCTCCATGTGCCTAGTGACTCTGGATTGTCAGTGATCTAGAGATGCATCCAAACCAAACAAGTATTCCCCACAAGGGCCACCTACTCTTACTTTTGTGAGCACTAAATTAAACATGTAAATAACAAGCGCTGACGCCATCTGCCATCTCTATGATGTGGGGTTAGCAGGTGCCCTGAACAGCAAGTGGTGAGTGTGCAGTGCACAAAAGAGTCACAGGAGGCTATGCTGGCTGTGGAATGTATCTGTTAATATTATTTTCTAGTTTTAAACATTTATAAGTAGTTGAAGTAATGAGTTGTTACTTCATTACTGATATATTGATTGAGAGTGATATGGGACTCTGAATACATGCTGTCATAATGGTTGTTTCGGAGTTAGAACCTGTGTGTCACTGTTTGCCAAACAGTCATAACACACAGCAAAAAATCATGATAAACAGCCATTATGGTATAAAAACATGACTACCAGTATTTTGTTGTCACCAATGACAAAGAAAAAGTTGTTATACTGAATATTTCCAGGGTGCTCTTACATTTTTCTATTGTGTTTTAGTTTAAATGTACTCTCATCACATTACATGTAAAACTCTACTATCGTCTTGTGTGTTTAACATAATTTTACTGAATGCCACAATTCAGATGGACTCACTTCATACATTATAGTTACAGTTGCTACATTAATGTTCTGGGAATACATCTTCCCACTTGTTTTATGCTTTATATCTTGCATTAATATAAGAGTGATATTCCCATAACTGCAAATTTGCCCACATTAAATCACTGAAAAAAAATATAATTGCTTTAGTATCTCTAAGAGTAGAGGAATCCTAATCTAAGAAAAATATAAACTTTATAGAGAGGCCTTAACATAGCGAGTTTGTGTTTCTGCAAAGGCAACATGAAGTTTGTATGATGAATTCCCTATTATGATACATTTTAGTGATTTTATGATTTTGAGTTATAATTTCAATATTTACTTATACAGTATCATTATTGAGACTGATGATACGAATTTTCATAATAGAACAACCAGTTTTAAAGGTAAATAATAGTATACTTAATATACAGTGTTTAATTAAAACTCAAGTGTTCATAATGTAGTATATAGCATACAGCATCCATATCACTATCTCCTCCATTGTTTCGTATTTTAATGCCAAATGAAGTAGTAGTGGTGATAGCAAATAATGGTAATGATGGAAAATGGCTGTGTTGTGCAAGCAACAGTTGTGATGGGCTGAACATTTTGGGAACATGTAGTGCTGCCAAACATGAAAACATTATAAGTCCATAAAATTAAATTTTCTTATTAAATGCTTATAGTATCACTAAAATTCCTGACATTTTTGTTTTTAATGATATGTATATTAAAAAGATGGTGCATGTAACCTTCTATCAGATACCTGTATTATACTTTTGAAAAAAATGAAAATACAATATTACATTTTATTTACAGGTTATTACAAAGTATCACAGTATCACAAAGTGCTGGAACATCTTCACAAACTCTATGGGCCACTGGTGAGACAAGATTTGGGCTCTAATACTGTGATTCATGTTTTTGACCCAGCTGATATCAAGACAGTATATGCAAATGAAGGACAGTTGCCATATGTGGCTCCTCTGCAGGAAACTACCCAGTTTTACAGACAGCAGCGTGAAATGTCACTGGGACTTGGCAACATGTCAGTTTATGTAAATTTATCTTAGTATTTTTAGCATATTTTACAAAGTGAAAATTTATAAAACAAAATATAAATTGCAGTGAACTGTAATCATAGTTATTTTATTACACATGACATTTATAGAATATAATAGTTAAGTATATAAAACAACTTATGGTGGCAATTGAACAGAAATAATATATATTGTGCAAGTTCTGAAAATTTTTGACTTGATGCATTTTGTAATTGCTCATTGTAATTACTCTAGTCAAAAGTTTATTACCTAATAATTTTTTTTCTTATTTAAGATAATGAATTTTAAAAGACAGTATTTCTTGAAGTTTTTCACTTAAAGCATGGTGGGTGTTAATAACGATATACCACACAAATAAATAGTCCAGTACATCATATTGCTTTCCATTTATACTTTAATCACATTTTAAGTTTCAAGCAAATTAAAAAAATTGTATGATGTCAGAGTGTATTATTTTTACTAGAAAGTATATATTATTTTTGAAGAGCTTAAAAACTTGTTAAAAATTACACATTAATTTCTTTAAGTGCTGATACTGATTCTGAAACCACTTCCTTTATAACTCTAAGAAATATTATTAAGGCTTTGAGTACACTGATCAATTAAGAACTTTTTCTGATGGGCAGGGAAGTGGGAGAACTTGTACTAATGACACCTCCATATCACTAATTAAATCATTAATTCTGGTTAGCAATGATCTTATAGTGATGGTAAAAAGTTTTTTGGGGTTATAGTATGATTGGTCACTTTATAAAGAGCGATTTAGGCAGAGGATTTCCTGATGAGTAGTTACAAAATATTCTTGTGCTATTAGCCCTAAGCTCTTGAATTTGTTGGGGCATGAGACAACTGTGATACAGGTAGTTAACTCTTGACAGGATGTTGAGGAGTCAGGAGCAGGGAGTAAGGTGATTTTACTTACGTGTTGTAGGTTTTCAGATACATTAAAGGCTATTGCAAATGGGCGCCAGCTACTGGAGAGCATTAGAATAGGGAGTTAGTGGACCATCGGCCCAAGTGGCTGCTCTTAGAGTTCCCTGTTGCACTGCTGTGGGTGACGTTGCTTGAGTAATCCAATAATGCCTACCTACTGATAGTGATGACCCTCTCAGAATGCCAGTAAAGCAGGGTGAGATTTTGTGATGGGCCATCTAACACACCCAGTATCAACATACTCCATCATCCTACTAATATTATAAATGCGAAAGTCTGTGTGTGTGTGTTTGTTACCTCTCGGCTCCATAACGGCTGAACGGATTTTGATGAAATTTGGTATGTAGGTACTTCAGGTCCTGGAATAGGACATAGAATACTTTTTATTCAGGTCCTGTGGAATAACAACGAAACATAATTCTGCAATGGCTGGGAACGTGACCGAACTCAGCTCCATAACGGCTGAACGGATTTTGATGAAATATGGTATGTAGGTACTTTAGGACATAGGATACTTTTCATCTCGGAAAATGGTACAGTTCCTGTGGAATAACAACAAAACGTAATTCTACAAAGGCTTGGGACGTGACCGAAATATTGTTCTCCTGTGGTCTCAGGCGAGTTTATCAGGCCACCCAAGGACATGGGGAATGGCTTAACGACTTCTATTAATCGACAACAACCAGGACAGAATATTTAACGTGCCCTCCAAAGCCCGGAAGCGCTCAGATGTTATGCCACTAAATGTTCACCCATCAAAATGTGTGCCGCTGAGAACGTTGCTTAACTTTGGTGATAGATTAAGATCCCTCAGCCAAGCGCAAAAGGTAGTACCTAGGTACACTTGTTTTTAAAGCTACAGCTTGATGAAACTCATGTTTTGATTTTCATACATCGACGTTGGAAAGCGGAAATGTGGTAACTACGCGATAGTTGCACAGATACACTCTAAAAACAATGCTATACTTCTTGGCTATCCGATAAAAAATATTTCCTTCCTTTTAGGTTGCCTTAATCAGCTAAAAACTTAAGGCAACAGTATAATTTTATAATTCTGTTTTCACATAAATTAATTGTCTTTTCCCAATTTATTTATTAGTGTATCGCTGTAAAACTCAATTGTACCCAGGCGAAGCTGGGCCGGTTCGCTAGTCTTGCATATGTGGTAACTTACATGATCAGGTTTTACACAGGAAGCAGTTAATACGGCCGTGAAGCGATGTGACATGAAATAAAAACACTGACATTAGATTATGGCATTTTTACTCGTGATAAACAAAACCCTCCTCAGAGACATTTATACTGTGTGACAGTTCTGGTATGTCACTAGCCTGAGTTTAGTTGAGTTGAGAGTTTTGGGCTTCTCTTAACAATGAATTGGTCTTGAGAGCCGATGAGGGTGAAATGAGGGGAGAATGGAGCAGCACCAGAACGCAAAGGCAGGGGAAATGGGAGATCCCCGATAAAACCCGCCAACCAGCGGGACACGGCCGGGATTGAACCTGGTGCGCCTTGGTGGGAGGTGAGCATTCTAACCGCTCAGCTACCGTTGCTCCACTAGCCTGAGTAGAACAAAAACAAAGTACATGGCCTTTACACAAAAGATAAATTGCAGGTGGTATAGTCCCCAATGTAAGAGTCGGCGGGGTTGGGGGCAGTACCGTTCCCCGCCGAATAGAAAAGAATAAAATGTTAAATTCTGATTAAAAAGTATAAAGGGCTGCTGCAAACTAGCAGGTTACATGATAAAAAGTTGAAGATCTAAGAACAGCATGAACACACGTCTACCCCACCCATGCGCACAAAGCCAGACTAAACATCACGGCACAGAACCACTTGGAGGACTGGCCATGTTCGTGTCAAGTGTGTAATAAATTGAAACACATTTTCACAACGCAAAACTATTATACACACATTACTGATCCTTGATAATGAGATGTATACAAAACCCTTGTTCATGAATTATATAAACAAATAACACTGCCAAAAAATACAAGTTGGCAAGGTAGTTGGGTAGCAACGTATTTATTACCTCAACTGGAGTTGTCCCTCCAAGTCCGTTGCTTGGTAGATTAGTATGCACATGGACACTATAATAATAACAGTACCTTTTGGTAAAATATTTTCTCCCGAGATTTAGAATTTGGGAATGGCAACAGGGTGGCTCATCATGGATGAGTCCACTTCTTCAGATCAGAGGTGTTGGGTAGCCATGCTCAATGGTAGTTAAAACAATGCTAACTTATTTCCCTTGCTATTTGGCTCTATTGTGCAGGGGCACAATATACTAGATTTTCCTCTGCACATTCTACACACACACTCTGTGCACATAACTCACGCATGGGGGTGAAAACACTGAATGAGGGGGGTACAGAAGGAGTAGCTGGATTATGGGAACCGCTGTATCACTCTCGCTGCATTCATTTTCCCAGTGGTATTATTACTGGGAATTCTTCTGGACGTAGTCAGCCGGCCCAAATTGTCACACCATCAAAAGTTACCTCTTGAGGGCATGAAGGTGGGATGGCCACTTGACTGGTGGTATCACAGGAGTATGCTGGAGTGGTGTACTCCTAGCATGCTGCACCAGCTCTGCAGTTGAAATGGCAGTGGCCCACGTTCGGGTCACTGCGAGTCCCTAGTATAGGGAACTTTTCAACTGCGCAGTGGCAGCAGGGCAAACAGACTAATGGAGGAGGGATGGGGCACGAATCATACGCCTTCGTCTTCTGGAGGCCATTCATCCACTGCAACCTGTTGCTCCCTGCTGCTCAGATATTGGTAGCGGGAGGGTTTTCGATGTGTCTCTCACCGAGGTCGCATGTGGAAGAAGCCTCAGGTGTGAAGCAGAGGTGGTGAGACAGAATGTGTACCCCACTGACATGGTGCTGGATCAGCTGCTGGGGGAGGCAAGTGGGCTCTACAAGCCATGCAGGAAACATGTGGTGGGAGATGGAGATGCTTGGATTGGCCGGGGGGAGAGAGTAACCATCCTCCATCTTGGTCTCGCTGCTGCTGCTGCTGCTAGATATAGAGTGAGACCTGCAGCACAGAGGGCATGTCCACCGCTAGCTTGGTTGAGGCCTCACTCACTAAGACAGATACTAGGCATCCCGACAGCGCTGCAATGTCACTGGGAAGAGGTGGCACCGACAGGCATGTAGTCCTGGCATGTGACCCTAGTAGTGTGCTTTGGGCATTGTCATCATGGACAGGCATCGCAATGCAGAGCACCCTAACACTAGGCATTGCTGGTGTTGGTGCAGCTGGCTATTGAATGTCGGCAGCAGGGAACCTGGTGTGCCCGTAGATGACCTGTCATCTGCGTGCCCTAGGGTTTTTAGGACGCCGGACATCGCAGGCTAAAGCAGGCATCGAAGGCTGTTGCCAGTTGTGGACTTAGGCGCCGAGGTGTCCGAGCTGCTTGCTGAATGTTGTAATGGTGGTGTGGGTGTGCCAGTACTGGATGGCGCCTCGGGAGCATCTGCTGTCTCAGCGCCTGTGTGGGTGGAATCACTGTGCATATCATCGCAGGATATGGAAGTGCGACGTCTTGTCCCCAAATGGACTTGATATGTTGTCTTTCCCAGTCTGGTCAATATTTCATGAGGCTCACTCCACTTGGGGACCAAGGCTCACACAACAGTTTTTGGCAGAGATGGAAAGCTGGTGCACCTTAACGTATACCAACTGACTTGGTTGTAGTGCGGCTGGTGGGTGAGTGGGGGCAGGCAGCCACTGTTCGGTCTACTGCTGCTGGTTGTCACACGCCTGTTGTAGTGCGCACCTCTGCCAATGTTGGCATGCTTTTCTGCTCTCTGGATCACTAGCATGCTCCATTGGCACATGTATGAACTCTCATGGGAGGCAGAACTGGCGACCTTGAAGAAGCTCCACAGGGGTTTTGTCGGTGGCGAGGTTTGTGCGCATGTGAAGAGTGAAGTTGGCAGGTGTTCGCCCCAGGATGCATGGTTACCACCCACGTGGAATCACAGTTGATTTTTCAGTTCCTAGTTTCTGCATTTTGTAGGATATGTGCGTGGATGGTAAATGGCAGTACTATTATGCATAACTCCCCATTTAGTACAATACTCACACCACTTTCGGAAAATAGGTCTGTCATCACTAGTATGAATTGTTTCCCATTTGTAGTCCACGGGTATGGGCCCATGAGATTCAAAGCGACCATCTCAAATGGTTAATTTGGTACATGTGTGAAACTTGCTGTTGTGTACCGTTGGTGTGGTGGCTTTTCAGACTGTTGCACTGTACTCAGGCACGTACATATTGGTGGGTATCGCAGGATATGCCCAGCCAGTAGAAGTATCTCTGGGCATTTTGTTGTGTTTGTATGTCCTCGGGGCACCCTGCTAAGTAGGTATTGTGTGCAAACAGTAACATTATCTCCCTGGTGGCATGTAAGTGGTCCAGTGTTCACTGTTGCAATTAGCATGCAATTCCAGGCAGGCGTCTATCATTCACCAGCACTGTGTAGTTGTTACAGTACATGCCTGTACCATTTCCACATTTTGGGGCAAGTCTGTTGTGCCTGTATCACCCACGTGTAAACTTCAGTCAAGGTAGGCTGGGGGAGAGTAGCGTTAGTTTGTACGCACATGATGCTGTTGGAGTCAGCAATAGCTGGTCAGGGTCAGTTAGAGAGGGGGTAGAATGGCTTCCCACTCCTCCTCATGGTGTGCTATTGTGTCCCCGGGTGACCTTGAAAGAGCATCCACCAGCTGGTTTTCTGCTCCCAGTACATGTAGCACTTCAAAATCAAAAGACTACCGGAATAGGGCTCAGTGTGTGAGCTTACTGTGTACCTCCTTGATATTTTATGCAGCCAGACCAAGAATATGTTGTCTGTAAGTAGCATGAAGTATTCATATTCTACAAACTGTATGTACCGCTAAATTGATCAGATTACAGCTAAGCACTCTTGCCTGTTCTCATCGTAGCGACGTTCTACTGGGCTGAATTTTAGCGCATCTAATATCAATAATCTGTTTGCTTCCATTGTCACTGAGGTGAAAAAGTATGCCCCCTAACCTGCATTCACTCACATTTGTCTGCAGATATAGGTGGTGGCTTGGGTTATGGTGTGAAAGTGCACAGCAGTTCCGGAAAAAGGTTTTGATTTGTCCAAAGCTGTCAGAATATCCATCTGTCCATTTGGATTTGTGTACCGGTGGAAGTAGGTAAGTGAGTGGAGAGTAAAATATTGCAAAGTTCTGAATGTACTCGCATAACCAGTTTACTAGACAAAAAATTTACGTAGCTGTTTACGGGGAAGCAGGTTACGAATAATCATCAATAAGACTTAACTGTTCTGGAGTAGGGCTGTTACCATTCTTGTATGCAAGATGACCCAGAAATTGATTGCACGCTTTGCTGAGATGAGACATTTTGTTTGCACATGTTAGGTGGTTAATAGCTAGGTGCTCAAGTACAAGTGACATGTGACTAATGTGATCTTCCCATGACTTGGACCAAATGACATCATAATCAAGATATGCCATTATGAACTCACCTATGTAGCTATCTAAAACTTGTACATCATGGACTGCAACGTTACTGGTGCTGTTTTCAGGCCAAAGGGCATGGCCCTAAACTGGATGTGGCGTGCATCTAGTACTGTAAATTCTGTCTTGTGACTTTCTTCTTGTTTTTGTGGGATTTGCCAGTAACCACTGCGGAGATCAAGTGATGTCAACACCTTAGCATGACTAAGGTTGATGAGCACATCCTTGACATTGATGAATGGTGGGGGAGCATTTTCAGTGATTAGGTTGAGAGGCCGGAAATTGATGCAAAACCCCTGGGAAACATCCTTTTTAGGAGGTAATCTAATGGTGAATTTAAAAGCATTTTCAGTGGGTTCAGTGATACCTTCATCCAGCATTTCTTATATTTGTTATTTGATGACATGGTGTTGGTGAGGTTGGTAATGGTGAAGAGTAGTATACACAGGTTTTTGCTGACTGAGTGGAATGAAGTGTTTTGCCATGCTTGTGCAATGCAAATGATTAGTGGTGGCGAAAACATCACAGCGCTTGTGACCACACACTGGATGACCTCACATTACTCGGCCGGCATAGTGTGGTCGTGCTTGTCCAGCTATACATACAGTGTGCAACTCGTGGTTTGCGGGTATAGGTTATAAAGAATGCAGTGCTCTTTTTGACCGAAATGGATTCGTCTGGCAGCTGGTTCTACTACAGTGTTCTGTTCCGTTATACATTGTGCCCCTAGTATTGCATTCTCATGTAAATCTTTGGAAACAAATTGAGTTGTGGCGGTTTGTATGTCCCATAGCACAGTTATTTTTGCTTTAGCTATTGTCTCACCTGTATGGGTTTTTGTAGCTGGCTTAACTTTTTGGTTTGCTGGTTTGATTTAGCACACATCTATTAAGTTCACATAAATAAAATTGTAAGATGCTGCAGTATAAATTAAAGCTTGACACTGTTGATTATTTAGAAATGCCTGGATATGGATGACTCGATTTCTATTGATGCAAATTTGTGCGATGAGAATTTGTTGCAGAGTCTGCTCAGGATCACAACCCTTTTTTTGATGGTAGGTGACATCCGGTGGCACTACCCAATTCCATTGTTTCCCTGAGACTGTTTTCCATCATGCAACCTCTTGAGGTTGTTCGGACACTCGTCATGCCAGTGCATGTGCTGGCGTTCACAGAAATGACAGACAGAGGGAGACTGTCCACGTCCTGAACAGGTTTGAACACAGTCACTTGTCTCTTTTTGGCCGGAGTATGACTGTCACTTGGAGATGAGGTTTGTGAAAGTTTTTCCAAAATAGCTAGATCTGTTTCCTTGGCAATAGTACTTCCTTTCGACAGGTCTTCCTTAGACCGGTGCGGATGCACAATTTCGTGGTTGTGGTATGACTGCATGGGTGTGATCACGGATGTTTGCTCCAGAATGACAAGTGACTGCATGAAGTCATCAACTGGTTAGTGAATTAGCAAGGCTAATCCACCATGAAACTCTGGTCGCACTGTACCTGCCTCGAATTCTATCTCATCCTTGGTGGAAATTCGAAGATGGTAAGTCCACACCAAATTTATCTTTTGTGTAGCATAAGTGGAGAATAGTTTGTCCAATTTTTGTGGTTTGAGGAATATGCAGTTGCATGCTGAAAGAGAAGTGAAGGTGCCTGTGAAACAACACTCAAAGTATCGGCTGAATTGTTCCCACGTTATACCATAATGCGCCATTCCAGGCCACCATTTATTTGCATCACCACTTAGTTGGTCACCAACGCAATTTTGCCAGTCTTCTTCCTCAATGCTGTAGTGCTGCAATCTGCTGGTGCAGTCATGCAAGAAGGCAGCAGGATGTTTAGTGGGAAGACCTGTAAAGCTTGGCAATGATTGGAAGTGTGGGGGCAGGTATTTCTGTAGAGAAAGCATGTGACTGTGTTGTTACTGTAGCTGTAGGCGGGGCACCATGCTGTTTCATGGACATATGGAGTAGTGGTGTGAGAGGCACAGGAGAAAGGGTGGGCGACGAGACTTGACTGCTTGTGCCCTTGAATGCACATTGCAGAGGGTGCAAGTTGAGTTGCGGCATGCATTGTCAGCACATGAAGTGCTCCTTTGTGGGATCACACCACTCACTCGTGGTGGTGCACTGGCAATGGGCCCTTAGACCACAGCTGTCACAGCAGGTCAAATAAGAGTTCAACCCTTCTAGAAAGTTCTGTTGACAAGGTTCCAGCCAGCTGAAGTTGGCAGCATTGAAGACCACAGTCTGAGCTGTCACGGAAAATCTGACATATGGGCGTGGACTTACTTGATACCGTGTACACTGGAATAAATTTTTTTCTGATTTCAATGTGGCAGGTTCCTGCTTTGTCACATACTTTTCATGGTACACTCGATGACACTGAATGCTTGCAAGGGTGGCTTGGCTAAGTCTGTGCACCAACGAACATTACTGTATTTTCTAAGTTTTCATCTGGTTTGTGCTGTTGCAGTGTTTATACTCCCGGCACACTTGCAATACACCATGTCTGTAACCGGGTCAATGGCACCCCAGAACTGTCAAGGTCTCATGCAACCATCACACAATTTGGCCATTCGGCCCATGGTAGTGCACACCAATGCTTTAGCACAGAGTTCCCTGTTTATGTTTTCAAAATCCTAGCATAGTCACCATGCTGCTACAGGGTTGTCACACTGACAGATGCTGTTTGTAATTGCACAAGTGTAAAGGGATTTGTGGTTTCCGGTAGTGGGTGCACACACTTTGAGCACAGACGTTCCACTATACTGTTGGAAGTATGCCAGTCTCTCAACCCGCTGTCATGCCGGAATTGGTGAAGAAAAGACATGATCCGCCCAGCTGATCTTCACTGGGTTTAACGGACTGCACAGCCAATGGCAACCTCCCCTGCACCGCACATGGAAGGGGTAACCCACCCAGGTGGTTAGAGGTGGGGTGCCTCAAACACGCACAAACATAAATGCTGCCAGCTACCATTTACCTGTCTCGCCTGGAGGTTGAGAATGGGGTGATGGTGTTCCCACAAAATGGCAGTGATCCATCATGTTAGGGTAATTGTTGTCGAGCATGGTGGTGGTGTGGCCGGCTGGTTGTTGCCATGTTTATTTCTCTTTTCCTTGCTGGCATGGAGTATAAACTAATAATGTCACCACTCACATGTAGCATGAGAATTTGAATTTAGTGGCAAAGCAAAATGCCAGAATTTTAAGGGTTTACACAAAAAAATTTCACATATGCAATTAGGAGAGAGTTATACTCAGGTTAGGCATAAAATGGCGGGGAAGGGAATTTATGTAAACATTCAGTAAAAATTAAAGGAACACTAGCCACATGGAACCGCGCCACTTTATTTGAAGTCGAAGTCTCAGGAGTTGGGAGAAGGTTATGTTACTTAAGTGTTATAAGTTTTCAGCTACATTAAAGGCTATTAAAAATGGGTGTCCGCTACTGGAGAGCATAATAATAGGGAGGTAGTGGAGCATCGGCACAAGTGGCTGCTCCTTGAATCCCCCGTAGCACTGCTGGTGGTGAAGTTGCTTGAGTAATCCAATTATGCCTGCCTACTGAGCATGTTGGCCCTCTCATAATGCCAGTAAAGCAGGGCGAGGCTGTCTTATGGGACATCTCAACCACCCAGTAACACTCTACTCCATCATGATATTACGTATGCAGTAACTTACTTGATCAAGTTTCACACTGGAGGTAGTAAATACAGTCGTGAAGTGACCGGACATGAAATGAATACACTGATGTAAGATTACTGTAGTCTTACCCATGATAAACAAAATCCTCATCTAAGACACTTACACTGTGTGACAGTTCTGGCATGTCACCAGCCTGAGGAGAACAAAAATAAAGGGCCCGGCCTTCACTCAAAGGTAAATTACGGGTGGTTAAGTCCCTGGCGCAAGTGTCTGTGGGGTTGGAGGCACAACTGTTCCCGGACGAAAAGGAAAGAATAAAATGTTATATTCAGATTAAAAAGTATAAAAGGCTATGCAAACTAACGGGTTACATGATAAAAAGTTGTAGGTCCGAAAACAGCATGGATGCGTGTACACCCCCTAACATGCACAAGGCCAGACTAATGGTGCCAACCCGCTCGAAGAATTGGCTGGGTTCACGCTAAGTGTGTAATAAATTGAAACACATTTTAACAAGACAAAACAATTATACACTTATTATTGATCCTTGATAATAAAACATACAACACCCTTTTTCATGAATTATATAATCAAATAACATTGCCAAAAAAATGTAAGTTGGCAAGGTAGTTGTGTAGCAACGTATTTATTACCTCAACTGGAGTTGTCTCTCCAAATCCGTTGCTTGGTGAATTGGTATGCACATGCACGCTATAATAATTAAGGGACCTTTTGGGAAAATACTATCCCCTGAGTTTTCAGAATTTGGGAGTGGCAATAGGGTGACTTGTCATGGATTAGTCCACTTCTCCCGAGTAGAGGTGTTGTTTAGTCATGCTCAATGACAGTCAAAACAAAGCTAACTTATTTCCCCCTGCTATTTGGCACTATTGCACATTGATGCAATATACTAGATTTTCCTCTGCATGTTCTACACACTTCCACTTTGCACATAACTCATGCATGGGGGCGAAAACACTGAACGGAGGGGGCACATGGGGGGGGAGGGTAGCTGGTTTATGGGAATCGCTGTCTCCTCCTTGCTGCAATCATTTTTTGGTGGTATTATTACTAGGGACTCTTCTGGATGTAGTCAGCTGACCCGAATTGTCATGCCCTTAAAAGTGACCTCTCTTGAAGACATGAAGGCGGCACAGCTAGACTCCAGTGGTGTCATAGGAGTATGCTGGAGTGGTATACTCCCAGCACACTGCGCTACCACTAGATTTGGAAGGATTGCTGCCCACGTTCAGAGGGCGGCGAGTTCCAGTAGAGGGCACCTTGTAGCTGCATAGTGGCGGCAGGATGGACAGGCTATGGGAGGAGGGATGTGGCATGCGTCACTCTAGTCAGTAAAATGGGATGTAATTGTCTCATATTTTTTCACGCTTGGTTATCATAGGCTGTGTTTTACAACAGGAATGTTTGTAAGTTATAAAAGTGCACATAGCTGCTTAGTAATTATGCTTTGCATGCTAAATTAAGCAGAATAGAAAGTGTGCTTGGATCACTCAAGTAGTCATTAAAAGTAATGATTATAATGTATAAAACATTTATGGAACTGCAGATCAGTAGAAAATGCTTTGAAGGTCTTTCTGTGTGGCTAGCCCCTCTGGTACAATGTGTGAATGTAATACAATTGAAAGAGTCTGCTGCCATCCCATGAAAATATAAACTAGAAAACCAACAGTGTTTTTTAAGCATAGCTATAGTTCAGACATAAGTACTAAGCTAAGTAAACACTTATAAAATAGTGTGGCAGCTAAAAGAAATAACTGAGATTGAATGTTGCATTTGGTGTGTCTGTTGTGTAATTATAAATTTCATAGTTAAATGCATACTTATCAGCATGTTTCAAATTGAAAAACCAAACAAAATAATATATAACTGATTTAAAATGTGCCACTGAAAACTTTCAATTATCTATTTGAAATTAACATCATATGTATGATTTTTAATTTATAAAGTAACTAAACTTTTTTGTCTCATCACCATTGTCATAGTTTTACAGGGTTGTATGGAAGTATGGGTATTTGACAGGTAATTTGGCAATAAAATTAGACTAGAAATGTTACATTATGAAACATAAGAGATAGATGGATTAAGGAGGTTGGTGAGGGGACACGAGAGGTGTCAGTCGGCCGGTGCAGACTAGATAAGTAGTTTTCCCCATTCTGCTTATGACCTTTTTTACATGTAAACATTATGTTAGCATAAATTTGTATAGTGAAGTTCCAAAGTCGAGGGATAGGTGCATAGCATTTTGTAACCCATCTATGCAGAAAATGAAGATAACATCTATTTGACAAGTGGTTTTATATACAATAAATCCTCAAAACTCTTAAATAACATGGATCCAATAAAGAGTACCTATTGTCTTGTAGATTGAGATGTACAAAATTGAAGTCCCATTTTGGTTCCAGGCCATATAGTACGGTATCATTAACTTCATTGTTGAATGCTGCTCTGATGTTGTAACACCTAGATTATAACACACATTCACCATCAGCCTGACCTCAGGAAAGTTACCCCTAGTGAGGCAGTAGGCAACAGTAATTCTAGTATATATAAATGGCAACAAAGAGACTACTAATAATTTTCTGCACAAGACAGCAGTATTGTACTCAACTGTGCTATGCTCCTCGTACCTTGACGACCTCGACCTGTTCATATTATAATGCAAAGAGCATCTTCACTGTTATGGTGTATGACAGTAAGAATGGAAAATGTATTCAATTTAGGGACTACATAGAACCACATGCAATTATTGGACCTTGTGGTAGATAAATGTTAACATAAATGTTGTGTTACTGTTTTTCCACAGCAGATGCTGTTGTGGAGTGGCTGGTGCAATTATGTAAGGAAAAACAACAAAAGAGAGTGCTAATAGACAATTTTGTGGCAAAGAACATGCATGTGTTCAGATACATCTTAGAGGCTCACTAAGAGATGTTCTCCCTAGTATCACCCAGTTTCTCCTTTAGCTCTTGCAGCCCTTTGTTGTGAATGCTGCCCATTACTTCATAGACAGTAATACACAAAGGTGGAAAAGTCATGGGATAGCAATATTCAAATATACAGATGGCAGTAGTATCGCGTATAAAATGTATAAATGGGCAGTGCATTGGTTGGGCTTTCATTTGTAGTCAAGTGATTCATGTGAAAAGGTTTCTGACGTGACTATGGCCGCACAACGGGAATTAACAGACTTTGAACGCGGAATGGTAGTTCGATCTAGACGCATGGGACATTCCATTTCGGAAATGGTTAGGGAATTCAACATTCCGAGATCCACAGTGTCAAGAGTGTGCCGAGAATACTTACTTTCAGGCATAAACTCCCACCATGGACAACGCAGTGGCTGACCGCCTGCACTTAATGACCGAGACCAAGTATGTGTGCGCAGAATGGTCATTGTTAACAGACAAGCAACACTGTGTGAAATAACCGCAGGAATCAATGTGGGACGTACGACAGATATGTCCGTTAGGACAGTGTGGCAAACTTTGGCTGTACTGGGCTATGCCAGCAGAAGACAGACTCGAGTGCCTTTACTAACAGCATGACATCGCCTGCAGCGCCTCTCCTGGGCTCATGACCATATTGGTTGGACCCTAGACAACTGGAAAACCATGGCTTCGTCAGATGAGTCCCGATTTTAGTTGGTAAGAGCTGATGGTAGGGTTAGAGTGTGGCGCAGACCCCACGAATCCATGGACCCAAGTTGTCAACATGGAACTGTGTAAACTGGTTGTGGTTCCATAATGGTGTGGGCTGTTTTTACATGGAATGGACTGGGTCCTCTGGTCCAACTGAACCGATCATTGACTGGAAAGGGTTATGTTCAGCTACTTGGAGACCACTTGCACCCATTCATGGACTTCATGTACCCAAACAACGATGGAATTTTTATGGATGACAATGCGCCATATCACCGGGCCACAACTGTTCGCGATTGGTTTGAAGAACATTCTGGACAATTCCAGCGAATGATTTGGGCACCAAGATCGGCTGACATGAATCCCATCGAACATTTATAGGACATAATCGAGAAGTCAGTTCGTGCACAAACTCCTGCACCGGCAACACTTTCGCAATTATAAACGTCTATAGAGGCAGAATGCCTAAATATTTCTGCCGGGGACTTCCAACGACTTGTTGAGTCCATGCCACGTCGAGTTGCTGCACTTCGCCAGGCAAAAAGAGGTCCGACACAATATTAGGAGGTATTCCATGACTTTTGTCGCCTCAGTGTATGCTCTGAGCAATAACTGCAGAATGAGAAGTGTATCACCTACTCTGGTCTTTCTGCTGGTTCAGGGATGACTTAAAATTACCTTCAAAATACACTGAGCACTGAACTAGGCAGGTCCAGTGCCAAAGCATGAAGAGATGGCACTGTCATGTCAATTGTACACCATCAAGGTGATGGGAAGCTGTGGGCTCAGGAGTGGATAAAGAATGTTGGAAGTTTGCGGTGACAGATTTAAGAAGGCTTGTTTAGGTTAATTATGATAGCAAGGGCGCCAGCTCAGTTGAGCAGAGACTCTTCACTAGGAGTGGGCCTTCACCCGCATGGCTGCTCCTAGACTCACCCCGCACCGATGATGTCGTATTATTGAAATATTATACCTGTCTGCCTGCCTAGTGAGGATGTAGGCCTCCTCACACGCCGCTAATTTCCGGATGAGATTGTTACTTCATCGCTCACGCCAATAGAACTTACGTGCCCAACAATCACGTCAATTATGGAGTGCAGTGGTTCAATTAGTGAATGATCCATAATTATGTGGCCATGAAGTGGCCAGCAGTGAAATAAAACACAATTTGAAAAGCAGTCTTTTTACTCACTTCATTAATACTCCTGGGAGGCACTTACATCGTTCCAATAGCTTTGGTGTGTTGGCAAAATAAACTGAGAAAAAAAGGTGCAAAGCCGATGAAAAATTAGAGGTTTAAACTATCCCGGTGCTTCTGAGCTGGTGGGATGTGGGGGTGGTGCTGCCTCTGGGTGACGAGAGTTACATTACAGTTCCATAATAAAAGAATGACTATTGAAGCTATTTCATGATTGATGCAAAAACGATAAAGGTCCATAGGTACCCCGGCAGCACTCTAGAACCAGCTGAAGAAAATGGCGGAGGTTCGCCAAGACTCAGCCCATAAGCACGGGAGAGAAACAAAAAAATACAAAAGTATATTTAAAAAAGAAGAAGTACACTGAAACATCATGGCCCTGCATTACAAAATGAATGAAACTTATTAATTAGCTTTGACAAACAAATTACGTAAGAATATAAAAATGTGTTTGCAGTTAACAAGTTAAGCAACACATTGTTTAAAGCTCCACGGCTGTCTCTCCAAGTCCGTTGCCTCGTTCATTAAATTAAAAACACAATTACACTGCAACTAAGAAATTGATAAAATAATTAGGTTCTCAAATTTTACTATAGTAAAGTGGCATCGGGTGGCTCGTGGGTAGCCATGCCTGAATGGCTATAAAACAATAAACACTGTTTGCCAGAACCGTTTGGGCAGAATTACGAAATTGTGATATGTTAAGAAAAATTACCATGTCGTCAGGCCGCACATGCACTCAATGGGACGTAACACGTGTAGAGGGGTGCATGAAGGGGGTTGCTGGAACTCTCTAGCTGTGGTGGCACCCTTGCTGCATTCATTTACCCGGCGACAACTTTACTGAGGAGGGGGGGAGGTTGTTTGGTGATTGTGGTTGGCCGTAAATAATATGTCCTAAAAAGTTGCCCCTTGAGGACATTAACGTGGGATGATCACCTGACTCCGGCAGTGCCTCGGATGCCGTGCAGTTAGGGTGCACTCCTAGTACACTGCACCGAGGCAGGAGTCGTGGAGGTGTAACCGCCACGTTCGGGTCGACTCCTCCTAGTAGATGGCATGTCACAGCTGCACAGGTGAAGCGGGACGAACGGGCTCTAAGGAAGGAGGGCTCGATGACCCCGCTGCGTGGCGAGTGGTAGCAGGTTGGTGGACGTGGCCCTCGCCAAGGCCGCAGGTGGTATGGGCCCTGGGTGCAGAGTAGAGTTGGAGAGGTGGGGCGGCTGCCCCGCTGATGTGCCGCGGACACGGCTGCTGAGGAGGGCGAGTGGCCCCCGCATGCCATGTAAAACGCATGCGGTGGACGTCGGAGACACTTGGAGTGCTGGAGGAGCGTGGAACCATCCTCCGACTCAGTCTCATCGCTGCTGCTGTATGTGGAATGAAGCCTGCGGCACGGCCTTACGAGGCGTTGGGTGGGTGGTTGGGTGTCCCCAACACGCTGTGGAAGCATGCCCACTGCTGGCTCTGTCAAAGCCTCACTTGCTGAAATGGACGCCGGGCAGCTTGGTGGTGTCCCAGTGCTGCTGGACAGGGGAGGCGCTTGCGGGATCGTGGCCCCAGCAGACGTCTCTGGTAACGGGCCTTGGGTGGCATCAACGATGACTGGTGCCGTGACGCAGGGAGTCATGACGCGAAGAGTTGCAAAACTGGGCATAGCTGTAGCTGGTGCAGCTGGCTGTTGATTGTCGGCAACAGGGGCATGAGAGGGGTCAGTCGGCCGGCTCTCCACTGCGGGCGTCGGGACGCTGGGCATTGCAGGCTGGAACAGGCATCGAAGGTTGCTGTCGCTCGTGGGCTCAGGCGCTGAGTCTGAGCCACTTGCAGGGTGAGGCGGAAGGGCGTCTGCCGCGCCGTCGCTCGTTGGTGCTGTAGGGACATCTGATGCAGTAGGGCCCACGTGGGCATCTGCACTGTGCACGTCGTCGCGATGCACAGGCACTCAGCATCATCTTCCTACGCAGACTAGATAAGTAGTTTTCCCCAGTCTGCTGATGACCTTGTGTGGTCTGCTCCATTTTGGGGCTAATCCCGCACAGAAATTTTTGACAGCCCCAGACAGCTGGTACACTCTCACATATACTAGCTGGCCGGGTTGGAGTGCAATTGGTGGGGGGAGTATTGGCTAGCTACCATTGTGCAGCATATTTATTCTGACGCTCGCGCTCCTGCTGTAGTGCCTGCCAGTGGCAGCGCCTGTGGGATACACTGCTCTCGGTTTCACTAGCGTGACCTTGAGGTGCGTGTGCCAACTCCCCGGGAAGCGGAACTTGACTGTGTTATAATAGCTTAGCCAGGGTTTTTCCTGTTGCCAGGTTGACACGAGTGCATAACATGAACAAAGCTGCCGGCAATTGCTCAGACCAAGATGCGTGATTGTTACCCACGCACAGCCACAGTTGTGTTTTCAGCTCTTAATTGTGGCGCTCTGTTGGATTGGTGCATGGATGATAAACAGCAGTTGTGTTATGCATGACTCCCCACCTAGGGCAGCACTCACGCCATTTACGCCCGGTGAACTGTGCTCCATTGTCTGACAACAATACGCAATGGCATCCCCAACATGGAAAAAATTCAGTTTCCAGCTGTTTGGCAGCGCATTTTGCACGTGCACTGGGGAAGAGATCAGTCACAACAAAATAAACTTTTTTCCTGTTGCTGTACATGGGTGTGGGTCCATCAAGCCCAGTGCTTCAGTCTCGAATGGTTCTGTGGACAAGTGTGGCACTTGTTGCTTGACACGGTCAGTACGGCGGCTTTTCAGACAGTTGCATGCAACACACACACGAACATACTGGCGCGTCTCCTGAGAAATTCCTGGCCAGTAGAAATGCCATTGGGCATTACCCTGCGTTTGCAGTGCGCCTGGGTGACCGGCTGCCTCAGTGTCGTGCGCAAACTGTAGCACGACTCCCCTCGTGGCAAGTGGCACATAGGTACCGACTGGCCGAATTGTTGAAGGAAGATTAGGGTAGACAATTACTTTCTTATTTTTGGAGTTTATATCCAGTAACGTCAATGCTACAAAAATAGCAATCGTCTGAATGATTTTTTGGTTCTCTCCATAACATGGGTACTGTAAATCTAAAAGCTGTATTTTCTTTTTTTGACCATTTTCTAAGGTCTTAAAAACAAACATAGCATACCTTGTGTGGAGCCCAAGGTTTTTCTTGATCACCGAGTTTTATTCCAAAATATACCAAGTACACTTTTTTAACAAACTCTGTAATGTTTCTGTAGGTTTTATAAAGAAATACTCCGGATCACTTGAATAAACTGTTTATTAGTTTTAAGAAAGAACAATATAATTTCAACAAGGCACATACCGCCATGACACAACAACGGTAGCTTGATAGCTAATAATTTGTTTACAGTATTGCCATCTTAAGAATATAAAAACTTTTAATATTGCATTGTATATAATATTACAACAGTTTCTTTGATGTTTTTTAGTTACAAACCCACCACGTATATAACAAAAACTGTTAGGAAAGTTTTTACACCTACGGTTAGCCATACTTAGAGCACACATGGGCAAAAAGCTGAAAAGTGAGGTTGGGTTGACTGAAAGAAAACAAACAGTCATACCACCACTGCCAACCTAATTTCATTTAGATTTACTGTATGTTTTAGTATATTAATAATGTACAGTATATCAAGTACATAAAAATATATATAAATCTATATAAAAAATATATATATATAAAATATATAAAAATGCATGTATATTAGATAAAAAATGAATTTCTCACATTTTGTGTATTCAAATGTGAAAAAATGGTGGGTGTTATGACTTTTTTATTACTATTTCCGGACTCAGTACACCAAAAAACATAAGAATCCGGCAAAATCATTAAAAAAAGTTTTTTATCGTTGGCCTGTGTTATTATACTAATTCTTATTTTTGTTTGCAATTATTTCTTTAATGTGTCTAATTGATAATTGTTCATGGATAGTTTTAACAGTAGTGAATCTATCTTAGTTAGCTATTATTCTTAAGTACTTGTTTTGTATGGTTTGCAAGTCTTTAATTCTGAAATCTGCAGCATGTCCCCATACCTCACATCCATATAACATAGTTGGGATTATTATTTCAATGTATATTAGGAGTTTTTTCTTACGTAGAAAGTTAGTTGTGTTAAATACTGGATATAATTGTTTAAGTTTTCCCAATGCTGCATATCTTGCATTTTCTGTGTGTACTTGCCAAGTTAACTTATGATCTATCGTCATACCTAGATAGTTAGCCTTTTTAACGTACAGGATTTTTTGATTAAATGGTATTAATTCTTTGTTAGGTTTTGGTAATTTTTTAGTAATTATTATTGTCTTTGTTTTTCCTGGGTTTTCTTTGATACGCCATTTCGTGTACCATTGTTCGAAGATTGTTAGTTGTCTGTAGGGCTATTAATACTAATTTAATATGGTAGCACTGCTTCATTATTTCTGTATCATCTGCATACATTTGAATATTAGCATTAGTGTGTGCGTCTGTTATTGAGATGTCGGCTCTTTAAATACTGTACATAAAAGGGGAAAGTGTTGACCCCTGCAATACTCCTGCTTTTGCTATTTTTGTTTTAGAGTCTGCTCCATCTAATGTTATGTAAAAGCGTATATTGTTAAAATAGTGTGCTAATAAATTTACATAAGTTGCTGGAAAGTTGTAGTTTATTAATTTATATATTAGTCCTGGGAGCCAATCTTTATCAAAGACATTTTCTGCAACTAAGAAGGTTATTATTAAATCCAATTGTTACGTCTTCAACTATTTTAATTAGGGGGTGTATGGTACTGTGCTGGGTTCTGAAACTATATTGGTTATCTGGAATTATTTTTTTAAAATCTGCATAATTTTGACGTCTGTATAATAGGGCTTTTTAAAATATTTTACTCATACTGTTTAATTGTCTATTTTCATGTTTAGTAGGATCTTTTCCAGGTTTTGGCAAAGTTATTACTGATGCTTTAATCCAGGCCTGTGGGAATCTGCATAGTTTGAACATTGAATTATATATTTGAAAGAGATATTCTAGGGCGTTTACTGGTCATTTCTTTAGGGCTTCATATTTTATCCTTTCTGATCCTCCAGATTTATTATTAGGGCATGTTTGAATTATTTTCAATAGTTCTTTAATGTAGTTGGGTCATATTCTGATGTTTCTTTTAGTTTTAGGTATTCGTTTATGTCATTATTTACTGATTGAGTGAATTGTCTATCTTGCACATCTTTATTGGGAGAAATTGTTTCTCTAGGCTGTCTGCTATTGTGTTAGCTTTATCTCTTCCAGTATATACATTGTTGTTGGATATGGGGAAGAAGATAGAAAACACAACACATAAGAAAACGTATGTACTAATATTACGAGACAAGAATAGAGTGAGGTTATGTAGTAAACACAACACAACACAGACTGGGCACCAAGCCCACACACACAAGACCTCTAAGACCTCTGGCGGTCAATGCTTCAACTAGTGCTTGTCCCGAATATTCACAACACGCTCCCTATTTGGGATAAGTCCCTGTTGAATCAGACAGTTCAGCAGTTTTTCCCTGTGGAGCGGCTTTGTAAAAGAATCAGCAACCATATTCTTCGTGGCAACGTGGATGAGACTGATTTCACCTGTGCGGATTCGCTCATGTAGGAAATGGTGGCGCACATCTATGTGTTTCGTTCGCGCCTGGCAAGCGCCATTCAGAGCGAGGTTCTGCGCTCCCTGGTTGTCAACTCGTAGCTCAGTAGGTCTCTTTGCTGATGCAGGAAACAACTCCAAAGACAAACCTCGTAACCAGAGCGCTTCTTGTACGGCAGATGACATGGCCATGTATTCAGCTTCTGTAGTACTCAATGCGACTGTTGGCTGCTTCTTTGTTGACCATGACAAAGCGGAGCCATTCTTCATGAAAACATAACCAGTCACTGAACGCCTTCCATCAACGTCGCTGCCCCAGTCTGAGTCGGAGTAGCCAATCAGGTTGGTCACCTTATCCTTCTGACCAGAAAACTCAAGCTGGAAATTAGCAGTACCCTTGAGGTATCTAAAAATTCTCTTGACGGCGCCCCAGTGCACTTTTCCTGGATTAGCGTTAAATCGGCTGACATAGCTCACTGCAAAACTTATGTCTGGGCGAGATACTTGAGATGCAAATAGGAGGCTTCCCACCGCCTCTTGATACAGTATTTTATTCATCTCCAGCCTCTCTGTCGATGTCGTCGGACACTGCTCCTCAGACAGCTGCAACCCTGGCACCATGGGCATTTCGGAGGGATTACAATCCTTCATGTTGAACCTTTTCAACATTTGTTCAATGTAGCGAGATTGATTGATCCAAATTTTCTTCTCATTCTGATCACGTTTGATTTCAAACCCCAGAATGTATTTGACTTTTCCCATGTCAGTCATCCTGAAAGTTGACGTCAATTTCTTCTTCAATTCTCCCCCCATTTGGCTGTCATTAGACAAAATCAAAAGATCGTCAACATAAACGGCCACAATCAGAATCTTCCCATTTTCAATTCTGTAGTAAATGCAAGAGTCGAACCTCGATTGTTGGAGGTTGGCCTCTTTCAAACATTTGTCAAGCTTAATGTTCCAGACCCTGCTAGCCTGCTTCAGGCCATATAAACTTTTCTTCAGACGGCAGACTTTATCTGCTTTGTCATATATTTCCGGAGGCAGCATATAAATTTCTTCAGCCAAGTCCCCTTGAAGAAACGCGGTGACTGCGTCCATCTGGTCAATGTCGAGGGCGAATTCAGCAGCTAGCGTCAGAAGATATCGGATGGAACTGTAACGAATGACTGGGGAGTACGTCTCCTCATAGTCAACACCTTTGATCTGGGAGCAGCCCTTTACGACTAGCCGAGCCTTGTGGGTCACCTTGTTCGCAGCATCCATTTTAGTTTTGAACACCCACTTACTTTTCAAGGGTTTTCGTCCGGGCGGTAGATTCACCAATTCCCATGTTCCATTATCCATTTGCGCCTTGTACTCTCTGTCCATGGCTTTGCGCCATTCATCTCCATCAGGACGAGAGAGAGCTTCATCGACAGTGAGTGGATCATTTGTAGTAGCGGTTGAGGCGAAATTCAGTAGATAATCCTGTAGATGAGTCGGCGGTCTTCTTTCACGGGTTCCTCCCCGCGTACTTTCTTCTTCAATAACAACGGGTCGAGTAGGAATGTAGTCAGGGTCGGTCCCAGCAGTTGACGAAGCGGCGTCAAGATCTGATTCAGCTGGATCATCAGGAAACCCGGGAAAATCTTCCGTTTGTTCCTCGAACGTCAAGGCTGTGGAGGAATCTGAAGACATTGATTCATCATTAGTTTCAGAACGGTCGTTATCTGAAAAAATATCAGTTCCACACGAATNTGAAGACATTGATTCATCATTAGTTTCAGAACGGTCGTTATCTGAAAAAATATCAGTTCCACACGAATCAGGAAGGAAAAATTCATTCCTCGAAGTATCACCAGATTTGCTGAGTAGCACTGAACCTTTTTCGTTCTCAGAAAAAATGACATCTCTCAAGACAAAAACTGTGGATTTTTCCGTGTCAAAAAATCTGTAGGCTTTACTTGTGGAACTATAACCAATCAAAATACACGGTTTTGATTTAGGATCCAATTTCTTGCGAGTGGCCGCCGGAATATGTGCATATGCTTTGCAACCAAACACGCGTAAATGCCTCACTGTAGGTTTTTTACCTGACCAGAGCTCTTCTGGAGTCTTTGCGACACATCTGGTGGGAGAACGGTTGAGTATATACACTGCGGTGTTAGCAGCCTCGGCCCAGAATGAGTTGGGTAGCTCTGACTCATTGAGTAGACATCTGACGCGCTCCATTATGGTTCTGTTGAGCCTTTCTGCCTTCCCATTTTGCTGTGGGGTGTGCGGGACAGTAGTCTGATGCTCAATACCTGCGGAGGATAGAAGCTGACGCATCTTCTTGCTGCAATATTCACCACCGTTATCAGTCCTCAAAATTTGAATGTTTTGGCCGGTCTGGTTTTCAACATAGGCCTTAAAGTTAACTAAGCAGTTGAAAGCTTGGTCCTTAGATTTCAGAAAATAGACGAAAATTTTATGGCTGAAATCATCTAGAAACGTAATCATGTACCGGGACCCAGAGAAAGAACCTGTGTATGGTCCTGCTATATCTGAATGTATGAGCTCTAAAATTCTAGTAGATCTAGACTCACTGTCAGGAAAAGACAACCTCTGACTTTTGCCTAGTGCACATGGTTTACACACAAAACCTTCAGGCACCTTCAAATTAGAGTTTAATCCAAATCCATAGACCAAAGTTTTCAATTTTTCCAAACTCAATAGACCAACGTGTGCTAAACGACTGTGCCACAACATACCTGAATTTGAAACTGTGAAAAAAGTCGAGCCAGGTGCNACCAACGTGTGCTAAACGACTGTGCCACAACATACCTGAATTTGAAACTGTGAAAAAAGTCGAGCCAGGTGCATCTAAATCCAACTTGAACAAATTGTTCTTCAAGGTCGCTGACGCCAGAACTTCATTGTTTGCATCAAGAACTCGCGCACCTTTACAGTCGAAAACAACTGAGTTCCCATTGTTCAAAATTTGGCTGACCGAAAGCAAATTGACTCTCAACTCAGGAACGAGATAAACACCTCTTACGTTTACTGGCAGCACGTTTCCATCAACCTTAACTGGTAATTTTATGTCACCAACACTATTAGAGTTCATACTACCTTGATGATTCGCGGTGCTGAAGCCGACCTATGCGGGCCTGAGGTCGTTCACAAAACAGTTCTGATTTTTGGCCAAATGAACGGAACAGCCAGAGTCAAGAAACCACTCGTTTTCTTCTGGAGAACACTGCACTGACAGGGCGGTAAACATTGAACCCTCTGATTTGTTTTTATTTTGACGTTTATCACCGTTATCATCATCCGGAACCAGATCACAATCTTTTGCGATATGACCGTAAAACCCATTGCATTTGTAACAACGTGGGCGAAACGGAACAACCACAATGTAACTGTTGTTGCATGAACTGAATGAAGGGTTTGGCTTTCACGTGGCGAACTTACTTGGACCTCGGTTCTGTTTTGAGAACATGGCAGCGGATTTTTCACCTGAATCATGACCAAAATCAGAAATATCCTGGAGCAATTTCATCTTAATGGAATCAGACGTGATTTGAATTCCAGCACTCTCTAATCCCATGATCATTGGGCTGTATTTTTCAGGTAAACCGGCAAGCATTATTGTGCCTACCCATTCGTCACTAACCTCTATTTTGATGGCTCTCAATTTGTGCGCTGTTGAGATAATTTTATTCACATACTCCTCGACGGATGAACAATTTTCGAGGCGGGTCGTGGTCAAAATTCGTAGGAGAGACACTCTTCGTTCGAGTCCACTGTCTTCAAAGGCTGACGATAGTTTATCCCACGCTTCCTTGGCTGTTGTGGCGTCTTGAACATGGACATAGTTCATCGGATCTATTAATAAGATTATCTTCGTCCGGGCTTTGACATTTTTCTTCTTATCTGTGTCTTCCTCAGTCACAGATCCCCATAAATCTTCGTGCTCGAGATAAGTTTTGACCGCGAACTTCCAGGTATCAAAATTCTCGCGTCCCTTTAGCTTTTCGATCGGAGGGAGAGCTGAGTTGGAGCTCATTTTTTCGCGACAGATTTTTTTTTTGGTCACTGAACAAACTGTTGACACTTTTACTGCGGATAGACTGGGCCCATAACCTGTTGTTGGATATGGGGAAGAAGATAGAAAACACAACACATAAGAAAACGTATGTACTAATATTACGAGACAAGAACAGAGTGAGGTTATGTAGTAACCACAACACAACACAGACTGGGCGCCAAGCCCACACACACAAGACCTCTAAGACCTCTGGCGGTCAATGCTTCAACTAGTGCTTGTCCCAAATATTCACAACATACATAACCTTGGGGCGTTTCTATTGCTGGGGTGGTTTATTTTTTACATTTCCCTGTTAATGCTTTAAGTTAATCGCCACATTTATTTTGGATTGTGAGCTGCGTTTTTTGTGGCTTCACTCCAGTTTTTAATTTTTAGTTCTTCAAGTTTACTTTTTCCCTGTCTTTTAAGCCTATTGTATTCTGTTTTAATTACGGGNATTTTTCACCTGAATCATGACCAAAATCAGAAATATCCTGGAGCAATTTCATCTTAATGGAATCAGACGTGATTTTTTAATTAAGTTTTTAATTTTTAGTTCTTCAAGTTTACTTTTTCCCTGTCTTTTAAGCCTATTGTATTCTGTTTTAATTACGGGNAGTTTTTAATTTTTAGTTCTTCAAGTTTACTTTTTCCCTGTCTTTTAAGCCTATTGTATTCTGTTTTAATTACGGGATTTTGTGTTCACTGCAAGTTATTTCATGCTTGGCATTTAAAGACTATTAAATAATCTATTTCTGTGTAATTTACTCTTGTGTATTGCCTTTTATCCATTGCCTTTTATCCATGTATTTAGTGTTTTGCTTTATCATTTCCATTACTGTGCCTGTAAAGAAATTTGTCTGCGGGTTTTCAAATTTTTCTATTAAATCTTTTTGGAAACCTTCCCAGTCTGTTACTGGTTGCAGTATTGTTTGTTTATTATTAGATCTGTGTGTGTTTAAAGTTAATTTTGTAATCACTGGGAGGTGATTTGAGACTAATTCGTCTCAAACTTTTGATTCTATGTTAGAATTGTGTATATTGTTGAGTATGATGTCTAATTTATTGGGTCTGTTGCCATTGTCTGGTAAGTGGGTGTATTTAGGTGGTGAAAAAATTAAATAATTATTTTTATCTGCATGTCTACTTAGTTTCTTTCCATTTGCATTTCTATATAAGCAGTCCCATTCTTTATTTTTACTGTTTAGGTCTCCTGCTATTAAAAAGTGTTCTGTATCACCAATAATATTATTTAAATCTTGTTCATTTAAGTTAGATAAGGAGGTGTNGCAGTCCCATTCTTTATTTTTACTGTTTAGGTCTCCTGCTATTAAAAAGTGTTCTGTATCACCAATAATATTATTTAAATCTTGTTCATTTAAGTTAGATAAGGAGGTGTATAATATGCAGCCGCCATTTGGATGTGGGAATGGTTACTTTTTATTTTTATTGCTGTGGTTTCAATCTGGTTTAAACTATTTATATGTACTGGATGGTGATGAATGTTGTTTTTAATTGTTATAGCTGTCCCTCCTCTTCTGTGATTCCTGTCTAATCTGTATATATTCTATCCTGGAAAAAAAAATTTTGTCGTGTTTATTGAGTCTTTTTTCGGTTATAAAAACTATATCAATTCCATATATTATTAGTGGTTGTTGTAATTCATATATCTGCGATTTTATCGCACAGCCCAGTTTAATAGGTTTAGTGTGTATTCTGTTTTACGGTTAGTCATTACTGCGGGAGAGTATTTAGTGCCTGTAGCTACAGTAATTGCTTGTCAACAAGTGTTTGTGCTTCCTTCTGGCTGCCTACATTCAGGTTGACTGTGTTGTTCGGCCAATCCCTGGTTGCTTCCCTCCTGGTTAACTGAGCTGGTTGGCCAATCATGGACAAGTTTGCCTCTGTCCTACTTTCCAGCTGATTTTGTGGTTTTTGAAAAGCGATGCCCAGATATTGCTTAATTTAAAACCGTCTTCACTGTTTATGTTAGATGGATGTTTTGATATGTCTATTGCCTCTTGGATATATCTTTTCTTTTACAATTACAATTGGTATACGGAGTACAGTCATTTGGGGTAACTTTGTGCCTATTCAGGGTAATTTTGCATTATAAATTTTCTTTTGAAATAAGGCTCTGCAGCCCCTTCCTTGGAGATTAACTTCCTTGTTAACAGTTTTATTTATGAATAATGCAGTGAAGTGCACAGAATCTTCAGGCATTCATTAAAAATAATAATAGACAGGTGTTTCAAAGTTGCCCACAATGGTGCAAAGTCACACCAAATGACTAATAAAATACTTTTTAGAAATACTTTGCTGTCTGTAATTATTTCCATCTCATAATACAAACGCTTCATTAAGTTCTTTGTTATTTTATAATAGTGTACCATATTTAAAAGTACAAGGTTAGTATAAAAGAATACCCCAACTTTGAAGGTATATAATATCAAAACCAAACAACGTACAACCTTGATTGACCAATCAAATGAACTGTGGAACCGTGAAGTTTGTTTACCATACATTCATAAATGTTCAATGTTACCACCATGAGCGCCCCGAACGACATCTACGCGATAATCAAACTCGTTCCACACTCGTTTGTCCGGTGTTACGGTTTGGATGGCGTCCGTAATTCTCGTTTTGAGGTCATCAATGTTAGCCGGCAATGATGGACAAAACACTTGATCCTTTATATACCCCCATAGAAAAAATCACGCGGGGTAAGATCCGGACTTCTTAGGGGCCAGCTGGTCACCAGCTGCTCCTCGACCAATCCAGGGTTGCTGCAACGTCTCGTTCAGGTATCCGCAAAGAGCTAGGTGCCAATGGGTGGCGCACCATAAGGGAAACATCAGACCGTCCCCTTCACATTAACGTGTCGAATGCAAGCTCGCTACCCCCTCACCACCTCAAACCGAGAGTTACGAACGCCATCCAAACCGTAACACCGAACATGCTGACAAGAGCGTGGAACCAGTTTGATTATCGCGTAGATGTCGTTTGGGCCGCTCATAGTGGTCACATCGAACATTTATGAATGAATGGTAAACAAGCTTCACGGTTCCATGGTTCATTTGATTGGTCAATCAAGGTTGTAGGTTGTTTGGTTTTGATATTATAGACCTTCAAATTTGGGGTATTCTTTTATACTCGCCCTGTAATTTTCATAAAAATTGAAGTACATTGAATAATTTCAACATTGTAACCATTGTACTGGAATGGGAATGCTAGAGCATGTGAACGGAATTAGACAGTAGTTTCCAAAGAATTTATATTTAAGGTTTTTATTCTTTTATGGGGTTGACCATCTTAGGTCAAGGCCACCTAAATCATTATAGCCGACATTCTATGTAAAAGTAGCTTATTTAGCCCGATGCCATTAACTCTGCTATAAAGGACCTTGTTCTCAGAGCCCTATGACTGTACTACTGATGAGACATGTTTGCCAGATTATACCTTGTAAATTAGTTTACCAGTAGTGTTGTGACAAAAACATATTTGTTAATTTTTAGTTTTTTGACCATTTTAGGCATAATATTTTTTTTAATCTGAATTATTACAGGGAAAATATTTGGAGTGTTAGAATGTACAGTAATGAAGCATTGTCAATTATATTTATATAAGGTGTAAAACATTTTTTTCAGGAATGGTTATGAGTGGCTCAAACTTCGAAGTGCTGTTCGCCAAATGATGCTTCGCCCTAAAGAAGTAAGCTATTACTTACCATTTGTGAATGATGTTGCAGCTGACTTTGTTCGTAGAATTCATGCTAAACGAAATAAAGAAGGAATTGTTGAAGGTCTTCATGATGAAACAGGAAAATGGTCCCAAGAGTGTATGTACTCATGTTCATTTAATTAATTACATGCTGTAGTTCAAAATAAAATATTTATAGCTAAGCAAGGTTAATTGTTTACTTCAGTGGCACATATATGGTATTACACTGGAGTTTTCCATGTTATTAACATTTAGTATTGAAACTATACCTATATTTTATGGTCACATATTGTTTAGCACTACACTTCGCCTGTAACAATATATTAAATGATAACTGCCAGATCACATTGTTTTGTTACACAAAAATAGCAGTTTCCAGAAAGGTGGTGGTTACCATATGCCCTTAATTTTGATATACTGATAATTGATTATAATATTGTGCTGTAGCACAAACATTACAAAGACAATGTCACTTTCAAGCTTGTGTAGTATCAGAATATTTTGCATGTTAGCAGCACCTTAGGATTGAACATTTGCATTGAACATTTACAAAAAATATGACGTGTAAAATTCTAAATGCCAAAGGCTCACAATGCAAAAAATATATATTGAAATACTCATATAAATAGATTAAATTGCTCTCTCAAAATTGTTGCGTTGTATCAAAAGTACAATCAATATTTAACTAGTAAACAAGCCAAGTAGCGTGAAACATTTCAAAAATCTCAAAAAGTAACTCTGTTGACTAGAAATACTTCAAACACTCATACAAATGATTAAATTTCTGCGCAATCGCTTATTCAAAAGTAACATGTTACTCCAAAATATTGAATAAATATCTAATTTAAAAAACGGTAAGACTAATATTACAAAATTTATAAAATACAAATAATACATTGATGACTAGAAAAATTCCATTATGAAGATATCCCCGGGAACAGTGGGCAGCCGAGTAGAATCCACTCAGCGCCATCAAAACGGTCTCTTCTCGAGCATCAGTTGCACATGCCAACAGCAGCTGTGGCGTTTGCGGGTGGGATAACCATGATGACCACAAACAGCCCCAGCAAACTTCTCTCACTCCTCATCTCGGCTCACAATAACAGTGGCAGGGTGACCTCGGCTCCACTCAGTGGAAAGGCAAAAATCAAGCAAAAGTAACAAGGGATTAGAAAGGGGAAAACCAAAACAACCAAATTAGACGGGAAAAGGATAAAGGAAACAAGGGGCAACAACATAGATCAACAAGACATCGAGTCTTCAGGCTCAGACATGAGCAATCAACAGTTACTATCGTTGTATATAAGGCTTTAACTGTGAGACGTGTGCTTTGGGAACTAACAATTTGGAGATGGGTGATACAAGGCTTATTGTATTTTGTACTAGAAATATGTTTATTCTGAAAGGCCCTATAAATTTTGGTATCAGCTTCCCTGTCACATCCCTTCCATTATCTGCCAACACATAATTTTTGCAAAGAAGCAGGTCTCTTAATTTAAAGTTAACCGGAACCCTAACCGGGTCCATCTTCACCGTGACCTATAGCTTTGCTGCCCCGACCCTGCAGTGGATCTCCTCAAGCAAACAATCTCAGTCAGTGTCACCAAGGGGGAAAGGAAAGGGGGGGATGTTCCATATATTTAACAAGGGATGACTGAAAGGGCGACCAAGGAATGGGAGAGAGGGATGGTGGAACTCCCGTGGAACCATGCATAGGACTATTGAATCCCACATTTATGAAATCCAAATCCTGGTCCCACAAGGTATGATCCTGATTATAAAAGAGTGTCAAACATGCCTTAAGATTCTTATTGGGTTGTTCAACTTGGTTACCCTTTGGGTAATACGGACTGGAGGTGAAATGCTACATTACCCAGCGAAAACACATATTTTAAAATAGATTTGAAGTGAAATACTTGGCATTATCAGTAACTATTTCAACAAGGGTTCTTAAAACCTTCCACACCTGATCAGTAAGAGCCTTGACAATAGATGACTCTATCATATTTCTCAATGGCAACAAGATAAAAAATTTTGTAAAATTNTATTTCAACAAGGGTTCTTAAAACCTTCCACACCTGATCAGTAAGAGCCTTGACAATAGATGACTCTATCATATTTTTCAATGGCAACAAGATAAAAAATTTTGTAAAAGTTTCCAACAAAATTAAAATACAAATATTACCCTTATTAGATCTAATTAAAGGATGAAAAATATTTAAGTGGACCGTGCTCCAAGGAGACTGGGGAATCTGCGTGCCGCCTGCCAAACATTGGCATGTTGAGCCTGATTATACTTCTGACACCAATTGCACGAACACACAAAATCTGACACATCACCCCTAAGCATCGGCCAGGCAAAATTAACAGCAATTTTGTTGAAAGTCTTGCTGACCCTAAGTGCCCTCCAAACACGGAATCATGAAAGTAGGACAACACCATAGGTCTCAATGAAACAGGAACTACAATTATTCGTGCACGGCCAGTCTTACCAGAGAAATACAATGTTCCGTTATCCAACACATACGGAAGTGCGACACCATTGTTCAGGTCACTTAGTACCTGAATAGAAAAAAACGTCATCACCCTGAGCCTGATGCAGCTGGACAAAAAATTCAGGGAGACCCTGAATGATGTTGAGGGATGCTTCAGGAGATGCCAACTCGTGCTTTTCAAAATCTGCCGGGTCATACATTCTCGACAGAGCATCGGCCACTTGATTATCGGAGCCTCGAACATGATGTACCTTAAATCGAAAATGAGATAGGTGGAGCACCCAGTGACCCAATTTTCCCAGCTGTTGTGGGTGGTTGAGAACCCAACTCAAGGCCTAATTGCCAGTTTACAGGTCATATTTATCATGCTCTATGTACGAGGTGAACTCCTCTAGTTCAAATATATGTGCTAAGGTTTCCTTTTCAATAAATGCCAAGCTTCTGCTCAGTTTCAGTCAAACTGCGGCTGGCAAAGGCGANCTTGCTGACCCTAAGTGCCCTCCAAACACAGGCGCCATATCCAACTCAGACTACTGGCTTAGGACTGCCCTTAATGCCTACCCCTAATGCCAGAGAAGAGGCATCCACTTAGACTATAAATTGGCGCGAAAAATCCAGAATATGATGCTCCAGCAGAGAAACTAGCTTTTCTTTAAGCAGAGAAAAAGGCAGACTCCTGCTCCTGACCCCACTGAAATATTACTCCCTTCTTTTTTAAATAATTAAGAAGCGCTGTTATTTCAGAAAAATGTCAATAAACCTGGAGTAATAATAACTTATATGCCAAGAAATTTCTGTTTTCCCTTCAGAGTTTTCGGAGGAGGGAAATTCAATATTGTTGCCACACGTTCGGGTTGATCATCAAACGGCCCTCACAGAGCAAATATCCCAGAAACTTCAGATTATTGGATCCTAAGGTGACTTTATCTGGATTTACAGTCAGACCTAATTCTTGGATTTTAAGGAAAACCTGGCAGAGATGAGACAAGTGAGACCCAAGGTCATCACTATAAACAATAATGTCATCAATATAATTAAAGACAAATTTGAATTTAAATTCGGACAAGACAAAATCCAGCACACGAGACAAGACTTTAATACCAAAATTGGAGCCCATAGGAATAAGAGTAAACTCGTATTGTCTCCAAGGTGAACTGAAGGCAGTGTATTTCCTACACGAGGTATCAAGTAAACACTGGTGGCTCTAATGTACAATATAACAAAATGTGTAATTGAAAAATTATGGTGTAAAATAGATGATTATTGACTTTTCATTCTGAATTAATTGTTTTTGTAAATAAAATGCAGATACCTTAAAAAAAATCAGTTGTAATGCTCCCCTGTGAAAAAGAGTGAATGGCAGTTAGATTGTTTTACAATTAGGCCACGAATAGCAGAATTTTTTANTAATGCTCCCCTGTGAAAAAGAGTGAATGGCAGTTAGATTGTTTTACAATTAGGCCACGAATAGCAGAATTTTTTTAATTTATTTATTGGAAAGTTATTTTATTTTTTAGGGAAATTCCACATGTTTCTAGGAAAAGTGAAAATTTTGAGGAAAAAACAAAATTTTAAGGGAAAGCAGGAAAAACAAGATGGTTGGCATTAATAAGATGGCCATCCGAGACAAAACAGTGATATCAATGTCACCTAAAGTCAAGACCAAGGGCAAAACAAAGATGGCTGCTGTGATGTGCCACCAAAATTCAAGATGGATGATGTAAATCAGAATCTGATTCTGATTCCATTGCCCTTAACTTGCCATTTCATGTGTAGTAGTGTTTAGGTTTTAAGCAAGAAGTTAGTTCATTTTATAACAAGAAATGAACCAAATATTGAGATCTGGCAAGGTAAAGTGGTGCTTCTTATTTTTAAACAGTAATCACGACATGCAGTGACTAAGTTATGTGAAAAAACACTCATATTTGTGATAAAACCACATTATTTAAATCTTGCAAAAAACCAAAACCATCTTCCCAGGCTCTAAAAAATGGAAAATATAACAATGACTTATCATTGATGACCTGTACGAACCTTAGACCATGCTCAAGGAATCAGAAAGCATGTTGGTGGATCTAGCTGTTCCTTATGAGTCAGTTACCTTGTACCTTCCCATTTCTTGGTAACATCTGGTAAAAAAAAACTATTATTTTGTATAAAAAGTCTTGATTATGAGATATCATTTACAAATAGCTGACTCAGCAATACTGATATCTCCATTTGGTTATATTATTTGGAATTTGAAATAGGAATGCAAACTTTTTTCAGGATTTGTCTTTAAAATAAACAACAGACACCAAATTCTCTTTGTATAAAATAAATTAATATATTTGTATGCATTTTTTTTGTAATGTTAATTTAACATAAACTTATAACATAATTCCAAAATTTTTGTCATTTATAACTGCATGATGCCAAACATCTTATTAAATCAAATATAATATTTATTTACACAAGGAGCACCCTGATTTCTGGCTGATTAAAAGAATAAACATTTTCTGAAGTTGTTACCCTAAATTTACATTATTCTTTGGAATTTAATCTTCTTTAAATTGTTTGTGTAATTCTTTAACTCGTCAGTCTTGGACTTACTGAAGTCCAATTTATGTGCATGGTAAAGATTTGTTTTAGAAAATAACCACCAATATCACCTAAGATGCTTTTATTGAAGATGGAAAAAATGTTATTCTTTTGTGGGGGAAGACCCTCGTACAGCAGACATGTGAGATGAGAAATACATTAGGATACCTCAACTCCAAGGCAGCATGGTGCAATGGGAGATAGTAACTATACGAATGGCTTACGTGGTAAACCAAGATGATTGTACCATGTTATGATGATTACAGAAAATTTTTTCAGTTAGAGAATTTCACACCGTACTTTCTGGAGAAGAAAAAAATTACCAACAATTGTGTTGCTAACTAAATAGTTTACCAGCTCGATATCCGGACGTTCAATAGGTTGTACAGAACAAAATATATTACAAACTATCCTTACATATAAGGTATATTTATTTGAACATATTATTAACAACAGAATTTGATAAAAACAATTAAAATTACATGATAGAAATAAAAAAGGAAATTTACGAATTTCAAATACCATATTTTGTGGTTACTGAACAGCTCATTAAATTTTTATAATTCGGTATTTATAGAAACTCAATAAAATGCCCATGTTATTTCATCATCATTACATTGATCTTGATGTCATAAAAAACACAAGTTACACTGAAAATTCTCAAAATTTAGAAATTTAAGCCTGGCTTTACAATAAACCAAAATAAAATAAAATTTTAATTTCGTAAAAAAATTATGAACATAAATACAAGTAAACACCACTAAAACCAGACAAAATAACTAACACAGTGTTTGCTAAGTTTTGAGATTCTTAGTGAAATAAACCAACTGAAATTTTGATATATACTAGAAGTGGGTCTTGAACCACTTGCTGTGAATCATGCATTATGGTATAAAGATTTTTAGTATATGCCATTGTAGTTTTAGACCATGGTCACTTAAGACAGAGCCTGTGTCTCAGAAAATCAGGTTCAGGGAAGGAAGCTGCAATGACCTCTTTTAAGTAACTATCTCACCATTCTCCTGTAGAAATTTTGGAAAACTATGGATAAACAAAATCAGGATGGCCACAAAAGCAATTTAGGAACATGTTTTCTCACCTACGAGTCTAGTGAGTTGCTCTGCACATGGCTTATAACATTATGCTGACATAAGTTGTCTGAAGTACTTTAACTATATGTATCTGAATTGTTTACATTTGTTGGCAGATAATCAGAAAATATGGTTGAACATGCAGGAACCTGCAGTATGTGTTTTTATGTATGATTTTTTTTTTATTTTTAGCTGCGGGAATGGTATGCTTTGAGAGAAGGCTTGGATGTTTTGATGGCGGGAAGTCAGAGCAACAAGCTTCTGAAATGGTGGATGCAAACAAAACTATATTTAAACTTTCTGGACTGTTGAAGTTTTCACTTCCGGTTTACAAATACATTTATACCCCAAAATGGATAAAACTGGTAAAAGCAGAAGACTTCTTTTATAGGTAAGTCACTTCATTATTTTAGTTACCATTAAAATGGTTTCAGAATGTAATCAAAACTCTGATGTTTTTTTTAAATATTGTAATTAATGTATTTTATGTGATTTAATAAAATTCGGATTTCCCGCAACCCTGCAACACAATGTATTTACACTCTTTTAGATATAACATTGGATTGATGCAAATTTTTAGCAGCAAGCTATTAAGATGATGATTAAAAAATATATACAGCCAGTGACAACATCAGGCTTATGTATGGGTAAGCAGGATCCACCTAAAAACTCCATATGCTTTCCTACTCACACAGTTAGTTGAAAGTGTGACATTGCAGGTCACCGAGGTCACTGTTTTTATTTTTGTATCCCCAAAAATAAGGTTAATTATTTTTAAATACACTTTATCTACAGAGCTTGCAAATGGTTATGCCTATACACTTGTATAGAATAAAAAAGGGGAATTGTCAAATATAATTTTGTAAAGGGTAATGTATATTATTTTGTACTAGTGAAATAACCAAGTGTGTTTGGTATCACGAGGCACTCTTTTTGTATTAATTCAGAATTGTATAATAATATTTTTCTGCTGTGGCGTTTAGTATGTTTTGCTGTGCAGGTAGAAAAAATGTCAGGTTGGCGCCACGGCGGTTGCAGGTAATTAGGTCGGCAGTGGCACAATACATCAGGCGAGCGGGCTGGGCCAATCAGGAGTCAGCTCGTTCATCTATGTGGGTACCTGGCGCATGATATAGGTAACAGAAATCGCTGGGACATCGGATGAGAAGGTTGTGGTTGAGGTGGTTCAAATGTTTTAATGTAAGGTAAAGGATCAAACAATTTTACTCGTGTAGGTTGAAGGTCACGCCGAGGAAGTTTCGTTAATCGTTTGGACTAACCTACACCAAAATAAAAAGCAAAATATATATTCTTAAGACCTATGCGAGGCAGCATCAAGACCTTTTAGCTAAGGACTCGTGCCTTAGCTTGTACGGTATGCGTGTGCGTGACCGGACATTAGTTTAATCAGATCAGTTTAAAGTAATGCAATAACTTGGTAGTGCATTTTTCACGACTTGGCAAGTGCCTCGCGATAAAAGTTAGCCGTGAATCAAAGTGAAGTGTTTCCTGTAACAAGTGGGACAAGAACAAAGAAAAAATCAACTAAGTTAAAAAAAATACTTAATATGTAGTCTTTATCTTTGTCACATTTTAAAAAATTTATAACGTCTTTACAAACATTTAATTATCACCAAGTGAACAGGTAATTGTCGCAGCTGGCAAGCAGGCTGCAAAAGTTGAAACTAACTTCATCTTCTCTGTGATCCTGTTTCTTTGTGCACTGCTGGCCAGGAGGCTGGCAATGTAACAAACGTTCTTTAAACTTGACTCTCAAAAAATGTTGATTGAGAATTTCATGTTACACATCACAGTAATTATGTAAAAATAAAATACTTATATACATACCTACACATATACATACACACACACACATATATATATATATATGCACACGCACTCATGCACACACACACACACACACACACACACACACACACACATACACACACACATTGATTTGGGACAATACAGTCTAAACTCAAGTCAATAGGAGTACAAAAGTTTAATACCAACATGGTATAATTTGCAATACATTGTCATCCGACAGACCTCGTCCCTCGGCCGACATAAGCCCATCATGCATCACGCACGCACGAGGAGCAGGGCCTGCATGGTGCATGTGATGTGTGTGATGCATGTGTTAGTGCACTGTAAGTCTGCTACAGCCGAAGCTGCCAGTAAAAGGGTTCATGTTAGTATGAAAGGTATTTTGTGTATTTGTTTTTCCGTGCACTCCTGTGCACTTCTTTGTGAATTAGCATGTAAGGTTTTGACGTATCTATTTTGCCGCGCACTCCTGTGCACATCTTGTGATTAGCAACGGCTGAAGCCAGCAGCAGAGGGTTCATGTTAGTATGTAAGTTCTTTTGTTTATGTATTTTTCTGGGTACTCATGTTCATATTTTGTGAATTAGCAAGTATAGTTCTAATGTATAGATTTTGTTGTGCACTCCTGTGCATGTCTTTGTGATCAGTATGTGTAATCCTCTATGCTTCATATTCATGCACATGGTCAGCTGGAGCCTCCACTTCCAGCACGGGTGAGTGTCCCTGCTTCAGATGGCCATTGGGCAGTCTCTTGTTGGAGCTCAAGCAGGATGGACACGTGCATGACCTATGGGTGTTTCAACTTTGTCTTCTCTCATCCGTAGTTCTGTCTAATTAATTTCTAAAACCTTTTTATTTTTCCCTTGCAGCCAGCCTGGCCCTTCCATTGACTCAGAGGGCCCTTAACTAATTATTTCGCCTATGGGCTTTTTCCTTTGATCATGTAACTTTGCGTATTTTCCATACTGGTTCAGGCGAGGCCTCATGCAAGTTTTTTTGTACCACAGTGTTAATATAACGTTTTGCATCATTTCTTCTGAGCTCGTGTAGTGCCCCACACATTTTAATGTTCAATTACTTTGTAATAAATGCCTGATGGCTCTGGATTCAATGTGCATGTGGTCACACTCATTTTCTAAGTGTAAGTAGCAATCCCCCCTTTTACTTGCGGTTTTCATGCTCCATGGCCCACAATGTAGCAGAAGAGTTATGTGTTGGTGTTAGTATCCAGCCACGTAGTGACATCGTGACCCTGGTAAGAATCTCTGCTCACTGCATGGCTGTGCGCATAATCACGGCCTGTTACCCTTGGACTACAACTGCACAACCTCTTCCACCTACAGCCTTGTTAACTAACACCGATATCAACATATGGTGTTATGATGATGCACAGAATGGAACCAGTGTGAAGTGCATGCTTGCAGCATTGAACGGTGCTATGGGTCTAGTGAGATGTAGGTTGTTTGTGAGTGTGATATGCAACATTAAATGCTACTGATCCATATGTCTCACCACCTCCAGGATGCTATTAATGTTTTTAAGTGGTGAGTATGCCAATATGGTGTGTATGTATGGCAGCTGTGATGAAACTACTACTGCTGCATGTGCAGAATGACAGTTACATTTCCCCAATCGCAAAGTTTCAGATTGCAAACTGTTTATCTCAGTGTTCCAAACACTGCAAGAGACTGTATCACAGATATTTCGTATGAGGCTTTAACCTTTATGGCAGTAGCAAATTCCAACATTACAAGTTCTTTATTACCTGATTCCTCTTCTGGTAGTGGTGCCTTGGCATGTAGTGACCACATTGTGAATATTGACAGTGTATCAATTCTTTGTAATTGGTCTTTTCGATTCATGTTTATGGTTTTTGTTTTCTCACAGGTTTTGCATATTTTAGTGTAATTTTCACCATCCTTATCCATTGTTTCCAAGAAAAGGCTGTCTTAATTTTTTGTAGTGTTTTAAGTTTTACAAAACGGTGTCCACTTCATAATGTGTGTCAGTGCTCGGTTACTATTTCAGGTACATAATATTTTGTGCTACAATTAGGCATTTTTTGCGTGCTGGTGTGTATTTTATAATAAATCTCGGAGTTTGCAATTATTTCATAATTACATGCCTTCTGTCTATCAAGATTTATGTGGTACTATGAGTGCTAATTTAATTTTTTTGAATATGTGTGTTTTTGGTATATTCACCTTGAAATGAGAATGTATTTGAAGTTGTGTACTGTAGTGGAAATATAAATAATTATTTATCCACTTCAATTTGCTGGTCATCTCATGATGTTTGGAATACTGGATAGTAGTAGAATGATTATCTTCGTTGTAGGACAAGGGCACAGGGCACCGGAGCCACAGCCGATCGGCTACCATGTTGTGACGTCATCCAACCACTATATTGGATCTGGGTGACCTTGACCTTTGACCTTGACCCATTGTCTATAAATGCTAATGTTCTTGAACCTTAAAAAATTCCAAAAATATATAAAAAAATTCCTTTTTAAAAATTTATAAAATATTATTTAAAGACGTACACTCAGGAGGTTTAGTGTTCAACGGTGGGTGGAGCAACTAAGCTCTCGGCATGAAGACACGACCGACCCTTGCCAATTCTTATTGCCTGTTTAGTCTGCAAGCCTCCACCGATTACTCTTGCTCATTCGACCCCGCCACTATTTTTTTCATTGTCTATTTAGTTGGCTCCCTTTCATTCCCTTTCAAAACCGTACCACATGTACTGTCCATTTATTTTTCATATTGTGCTCTAGAGGGCACTGGTAACTCATGTTTTGGGCATCAGCCGCCAGAGATAATTTACTGTTGGCAAGAGTGCTATCGACCTGTGCCAAATGATGGCGAGGTCAATATGTGCAAGCATGTAAATTGTCATATTTAATTTTTGTTTTATTTTCAACATAATTTTTTTATTAAAATTATTTTTTATAAAGCAGGCAGTTTTCATTGTGAAAGCATTACATAAGTGTGGGAGTAATTTTCAACCCTTTGCAAAGCAACCATTTGTTGCAGCCTATCGACCAGCTAATTCGGGTTGTCCCAGAATACGTAGTCAATGTTCTTGCCATCGTCTATCATCTTCAAACCTTCATCATTTTCAGTGCTAATCAGCTGAAGAGGTATGCAAGGATGTCTATTTTTTTTCATGATCTTCATCCTTATAAGCACCTGTCTTGGGATTGTTACCTTAGTAAAGTCATGCATGAGTTCAAGCAATATCTTGTATTCCAGCAGGTCGGATTCTGTAAACTCCCTGGGCTCCTTGCGAAATAGAAATTAGTAAAGCCCGGGGGTTCCACATGTCTTGTAATCACCTACTTAGATGATTCCACCTGGTAGAAACTCTGTTTCATCATCACAGAGGTACCATTTATCGTTATGTCTATATATGCCATATATCGTATAGTTATTACGATATATGTACAATCATAGCTACCGGAGAACCAGAGCATTGGGTTTGAGGGCTCCCTTCCGTACGTTTTTCTTGTGTCGCAAATGCAGATCCGATCCTTTGTCACGATCTGTCTGTATGTCATCATGCTTCCACTTCTTCATAGGCTCAGTAGTATCATTGATTTCAATCATCATGACTACAGGTGCTGTAGCACTCGCCCTTTGTACATCAATATGATGAGTAATGGGCTTAAAAATTTCTTAATTTATAGGGTTGTGCGAAAGTGTGCCTCTCTTGGAGAGTAAATACTTTAAGCGAACAGACTGTATCGCCTGATGCTGGTCACTAGCAATGTCAGACATCGCACTAAATAAAAATGGTTACTGTTGTTCTCTTTCAAAGGTTTAATCATGGGTCTCTGAAAAAAGACTTTCGATGTTGCCCAAGCATTTGCTGCAGACATCCAATATGCCCCTGATGTGGTTTTGAATATCCATTTTTGTGGTGAGGCAGGAAATCGAGCAGTGAATTTATGCTGAATGAAATCTTTCAGTCCTTTCAAATTCGCTTAATTTGGTGCCGATGCCACATTATATCGGTCTGTAATTTGTCATTGAACACTTGTTACTTGCTTGTCCATGGCCATCATATCATAAAAGATCTTGGTCTTCACACACTTCATCTTCGCCCAGAACTTTGACAGATAGTTCTGAAAGAATGTGTTTTGTTTGGTCAACATAATGTGCAATTAGGAAATGATGCCATTACCAGTTTCGAGGACGAAATGTTTAGTAACAAGCAGCATCCTCAGATTGTTTGGGTTCACCAAATTTTTTAATTATTCTTTTACCAGCATCGCAGGTTCCATTGTTTCTTGGTACGATACAACCGTCCCTCCATCTTCATCTTTGTCAAGCTGCAGCTTGAGGCTATTTTGCCTAAATTTTGATATTCTGTAACTCATTCTCGGTGGGCGACGACAAACTGATTGAATCCCCGTTGATACGTCCCATTATATAGGGGCCAGTCCTTAATAATTGCCAGAAATTCGTATTTGTATTTCCAGCACAAGTTACACAGACACCTGAAATCTGATGACGTAATTTCCATATTTACATGATCTTCATAAACAGGTGGCAAATTCATATCATCCTTGCAAAAAAACACCAACACATTTGCATTGTCATAGAGCAGCTGTTTTTGGTATGCACAAATAAGTCTGGCCGAGGTACATGCAGTCCACATTCGTATGCCATCCCATGCTAAAGTACTCCTGTATACACTTTAGCTTCTCGCAGGCAACGACATTGAAGACAAACACTGAATTGGGAAATGCTGCACTCAGTGGCACAACGGCTTTGTTATCACTGCATGGGAAATAACCCACACCATCCACGGCCTGGAGTATGCATGCCAGTTGCTAATATTTTGGTTGTTGGAGCTATTTCGAATATATGTACATGTTCTAGAACCAAATGTGCCATTTCTTCTTTTTAATAGCATTCTTTGTCTTTTACCCTTCGTGTCCCTTTCAGACATTTCATGGCAAAGCTTGATTTTCCCAAACTCCTTCATTACTTTTTTTTGTTATTATTGTCTGTACCTATAAAATTTTTGTTACCTTTGTTTAACAAATTAATGCCTGTTATTGTTTTGACAGTGTCATTGGCAGTTTATCTTGTGTGCGTATTTAACAGAATTAATTTTCTCATGTAATGTTTATATTTGGTAGTTTGTCATATTTTCAAGCTTTGTATTTTCATTTTTGTTTAGTGAATATGTTATTTCATCATATTATAAATATTTATTGTGACTGCTTCCAAAATGAAATATCTACCACGTATTGTTTGTCATATCTATACTATCGATACATACTTCCTGTGTGTGTTCCATCATGCTGGTTTAGAACGTGTCCTTCCTTCTTCTTGAATCCTTCAACATGGCGTGAAGCACAATATTGTGTATTGCTCTTCTTATATCGTTTAACATTATGTATTAAATCTTTTATTTTACTGCTATATGTACAACTATTTTGTATTGCATTTTCTCAGTTACCTTGTACACATTTTTGTCATACTTTTCATTATGTTTTATTCCATATTTTATTGATTATAGTTAGCGGTGCATGGCTGTGCCTGCTTCTGTGCGATGCTGCAACTAAGACTGTAACTACTTCTTCTAAGCAAACATGTCAACATTTCCTGCCCCAGCACTTTTGTGCAGCTGGCTTTCTTCTTTTTCATCTCACAGCTAAGCACATATTTCCTTTTCTGCATGAAGGAACACACAACTTAATGCTTTGCCTGGGATCTTCTAACCATTAAAGATGTCAATGCAGTTTTTTTGGAACAAAGGAATACTATCAACTAAAAGACATTAGATTAAAACAGAATAGAAAATTATATCAACCTTTCTAGTTAAATTTTTTTGTACTAAGTTACTATTCATTTATTTTTCTAAATTTACTTAACCTATTTTGGCCATTTCTGGTAAGGTGCACCCTTTCCTTTTTGTATGTTCAATATTAAAAATTATTGCTATGGCCAGTATATATTATCAATACAGTTATTTTATTATCCTTAAAAAAAATCTATATACATATATAAAACAAGATAAAACTCATGTAACATCTCCAAATCAATCCTCGTGTTGAAAGAATTACAAATACGTGTGTGTGTATATATACACCTGGTGATTCACATCACCTGTATCACCCCTTTTTCTCGTAAATGAGACACCGGGGGTTTGCCAAAAAAAGTGTAATAAGCATCGATTGGTAGTAATCCCATTCCCCTGAACATTCCGCAGGTAGGGATATGGGGGAATTGTAAATGGGAATGTGGGTCATATCAGGTATCATTGGATTGAACATCTAAAAGGAAACCACATTTACTAAGACATTTTTTCTTACGTGCATAGTTTACATACAATAAATTAAATCATCTAAGCATATGGTTTATGACGTGCATAGTTTACGCACAATGAAAATTGATCGCAATTGTAGTTTACTTACTACAATCAAAAGATAATCAACGAAACATGTTGATTTTCTTGCATGTATATCTAGTGTACGTACAATCAAAAGGACATCAGGTGTACTGTAAATACCGGTATGGTGTGAGAGAACTACTGTGAACTGGGATTACTCATTCTCACACATCACTCTTCATAAGTGTCCTTAATGTCGACCACCCAGTATAAGACACGACTCTGCTCTCCGTCTTACATTCCCGGTTGCTCAGTGGACCTCAGAACTGATGAGAGAGCCACATGCTGCTCTGATTCTGTCATTTATGTAATGTAAAACGAATGACTTGTCGGAATGAACAAACATTTGATTGTTAGTTAACTTGCATGCAAAACATGCAGTTCCTGTAAGTGTTTGATGACTTATTTGCTTGCTGCTTAGTGCTGCCTTATTCTCCGCGTTTGTTCGGAAACATTCTAATAATAACATTTAAGTGTATCGAATTATCATTGCTTGTGCATAAACTATGTACGTCAGATACACAATGTGCGCCATTACAGTATTGCCGGTTGGAGTGTGAGACTCACTTTGATACTGGCAATGACCTGTGTGCCTTACTCCATGGACTCATGCAGTAGGTATTAGACTGTTTCCGAGCAAAAGTGGAGAATAATGCAGCACTATGCAGCAAGTTAAGCCTCCAGATCTTACAGAAACTGCAGGTTTTGCATGCAAGTTAACTGATAATCGAAAGGTCGTTTCTTTCAGACAGTCATTCGTTTTACCTTGCAAACATTAATCATGTGTCTAGTTTCAGTGTCAGACATTGTCTGTCTGTGATGTTGCTTTCTGAATGGAATGCCGTTTACAAATGAGGAAGCATTTGACATGCTGATGATACTAGGAGAATGTCATCAGAACTGCAGAGCTGCTGCCCGTTTGTATGCAGAGAGATACCCATAGCGCATCCATCACTCGTACAATGTCTTCCAGCGTCTTGCATGTCATGTCCACACAACCTGCCTAATGCAACCAACACACAACAAACGTCGTCACATCAGACAACCTGTGAGAGACGAGAGGGCTGTTTATGTATTCTCTGCCATGTTAGTTATTCCTCATGATTCTACACGGAGGACTGCCCGCAGCTCAGGGTTTGTTTCAAAGTACAGTGTGGAGAATCCTCGCTGATAATCAGAGCAGCATGTGTATTTCTCTCAGCTGTGCTGAGGTCTGCCGAGCAACTGCGAATGTAAGAAGGAGAGCAGAGTCTTGTCTGATACAGGATGGTCAACATTTCGAACACTTACAAAGAGTGATGTGTGCGAATGAGGCTTCCCAGTTCCCATTTCACAGTTGTTCTCTCACACCATACCGATACTTTCAGTACACCCAACATCCTTTTGATTATACGTAAACTAGGTATGCATGTCAGATAACATGTTTCATTGATTTACATTTGGTTGTAGAAAGAATAAAAATATTTTTCCTTCCGTTTCATTGTGCGTAAACTAAGCATATCATAAACCATATACTTACATTATTTATTTTATTGTTCGTAAACTATGCACGTCAGAAAAAAAAATTCTTAGTAAATTATGTTTACTTTTAGACGATCTATCCAACAATACCTTATACAACCCACATTACCATTTGCAATTTCAAAGCTCACCCCGAATACCCCTACCTACGGTATGTTTGGGGGAATGGGATTACTGCCAATCAATGCTTCATATAGAGTATTGTTATCACACTTTTTTTGCGAAACCCCGCTGTTGCAACGTTTCCGAGAAAAAGCGGTGATACGGATGCTTTGAGTCACTCCGGTATGTGTATATTAGGGTGGTCCAAAAAATTTATTTTTCGATCGGGCCACCCCCTAATTTTGTTACCTCTACCCTTTGTATTACCGATGTAAAATTTCATATTTCGAGGTTTAGTGCAAGAGGGTGCTCAAGAAGTGTCAATTTACGAGTTTTTTTTTTTTTTTAGAAAAATGCTAACATTAGCGTTTTTTGTTACAGGTTATGTTTACATGTTAAAGTGAACTTTAGTACTGTAAAATAAAGTTTAACAGATTCTCATAAAACAGAAGTGACTTTAAGATGTCAAACGTTCAGTGAAATAGTGTACCAGCGCTTAAAAATAGCCTTCTCTTCAAGACATAAAAATGAAATTTTTTGATCGGTTTTCAGGAACTGGAGCTGTTATCTCGCTCGGCTGAATCAGCTTCTGACGCTAAGACAAGTACTACAATGGTATCACAAGTTTTTAAAAGAGAAAAAAAAACGTAAGAGATTTTGCACATTTTCTTATAGAAGAATTAGTTGAGATTTGGTGCTTGTCTCTGAAAATGATTGCGAAAAATTGCTAGGCGTACCTAAACTTACAGCAGGAACAGGTGAAAACACAGCTCATGCTGTCTCAAGCTTGTTATAGCAATGGAATGTTAAAGAGCAAGTCCAGGCTATGAGTTTCGATACAACTTCCGCTAATACCGAGCCCCAAAAAGGAGCATGTGCTCTCCTGGAAGCAAACATAGGTCGGAATCTGCTATGGCTTGCTTGTCGCCATCACGTGCTGGAAATAATACTTGCTAAGGCATTTAAGTTGTGAGGTAATTGCAAAAGCTGTGGCTGGAGAAAAACAAATCCGAGATGACTACCTCGAGCTTATCGAACTCACAATGATCGTTCTAAACAAAACACCTGAGAAGATTCATTGGCAATCTCCTGGGCCAATACATCATGCTCGTTGGATGGCAAAACTGTTATATACAATTAAAATCTTATTGTTTAGAGATCAGAGCATGTTTAAGCAAACCAAAATGGAAGAAAAAGAGCTTTCTCAGTTTGTCAATTTTGGTGCGCTGCTATATACCAAAGCATGAGTTGAAGCTCCCTTGGCAGCTGAAGCACCAGGTAATGATCTACAACTGTGGATAAATTTCAAAGCATACGAAGCAATCAATCTGGAACTTGGAACAGCTGCAAGGGGTGTCTTAGAACGTCACCTATGGTACTTGTTCGACGAGCTCGTAGGCCTTGCCTTATTTTCCGACAAGGTGACATGTATTGAGAAAGCAGCCATTGTTGAGGGGATGAAAGTTGAAGCTGGCTCTCACTTAGTCAGAGGTAACCCTGCAATTTTAACAAGTGAGACCACCTTGGGAGCTTTTGTATCAAAAAGGACATCGAGAACACTCTTTCTTCTTGACATAAAAGACTCATTCTTGCAGTTAAATCCGGAAACTTGGAATAAAAATTTTGATTATCTTCAAGGCAAAGATTGTGTTAAAAACTTACGTGTCGTTAATGATACAGCAGAAAGGGGTGCTAAATTATTCGAAGATTATAATAAGTTACTCACAAAAGATGAAAACAAAAAGCAAATTATACTGCATGTTGTCGAACAGAACAGGAAAAAAGTGTCCTCTGAGATGACCAAAAAGTCACTACTAAATGTCATCGCATATAAAGAAATGTGTTCAATGTAAAATTTGTATTTTTGGTTCTTTTAAGTATTTTTATTGTAATAAACCATATTATTCCACATATATATATGTATTTTTCTTAACTTCCTACTATAATTAGTAATTTCACAATTAATTTTGATATTTCCGATTCGATGAGCATCCCCTTCTAGTAGAGATAACTATTTGAAATTTTGCACATATGATGATAAAGATATGTGTAATGAAATGAGAGGGTGGCGTGACCTCTAAGTTAACTTCATTTTTTCTTNATATGTGTAATGAAATGAGAGGGTGGCGTGACCTCTAAGTTAACTTCATTTTTTCTTCATTCAAACGTGGACCACTCTAGTGTGTGTGTTTGTGTGCACGCGTGTGTGGGTGTATGTTTGTATGTTGTGCATATATATATATATATATATATATATATATATATATATATATANGATGTCAATGCAGTTTTTTTGGAACAAAGGAATACTATCAACTAAAAGACATTAGATTAAAACAGAATAGAAAATTATATCAACCTTTCTAGTTAAATTTTTTTGTACTAAGTTACTATTCATTTATTTTTCTAAATTTACTTAACCTATTTTGGCCATTTCTGACAAACGGAGAAAGCTCTTTTTCTTCCCTTTTGGTCCGCTTAAACACATTCTGATCTCTAAACAAAAAGATTTTAATTGTATATAACAGTTTTGCCATCCAACGAGCATGATGTATTGGCCCATGAGATCGCCAATGAATCTTTCGGGTTGTGTCCAGGAATTTGCTAGGGTAGATGGTTCAATGTTAGTACCAGAGTGGTGGTTTTGGTTTTACCAGTTGTGTGCATGCTTTCTGCATGCAATTTTGACCCTCCCTTTTGACTGGCCATTTTGGGCGATCTGGGGGCTGTGCATGTTTGCTTTTATTCGGTGTTATTTATCCTGTGTTCTTATCTAGTGTCCTAGTTTGTTGTGCTTTTTTTTTACCANATGTTTGCTTTTATTCGGTGTTATTTATCCTGTGTTCTTATCTAGTGTCCTAGTTTGTTGTGCTTTTTTTTTACCGACTTTTCTCAGGGAAAATATTTGCTGTATTTACCACGTTTTATTACGAGCTTTGTTCAGTGCGCTTTCGATTTAAACCTTTCTGTGTATTTACATTGCTGTGGCATTCTCTATTGTCCCGGAGTTCNTTTGTTCAGTGCGCTTTCGATTTAAACCTTTCTGTGTATTTACATTGCTGTGGCATTCTCTATTGTCCCGGAGTTCTTATTGAAAGATGAACTTACTTACAAGTGTGCCTTAATAGGTGTTCACTCGTCGGAAAATACTGTAGCTGCGCTTTGTAAAGCATTGCGTGCTGCCCTTCAGACAAATGGTGAGAGCAGCTTTGATAATATTAAAGAGTTGGACATTGACTCTGAACATAGTTGTTGTGCTGCTAAACTAGTAGTATATGTTTGACAGTATTGAGGATGACACGAGCGATTGTTCAAATTCCAGGTTAAAAAACCGTTTAGCACATCTTTGTAGGCGCACACAAAATCTGGTCGGTCACTGCTCTGACCGATTCAGTGACATCCATGTTAAATCCCTGGGTAACATTCTTGCTCAAATTCAAGTGATCTTCGAGAGTGTTTCTAGTTCTGAAAGGCTGTCCCTTGACACTGGTGCCAGTAATGTCGCAGACACCATGGTGTCTGATCTTACAGCGCAGTTTACCTCCTTTGCCCTTGGTGCACCTTCCACTTCCCGGCCTGTACCATCCTCGAGTGTGCAGTTATCTGCCCCAATCCCTGTACTGTCCAGTTTATTAGTAGCCAAACTAACACCTGTGGCCCACGCTTCACTTCACCTCCAAATTTTGATCCTGGTACCATATTTAGTACTCCGGTCCAGATGTCCACATCAGTGCTACCCGCACCTGCCATCCCTCATGTCACTCCATCTGTTTTTGGTAAAAATTACTCACCCACTTGAACGCATGTTAAGATATTTCCCAGCTGCTAATGGACTCAGTGTCCCTCACTTTTTAGAATTTTTAAAGGTAATTTTAAAGTTCAAACAAAGTCAAACTATTCCTGAGTCACAGCTTCTAGAGGTCATTTATTCATTTAGGTATGGCTCCTTGAATGAGAGGACCCGAGTAGCTATTGCCCATCAGGCCACTTTCGTTGCCTATCATGACGACATTTTAAATTCCTTCTTCCCATCCAGGTTGCGCACTCAATTTCAGCTAAAAATGTTCAACAGGCTGCAGAATCCCGAGGAATCTTTGTCGGTTTATGTGAATAGTATTAGAGAAGCAGCTGCTGTCCTGAGACTCCCATTCCCTTAAAATGAAGTGGTGGACACTATTTTGGAAGGTTTAGCACCTCAGGAACATTCTTGCTTGGTCTTTGTAGCCAAGCCATGCACCTTTGCTGATCTTGATAGGGTGTGTATTCATTCTCAAAACATTAGGTATGCTGATGCTAATTGTGATGATCCAGCCAATTGTTATCACCCGTAAGAAGTCTAATGGCCCCAAAAACTCTGACTCTAGTGTCATCACTGTGTCAACTGAGTCAAATGCTGACCCTAGTCAAGGAACTAGCTCCACTACCTCTGATGAGCACACCTCAACTCCATCTAAATGAAAACACCCTGTGTGCCATGTGTGTAACAAAGTTGGTCACATTGCCACAAATTGTTGGCAGCTAAAAAACAAGCCCCACGAGGGAGAGAAGTCAGCACTTACCCTTGTGTGAAGTCCAGTTCCAAAGACATAGAATAAAATGCTCAGATTTTGATTTCTCTTGGTCATGGCCTGTATTTTTGGATGCTTTTTGGTCCTTGCCAGTCTCTTGCAGGCAATAATGAAGCTAATGCTTGTCATTTAAGTTTCCCAGATGTTGTAGGGATAAAAAGNTCATTTAAGTTTCCCAGATGTTGTAGGGATAAAAAGCCCTATTACCCCATGTATTGGGGTGAATTTGGGGTTTATTACTGTTGATACTCTGGTTAATTCTGGCTCTGCACTGACTATTATTTCAGCTAATCATTTCGANAGCCCTACTACCCCATGTATTGGGGTGAATTTGGGGTTTATTACTGTTGATACTCTGGTTAATTCTGGCTCTGCACGGACTATTATTTCAGCTAATCATTTCGAAAAACTCCAAAAATTAAAGTTAGTAAAAACTGTATAACCCTAAATCAGTTCCAGTACTACACTGCGCCTAAAGATCCTTTGCCTATCTCTTGCTGTGCTACTATTAAGTTGAAAATAGCATATTTTACCTGGTTACACCAGTGTTTGGTATCAAAAACCTAGATTTAGATTTTATTCTCAGTGCTGATTTTATGGAATCTACAGGACTTGTTTTGGATCTACAGTCTAAAAATATTTTTTTTTAATTTTGCTTCTTATCACAAAATACCCTCTGTTGGTTCTCATTCATCACATAATCTATCCTTGGAGATTGACTCTGAGCCCAGTTCTGTCGCTGACACACTGGAATTTTGGATCAAGATACGTGTAGTGCTGTTAAAAATCTTTGTCAAAATTTTTCCAAAGTGCTCACTTCTGACTAAGATTTAACTGATATTTTGGAATACAAAATTAAATTATTAATTAAAGTGTGTGTTAAGAGTAATCCTTACCGTTTGCCCCCCCCCCCCTNCTTCCACATTTCAAAATTGAAATTTTGAGACAACTTGTACAGGAATTGCTAAAGAAAGGAGTTATTAAACAATCTACTTCATAATATGCTAGCCCTGCCTTTCTGGTTCCGAAACCGAACGGAAAACGTCAGATGATAATTGATTATATTAAGGTGAATCAAAAGATAGAAATTTAATCTGTCCCCTTACCTGATTTACACTCACCTTTCCATTGGTTCGGCAAAGCAAATTTTTTTACTTCCATTGACCTTAATTCTGCCTACCACCAAATACCCTTAGCCAATGAATCTAAACCTATTACTATTTTTTACATGCCCTGGAATCTGTATCAGTTTACCCATGTCCNATACCCTTAGCCAATGAATCTAAACCTATTACTATTTTTTACATGCCCTGGAATCTGTATCAGTTTACCCATGTCGCTTTTGGGTTGACAACTGGTGCCCAGGTGCTCACGCGTTTGTTGGATTGTATCTTTCATGACGTAAAGTTTTAAATTTGTGTATAATTACTTAGACGATCTAGTAATTTACTCCCAAAATTTAGAACAGCATTTATACCATCTGAGGGAGGTCTTTTCTAGGTTGGAAAAGGCTGCTCTCACTGTTAATCCTTCAAAAGTTAAATTTGCAGTTAATGAAATATGCTATTTTAGGCCACAAGATTTCTACAAAATATATCTCCATTGATCCAGAACGCACAAGTACCATTAGGNATACCCTTAGCCAATGAATCTAAACCTATTACTATTTTTTACATGCCCTGGAATCTGTATCAGTTTACCCATGTCCCTTTTGGGTTGACAACTGGTGCCCAGGTGCTCACGCGTTTGTTGGATTGTATCTTTCATGATGTAAAGTTTTAAATTTGTGTATAATTACTTAGACGATCTAGTAATTTACTCCCAAAATTTAGAACAGCATTTATACCATCTGAGGGAGGTCTTTTCTAGGTTGGAAAAGGCTGCTCTCACTGTTAATCCTTCAAAAGTTAAATTTTCAGTTAAAGAAATATGCTATTTTAGGCCACAAGATTTCTACAAAATATATCTCCATTGATCCAGAACGCACAAGTACCATTAGGGATTTTCTACCGCCTCGTGATTCCAAATGTATTGCTCATTTTGTCAGTATGATTCAGTTTTGCAGTAAATTTATCCCTCATTTAGCTGAAAAGGCAGCTCCATTAAATATATTACGTAAAAAGAATGCTAAATTTTAGTGAGATGAGGGGCAACAGAAATCTTTTGAGTCCTGAAAGCATGACATCATGCATCCTCCTGTACTTCGCATGGCAGACTTTTCTAAGACCTTCATCCTGCAGACGGACGCTTCTCGTTCCGCTATTGGTGCAGTGTTGGCCCAGGAGACTGATTGCATTAGGCAGCCTATTTATTGCCTTTGCTTCTCGCACACTCAGCCCTGAGGAAAATAAATCCTCAACTGTCTATGAATTGGAATGTTTGATATTCGTTTTTGGTATCGACAAATTCCGCCAGTACTTGGAGCATGCCAAGTTCCTGTTAGAAACCGACAATCAGGCTCTATCCTGGTTATTGGCTCACCCATGCCAATTAGGAAAAATTGGTCATTGGGTAGTAAAAATTTCTTCCATAAAATTTAAAGTACAACATATCAGAGGCTTTCAAAATGTAGTTGTAGATACACTATCGCATATGTTTGAAGGGTACAAGTCTTCTGAAATTCCCAAAATGGAATGTAATATTTTAGGTGATTTACCTTTAGCCTTTACGGTTATTGCAGAACACCAATAACAGGATCCTCAGCTGAGTAGCATTATTCAAAATTTAAGTACATGTATCGAACACAAACCTTATCTTTTGGATTCTTTTCTGTAAATCTTGTGATAGTCNCGCATATGTTTGAAGGGTACAAGTCTTCTGAAATTCCCAAAATGGAATGTAATATTTTAGGTGATTGCCTTTACGGTTATTGCAGAACACCAATAACAGGATCCTCAGCTGAGTAGCATTATTCAAAATTTAAGTACATGTATCGAACACAAACCTTATCTTTTGGATTCTTTTCTGTAAATCTTGTGATAGTCAGAAGCTAATTTTCTTGCCTACTCATCTGAGGACCATGGTCTTTGAATACTTCCACCTGTCACCTTTGGGAGGTAATTAAGGCATATTTAAGACCATTCAGGCAGTGCGCAGTAAATTTATCTGGAAGGGTATGGATTCTGACAATGCTGAGAGGGTTAAAGTTTGTAAGTTGTGTGCTCTTAGTAGACCTGCACAGAATACTCATTTGGGTCTGCTTGCTTCCGAAGTGACTGAAAACCCCATGCAGAAAATGTTTATTGACTTTGTGGGTCCGTTACCTCGCAGTAAATCTGGACATAATATGTTGCTTGTACGTGTTGACGCTTTCTCAAAATAAATTTTGGCTTATTCCCTTGAGAAAAGCAGATGCTAGTTCCACTGTTCAGGCTCTTCAAAAAAAAAAAAACTTTGGCATTCCTTCTTCCATTGTATCTAACAATGGACCTCAGTTCATCTAAAAACTCTCCAGGAGCATGTGTTTTGGTGTTTTACTTACAGCATTAAACATCTCACCTTATCGCCATACCATCCTCCTCCCTTGGATGCGGAGAGATTCAATTAGAACCTCCGTTCTGCTTTAATAGCATTCCATGCTAAGGATCAATCCAAGTGGGACACCAACTTAGCCTTGTTACAGANGCTTACAGCATTAAACATCTCACCTTATCGCCATACCATCCTCCTCCCTTGGATGCGGAGAGATTCAATTGGAACCTCCGTTCTGCTTTAATAGCATTCCATGCTAAGGATCAATCCAAGTGGGACACCAACTTAGCCTTGTTACAGATGTCTTTTAATTATGCTCACCACGAGTCTCATAAGACCTCGCCTTTCAAGCTCATGTTCACCTTCAAACCGAATAATCCACTTTCAAATTTATGGTTTCTACCAGTAGACACTAAAAAGGTCCCATATATTTGGGCAGCTGCCCTCAAAAATTTCAAAACACTGCATGAAAGAGTGCATGGTAAGTATAATAAAAAGAGGGTGGACAATCCTTTCAAAGTTGGTGACCTTGTCCTGTGCAAGTTGCACCCCATCAGCCAAGCTGTTGACCAGAAGATGGCAAAACTTTCATTCTGTTGGACTGGTCCTTACCAAGTTCAGCGTTTTCGTATGCCTGTCACAGATAGTTTAGTTGAACCGAAAACTGCCACTTATCTCACTTGATCCCATGTTTTGCATTTAAAGAAATTTTACCCAAAATATCCTGACTATAGTTGGTTCACGACTGGAAGAGACTTTCTTGAAGCCCTGCTAAAGATCTACTTTCAAGCCCATTTCGTATCCTTCCGCCAAAGGTAAACAAACATTGCCATGTGACTGCCATGTGGCAGTCACATGGCAATGTTTACATTCCACTGTGTGTGTGTGTACATGTGTTCGTACATGCACATACCCCTTATAAAAGTCATGTATACATTCATTATTAATGGATATTCCACAAGCGTAAAGTTTTTAATCTTGACAATTTCACACAAAAGAATATGCGATGCAAGCGAAAAACATTTCATTCTATAAACCCAAAATGTGAGTATTAAAAATTTGATGTTTCGTGCGTGTGTGTGTGTGTGTGTGTGTGTGCGCACGCGCGTGAGACATAAACATGGCACCGCCCCAGGATGGCCGTGCTGTCACGAGGTCAGGAACCAAAGTTCCCATAACTCTTATAGTGGATTTGCAACAAAAATACAACCAGACAGACTTTGTTCAAATAATTGAGCGGGCGGCAGGCCGCTGTGTTTATGTTTTAGTTGGGCTCCGGGCCCGTATTTAATGCTGTTAACCTCTGTTGCTATCTTAAAATATTTTTCCAAATAAAAATCTAACTTAAAACTAATACGAAAAGACATTGGTTTCACTAATGTCTAATATTCAAACAATTAAATTGAAACATGTTGCTAAGCAAATGCTTAGAGGAGGAACAAAATAAGTGTGCTACAGATTTTGTAAAGAAATGACTATAACAAATTAAACCTAAAGAAAAAATTTGGCTCCAGTAAACAAAATATTAGAGAGAACTGTTGTTTACAATAATTAAAGAAGCTGACAATGGTGTATCCTAACATCTCCAGTTTGCATCAAGTTAAAACATCCTAAAGGCATAAGCTGCAGTACTTATAAATACTGTTTATTTATTTATTAGTTAGTTAGAAGTACCGGTAATAACTTATGGATTGTAGTGATTCCTTTTGCTACAGAATTACCATAGATCAAAACAAAAAAGTACATAAACAACTCAACACAGCAGCAACTATAAAAAAAAAAGAAATGAATACATCCATCTCCACTCCAAAATTTAGAAACCAATTATTAAAAAAAATGACATGCTTCAATAGCTGCTCTCTGATGTAGACTGCTACTTTACATATAATGCTATAAAGCAATGCTCGAATGTTGTGCTCCTGCAGCCAATTGATGATGGCATCCTTCTTCCAGCTACTGTTAGGGAACTTCTCCAGCTGAAATCACCACACAATACAACAAATTAAAATGTATTACCCTTGAATGTTGCCAACAGTATGTCTGTTGTATAGAATGTTTGAATTAAGCACAATTCTTTCTAAAACATAAACTTTTAAATAGTTGGTAGCATAGTATTTATTGGATACCAAATGTATGATTGGAGACTTCTATAATGTGAACGTGATAAGAATGTCTATAACTACTGTGCTAGACATTCTTAAACTTTTTATCATATTACATGTAACTATTTTCCTGATACCTGTGTTGACTAGCACAGAATCTAACATGTCACAAACAATATAAACATTTTATTTATTCAAAAACAAAAGGTTGGAGCTCACACCTGTGTGCTGTGATATGGTGCATTGTCCATGACCCTTCTATATTTTTGGTATCAGTAACTGTAGTTGACCCAGAAACTGAATTATGGTCCTTTTTAAATTAAGCAAATTAGGTTGGCTATGTAGCACTCAAAGTGAAAAATATGACACTGATAATGATAATTTACAATAACTAAAAGACAATGGCTGTAGAACAGCGGTGTTGGGGAAATGCATTAATACACAATTGTTTACTTAAAAGATTATGACTGTGATTTCATCGATTACGATGTCCTCTCGTGTTTAGTGAAGTGATACAGATATGTTTAATAGTAGGGGAAGTTCCAGTTATATCGACTGTAATCTATTTAGTGATGTATAACAACGCAATGGCAATTAATACCGCAATGTAACTTCTAAATACAAAACAATCAGTTGCTTCAGAATCTTAAAATGCACCATCTCTCCATAACCTATATAAAATTAATTGGCTGTAACATCACTATAGAGGCAATTTTCCTTACCATTGTCAGTTGTCTTTATAATAAATTTCCACTGTACATATTGGGTTGTCTATGAAGAATCCCTTGCAGGGGTACACGAATTCCAACACAAAGTAGTTTTTATTTTTAATTACACATTGTAATACCACCTTTTGGTTAGGTGATTCATACACTCACATTTGAGTCTACATAACCCTACAATCCTAGGTAAGTGTAAAATCCAAAAATCCTAGGTTAGTGTAAAACCCAACAATCCTAGGTTAGTTTAAAAATGTAAAATAGTGATTCACCCATCGTGGGATTAGGTTCTATTAGGTTAGGTGGGCACATGTTACGAAATTAGTCGGACGTTAATGCCCCTCGTATATTCGTGTTCCGCATCATTAGTAGAGTGGAAATATACCATTTTCCGTGAATTAGTCTTATTTTTTACAGAAAAGCCCCTAAACTTAATAATTACCCAAAAAAACCTTAAAAAGACACGTAGACAACGTTCGACGACGTTATCAAGTTATTAACAAATTTTCTTTATAATCTTGTTAACACATTTCGTAGGCCAACATAATTGACCTTAACACACACACAACTTGCAAACACAATGGTTAATACTGCATATATTTTAACATACCTTAGCACTGTGGATCTGGAGAGTTTCAACATTTCTGTCACTCTTTCCGTGACGTTGCAGGGTTTCATTTCCCCTCGTCTAATTAGGGAATACAACGATTCGGTGAGGTTAATGATGTCCTGTTGACGTTGATGAGTGGTGACTTCTCTTTTCTTCACCTTGCTAGAACTCATGACTGCACACAAAAACTACCGCAACATACAACGTAAAATACAGTAAATAAAATTTTAAGCAAACCTGAAATAAATTTTAAAAATATTAAACACGTGAGAACGCACTACGAGTAATCTCTTATACAGGTATCAGAAACGAAAGAAATCGGCACAACGAGAAATAATAAAGAGAGGATATTAGTAAAAAAAAAAAAAAAACAGTAAATGAATTATTATAGGTTAAACAAGATAATCGCACCAATTCTCTGGCACGTGTGTCGACCACATCTCGCCAACAACACACGGAACGAAGGTTTGTAAACAAATGGCCGCTCTACTTTCACCTTGAGCGTGATCTTGTGAGTATGCAAGAAACATTGAAATCAAAGTACGTTAGCATCACGTCATTAATAATTGGCATAATAAGATACAAGTCTTTTCGAAACCCATTTGTAAGCGATAAATTAACAATTACGTTAAAACTTTAGAACTATTTCCTCTCTTTGTGCTGGCAACCTAACGGCATAACTGTATCCGCGCTCGCCGCTGTTTGTAATGTTATATGCATGTAGCTAACGGCTAGGGTGTTTTTTTTTCAAATGTTGATTTTCAAAAGTTTCTTCCAGTTGTGAACCGACTGTAGTTATGATGTTGCAGAACCTAANTTTTTTTTCAAATGTTGATTTTCAAAAGTTTCTTCCAGTTGTGAACCGACTGTAGTTATGATGTTGCAGAACCTAACTATGTCTTTCATATGTGTTGGCCAACCAACCCGTTGGCCTGATCACCCACCAATTGTTGCCGTTAGGATCCATTGCTATTTCAAAAATCAGCGTTACTAGGTTAAGTTTAATTGATAAATGTTTGTTTTGCTTTTGGTTATTTTGGTATTTGGTTCATAGTAACCTGGTTATTAGTTCAAGGGGATAACTTATTTTGGGTTATTTTGTGGGAAAGATGTCCTCTTATCTATTGGGAACTTTTTTTGGCTTGAGTGTAGTCTGTTAGAGACAAAGTAATGTATTATTAACTCTTGTTTTGTTTGGTGTTGTAATTTCTTGTTAACTCTCAGGGTATTCGTACANAGACAAAGTAATGTATTATTAACTCTTGTTTTGTTTGGTGTTGTAATTTCTTGTTAACTCTCAGGGTATTCGTACTTCCTAAATCATTTCATTCATGACTTTTTTTTTAGGTTCCCCTGTTTGTTTGTTTTAGACCCCTAATCACTTGTGTGGATTTCGCTTTGTGATCATTCTGGACTCTCATCATGTTTGCTGTTTTACTTAGTCTCCTGGCTGTTGCCGTATGGACTCTCGTGTGTTTGGTCANTTCTGGACTCTCATCATGTTTGCTGTTTTACTTAGTCTCCTGGCTGTTGCCGTATGGACTCTCGTGTGTTTGGTCACAGTAACTAATCTCAATTATGGTCTCCTGTTTGAGAAAGATGAAGATATTATATTCTCAGACAGTTACTATTCAATTGTACTGAGTTTTGATCTCAAGTCTTTGCAGCAATAATTTTGTCAATTGGATGTGATGTTGAAAACTGTCATAGCTGTACACAATAACCGTTTCAGAACAATTTATGAAAATACTTCTTTTGATCATAATTTTGAATTTTCTCTCACTCACTTAAGGAAAATCTGACAGCTTTCAAGACAGAGACATTAAACATTAACCCTTACTTCATTGTTACCTCAATCTCAACAACGAGAAAAAAGGGCACTTTTCAATTTTGATGGTAAAATACTAAAAACTGTGTTTGGAACATTAGATAATGATGATTTACAAGTTTTAGGCGAGAGATTGACTTCTGTGTCTAACATGCAAGATAACATAAAAAGCCTTGATGATTGTGTTTTAAATGCAACCAAAGGTATTCAGCTTATAGATTCTCACTATTTGGAACATTACAATGCCTTGTATGCAGTGTTTAATCAAACCACTCATGATTTTTGGGATAAATTGATGATCGTTAGTTTCAGGATAGATTTAAATACCCTGTTGTTGCGNATCAAACCACTCATGATTTTTGGGATAAATTGATGATCGTTAGTTTCAGGATAGATTTAAATACCCTGTTGTTGCGTGTTAGTGAAGCCTTGTCTAGTGCTAGATTGGAGTTATTTGATTTTAAACATGCTTTTGAAACAAGGGCTAATGGTAAATTAACTTCCACCTTATTGCTTCCTGATTCTTTCATTGAGATCTTGAACAAAACCAGCATTTGATAACATTTGCCTTTGTATATGATTGCACCTGTGAGCTTGGAAAATCTTGACATGTACTATGGTTTCAGTACTGTACAGGCTGTAGTTTTTGACACTTTGTTAAATTTTTTTGTAAATGTACCTTTGGCAAATAAGGATAGTCTTTTCCAAAGCTACTAAATATTTCCATTCCCAATTTTTTTTCCAAAGATAAACAAATTTCTGATGGGAACCATTTTGCTAATAATTACGGTAAGTTGCTGTTAGATTGTAAAAACATAGCATTACCATATGACCTTCTCGGTTCCCCTTTTTCTATGTTCATTTCCATAATTGTGAATTTTATTTGTTTGTTGGAAAACCTAACCTTGATATGTTTGAAAAATCTCTTCTAACTTTAGATTTGCTTTTTTTTGAGAGAACTGATTCTCTTTGGCTTTTTGCAACTAAATTCCCTGTGGTTGTTACTTTTCTATGTAGGTTTACTGTTACTGCTCTGCCACCTTTACTCTTTCTTTATCTGGCAGTGGATATTTAAGCAATGCATCTCATTATGACATTGTGCGAGTCCATTATTTAAAACTTTTGGCTCCGTCTTCTCCAACCTCCATCTAAATTTTTCTCTCCCTACCCTCCACATCCCTGAACTTTCTCTCAACCACTCTCTGGTTAAGGAAATTGACTCCCTCTTATCTTCTCGTCCTCATGACACTGATTTCTAAGACTTCCTTTATCTTTTTACCCATTCCTCTCATCTGCAATCTGACACCCATTACTGAACTGTTTCCATTGCCATNAAGACTTCCTTTATCTTTTTACCCATTCCTCTCATCTGCAATCTGACACCCATTACTGAACTGTTTCCATTGCCATATCTTGTGTTGTTGTTTTAATACTCGTGGTCTTTTCTCTTTATTGGTTTTTCCGTTTCAAATCTTACATCACTCCTTCTAATTCACCACCTACTCGCCTTCCCAAAAGGACCATTATGGACACCTTACCCTCTTTCCCTCCTAAATCTTCTGGTTAGTTTTGTTGTGTTTTTTTTTTGTATGTAGTGTGTTGGTTGTTTGGGTATTTATGTGCAGGCTGCCATTTTCGCCCTGTTGTGCATTTTGAAGGTGGGAGTATGTGCCATTTTTTTTAATGTCACTCTTTGTCTCCTTTGTGTCCCTTTAGGATATTTTCATGGCAAAGCTTGGTTTCCTGAACTCCTTCATTACTTTTTTTATTATTATGGTTTGTACCTATAAAATTTTTTTACCTTTGTTAAACAAATTAATATCATGTTATTGTTTTGACAGTGTCATTGGCACTGTCAAAACAGAATTTAATGTGTTATATAACATTTATATTTTGTAGTGGGTCATATTTTCAAGCTTTGTATTTTCATTTTTGTTTAGTGAATATGTTATTTCATCATATTATAAACCTTTATTGTGACTGCTTCCAAAATGAAATATCTACCACGTATTGTTTTTCATAGCTATACTATCGATACATAATTCCTGTGTGTGTTCCATCATGCTGGTTTAGAACGTGTCCTTCCTTCTTCTTGAATCCTTCAACATTGCATGAAGCACAATATTTTGTATTGCTCTTCTTGTATCATTTAACATTATGTATTAAATCTTTTATCTTACTGCTGTATGTACAACTATTTTGTGTTGCATTTTCTCAGTTACCTTGTGCACATTTTTGTCATACTTTTCATTATGTTTTATTCCGTATTTTGTTAATTATAGTTAGTGGTGCACGGCTGTACCTGCTTCTGTGTGATGCTGCAATTAGGACTTTTTCTGCCCCAGCACTTTTGCATGGCTGGCTTTCTTCTTTTTCATCTCGCAACTAAGCACATATTTCCTTTTCTGCATGAAGGAACACACAACTTAATGCTTTGCCTGGGATCTTCTAACCATTAAAGNAGCACATATTTCCTTTTCTGCATGAAGGAACACACAACTTAATGCTTTGCCTGGGATCTTCTAACCATTAAAGATTTCAATGCAGTTTTTTTGGAACAAAGGAATACTATGAACTAAAAGACATTAGATTAAAACAGAATAGAAAATTATGTCAACCTTTCTAGTTAAATTTTTTTGTACTAAGTTACTGTTTATTTATTTTTCTAAATTTACTTAACCTATTTTGGCCATTTCGGGTAGGATGCACCCTTTTCTCTTTGTATGTTCAATATTTAATATTACGGCTATGTCCAGTATGTATTGTCAATACCATTATTTTATTATTCTTAAATATATATATAAAACAAGATAATACTCAAGTAACATTTCTAAATCAATTCTTGTGTTGAAAGGATTACAAATATGACGTGACCAAGCTTGGCTACGGCTAAAAANAACTTAATGCTTTGCCTGGGATCTTCTAACCATTAAAGATGTCAATGCAGTTTTTTTGGAACAAAGGAATACTATGAACTAAAAGACATTAGATTAAAACAGAATAGAAAATTATGTCAACCTTTCTAGTTAAATTTTTTTGTACTAAGTTACTGTTTATTTATTTTTCTAAATTTACTTAACCGATTTTGGCCATTTCGGGTAGGATGCACCCTTTTCTCTTTGTATGTTCAATATTTAATATTACGGCTATGTCCAGTATGTATTGTCAATACCATTATTTTATTATTCTTAAATATATATATAAAACAAGATAATACTCGANATTACGGCTATGTCCAGTATGTATTGTCAATACCATTATTTTATTATTCTTAAATATATATATAAAACAAGATAATACTCGAGTAACATTTCTAAATCAATTCTTGTGTTGAAAGGATTACAAATATGACGTGACCAAGCTTGGCTACGGCTAAAAAGCCAACTTGATCCGCGGTGTTCCCAGAGTTGTGAAGTGATATGTATGTGCCCGGTGCCACAGCTCTGCGGTGAGCTGATGAGATGTAGGGTCGTTCGGTCGACGGCCTAGGGGCTCTGGTAAACACTCCGTCATACACACGATGCCGAGGCTGTAGGCCACCTCGCACGCCTTACTTAATTATGAATAATGAAGTGGTGTTGGTTGTTAAGGTATTTATTACCCCGTTATTGTACACACAACTATACAGAAGACACGTGGCCTGAATGGCCCGGAACTATGAGCGACCACGTGGTCTTATAGTGTGAATCTCGAAATGCACTTTACGATTCCCGATAAATAATAACGTCGCTCTCTCCTCGGCGCTATGAAAGTCAAATAATAAAATGGATGAAGATAATGATTCAAAATACTATGGATGTGACTAGATACGATTCGACTGATGATGTCTTTGCTAGGGCTTCTGCGGAGCGAAAGAGCTTAACGTCCGGGTCCGTTGAGGTGCTGACGAATACTGGGCGGAAACGTGCGCCAGCTTTCGCCATCTGAGCGCAACCGATGCCACGCGGTGAAACATAATATACACTGAAAGATGATTATGGAATGGAAAATGATATGAACTAAATTAACATAAGAAAACATAATTACCCTTACACAAATACATAATAAAAATGATTACATTATTCCTAAATGTTTGTATTGCACCAGCCACAGTACTACCAAATGTAGAATGTCACATGTCTCTGGCTGTGGCTGGGCAGACTGTCTCAGATGACAAAACAAATTATTAATTAACTATACACTGATACTATTAACAAATACACTGATGAAATACACTGAATAAATAAATTAGAACACTAATGCAGTTGTACTCGTTCCCACAAGCCTGTCGGTGTGGTGCGTCTTGTGTGGACATACTGCGGCAGTCACAGTGGGCAAAAAGAACTCGTGAACGTGCGGTTCACGTCAAATATATATGTGTGTGTGTGTGTGCATGCGGGCGTGTATATATATATATATGAGAGAGAAATCAAATATATGTTTTTGAATCCAGAGTAAGTGTGTGTGCTCATTTTTCTTTTACTGTTTAAAAACCTTTATTACTTGACCCATACATAATTTTTAAAAATGGTAAACTAACGTTTACTGGTTTTTGTTTGTAAAAAGTGTAGGTAAAATCAATGAAGCCTTCAATCTCACATCCTTCAAGTTGACGGGACTGTCACGGGCTGTAGAACTGGAACAACTTGAGATTGATGATCTGACACAGAACGTAGATCGAATGAGAACTGACTTATTACACCAGGAGACTACGTACTTTCTTGAATACCGCTCTCTCCTCATGAGTCTCTCTACGTCACTGAACTGCTATTCGAGGCTAGAGGCATACAATCTCCTGAGTTCAACATGCTATCTTGGTCACATTTCCTGGGACCTAATGTCCTTTATCCTTCTGAGGGCACTAGTGTCAGTCCAGAGGTCAGCCGGGAACTCATCCTTCAAAATTCTTTGGAACGAGGACATGATCGAATGATACATGGATTACCCAATGGCAAACTGCCATCTGTCATCCAATGAGATCATCCTCTCATTGGTTATCCCCCTCCAAATCCTCCGTCTGTCATCACTGGCTTACACTGTGGCTCCATTACGCTGTCTAACTGGAAACCATTTCTGCTTTTATGACATTGACCTTCTGTTACTATTGTGTTTTTTCACAATCTTGGTTAACCAAAACCAGATCCATCTAAGCAGCACCTTTCCCTTGAGCGTTCACTTGGGAACACCACAAAGTATGTTCTTTGGGGTTTGTCCAGGCATATTCTCAGGTAGATGGTGCACAAAGACCACTGGGCTCCTCCAGCAAACTTAGAGCACACATGTTTGTCCACAGTTTGATGGTCCCACGATGATGCAGTGCACTGCATTTGGAAATCAGCTTCTATGTTGTGATTCGTGGGAGATAGCTTCATCTTCCGCAGTAATGTGTTTGGGAAGAGTAACATTTTGCTTAACAATATGTATGTCACCTCTACTACCCTGTGATTGCAGTGCAGGCGGAGCAATTGCTGAGCAGGCAGAGAATTTGTGGAGAAATTTTAGAGCGATTGCAGAGCATATGGTGCTGATTTTGGAGCAGGTGGTGCAATTGTTGAGCGATTGCAGAGCGTACAGTGCTGATTGCAGAGCAGACGGAGCAATTGTGTAGCAATTGCAGAGTGATTGCAAAGCGTAAGGAGATTGCAAATAATGAGATGATTGTATTTTCACCAAATCAGTGTTGAAAATTTTAGAATGTGTCTAAAGTGCCACTCCGAGTAAACTGACGTTGACAAAGTTTGCATTGAAATGTTATACTTGAAGTTTTCACCGTGCAGGTAGTTGCTTCATGTCTTCGCAAATTGCGCAAAGCTGTAAATACTTTACCACAGAAGCGGCAAAGGAGTACTTTATGTCCATACTGTTCCGAGTCTAGATGAAACTGAAACAAAATTGTATAAAAGGAGTATATTTATACTTTTTGCACTGAGTTCACTGCGATACCTTGAAGAGGTAAAACTATAGCTAGAAGTGGGATTGTCGATATGCTGAACAACAATCTACTGTTCGAGCTGCACATTCCTGGGTACAGGTTCTGCGGGCCTTGAACGAAGCTAGCTAAAATGCTGTCACACAATGAAATGGCCATTAATGGCTGGATGAAGTGTGTAAGCAGCACGACATTGCCTATTCCCAGAACAAGGATTTACAAGCATGACATCAGACACACAAGATACTTGCATTGAAGGACGACAAGATAAGCAAATCGCCACACACCGGACTCTGAGAAAAGGAAGCTACATGGGGCATTTACAACATTTTGAAAGCCAAGGTGAAGNCAAATCGCCACACACCGGACTCTGAGAAAAGGAAGCTACATGGGGCATTTACAACATTTTGAAAGCCAAGGTGAAGATGGGCATGGGTGCAAAGAACAAGCGGAAGGCACAAGTGAAACTAAAAGTGGTGACAAAAGGAAAAAAGCTTGCAAGACCAAGGAAACATATACGGGTGGATTTTTGCATTGCTTTTGCTTGCACTCAGGGGCCTGATCGGAGCAGTAAGTGGTACCATCNCAAATCGCCACACACCGGACTCTGAGAAAAGGAAGCTACATGGGGCATTTACAACATTTTGAAAGCCAAGGTGAAAATGGGCATGGGTGCAAAGAACAAGCGGAAGGCACAAGTGAAACTAAAAGTGGTGACAAAAGGAAAAAAGCTTGCAAGACCAAGAAAACATATACGGGTGGATTTTTGCATTGCTTTTGCTTGCACTCAGGGGCCTGATCGGAGCAGTAAGTGGTACCATCNAAACATATACGGGTGGATTTTTGCATTGCTTTTGCTTGCACTCAGGGGCCTGATCGGAGCAGTAAGTGGTACCATCGGAGTAGTCAACACAGCATCGAATGAACGGAAGCAATTGTCTGAGGCCCAAGGGCACAATGCAAATATGGAAGCTATCGCCATGGGTAAAAAAACAAGGCCTCTACCTTAGACCATAGGAGGCAGAAGTGTACAAAAGCGATGCAGCAGAAGAGGTGTTAATGAAATCTCTACCTAAACAAACGCTCATGAATGTGGATTTGGAACTGTTTGCACGCAAATTGAAGATAACTAAATTTTTTGGCGTTTTCATGCCAGATGCTTTGCCCTCTAAACCCAAATGTGACTAATGTGCCATAATCAACCTGGACACGACAGCCTGCCCTGGTACTCACTAGGTAACTTACGTGAAATGTGGAAAACATGTAGACTACTACGACATTTTATATAGAACACCTGTATTACAGTATTATAATTCACATGAATAAATTACTTTGTCAGTTGATGCATCATGCAAAGGATTAGGATCTGTGATCATGCAAAATTCTGGCCCAATAGCATATGCATCCAAACGTCTAACTGTTTGTCAGAAAAATTATGCACAAATAGAAAAAGAAATGCTTGCCATAGTGTATAGTTGTGAGCGTTTCCATCAGTACATTTATGGTAGGAAAGTCAAAGTAGAAACAGACCACAAACCACTCAAATAAATCGTTCAGAAACCCTTATACAAATATTTCCTTTGTTTACAGCGTATGTGAATTAGGTTAACAGTGTATGATGTAGATAGATATAAAATATAAACCTAGTAAGTAGATGTATATTTCTGATACTCTGTCTAGGGCAAGTCAGGAAGACAAAGAAATTAGCCTTTCAGAGCAGGAGGTTGAGGCACAACAAACTATATGTGTATTCACTTAGGGCCACACCAGGCCNAAGAAATTAGCCTTTCAGAGCAGGAGGTTGAGGCACAACAAACTATATGTGTATTCACTTAGGGCCACACCAGGCAGACTGTAGGAAATTTCGCATCTGGCAAGTGAGAACACAGTATTACAAAAGGTTGGGCGGTACATTAGTCAGAGTTGGCCAGACCACATTAAGTAGGTGGAACAAGAAGTAAGATTATACTGGCCTTTCAGGAAAGACCTGACATAGTATGATGGGATCATATACAAACGGCAACAAATTTTGATACCACTGGAGCTCAGAAAATAAATNAAGACCTGACATAGTATGATGGGATCATATACAAACGGCAACAAATTTTGATACCACTGGAGCTCAGAAAATAAATGCTAGGGCGTGTACACTAAAATCACATGGAAGTGGTAAAAACACTCAGTAGGGCAAGTGAAATCATTTTCAGGCCAGGTATGAGTAAATAATTAATGGACCTAGTACAGAACTGCATAACAGTACGATGTTCCACAATAACAACACTAAAGAAACACTAATCAATAGAAACATCCCAACAAGAGCATGGCAACACGACATATTTGAGTTCCAGGCATGTACATATCTATTGTTGTTGGATACTTACTCAAGGTACCCAGAGGTCAGGCTGCTCAAGGATTTCACAGGGAAGAGAGTAGTTGATTTCAGTATGAGTATCTTTGCAGTCAATGGAATATCAGATATAGTATATACTGATCAGGGGTCACACATTTTAAACAAAGACTTTAGGAAGTTTGCAACTGACTGGTCTTTCAGCTATATAATGAACAGTCCAACCTACTCACAAAGCAATGGCCCTGTTGAGAGGCACATACAAACAATAAAACATCTGTTCACGAAAACAGCTCACATTGGGGTAAAAATTTACTTAGCGCTACTAGAATACAGGAACACCCCAATTGAACCAGGGTTGCTAAGTCCCTCACAGTTTCTTAAAAGCAGTAGGTCTATGCTAACACCAAAAATTTAGACTAGCATATTCAGCAAGCTACAACAACTTCAACTGCAGCAAAGGGCACAGTATAACAGACAGGCGAGGGATTTACCATCATTTCAGGCAGGACAACAGGTTAAAGTTAGGCGAGGGGACATTTGGCAAAGTGGGCTAGCAATGGGGCAATTGCAAAGGCCATGATCGTATAAGGTGTTAATTGAGAATGGACATCTACTAGATAGGATTAGGCGATACACGATGAAGGATTCGAGATACTCAAAATTGCCTAGTTTAGGGACATGGATGCAGCCTTGAATAAAAAAAGAGGGAAGGAAATGAACTCAAAAAGTTGTACAATGAACAAAAGGTTTCAGAAGGGCAGTGGTCAGGAGATAATTCTAAAGAACTGGCTAATGACATAACAACACAAAACTATGTAACAAAGTCAGGAAGAATGTAAACCAGTCTGTTACATTCAAGGGTTTTGTAACTTGAAAAAGGATTTTGTAACTTAAAAAAAATGGTTTTCATTGTTAGAAAGATATTAAGTAACATGATTTAATGTAATTTTTCAATATCTAGGGGAGATGTTATGTTAGTTGTGTTTAAAGTAATTTAGTATAGCCTTATTTATTAATGTATTACTGGCAAGTGAACAATGTTACATTTAAAGAGGGGAGATGTTATGTTGATTGTGTTTTTGGCACAAATATTTAGGTAAAAATATAAATGTTTTGTGTGCTTACTTATTGTATATTGTAAGTCTTTCTGGTTTTGTATTGGACAACCAAGGTTGGCAACACCGCAAAATGCATTGATTAAAGATGAAACTGAATTGTAACATGTGAGTAATGGATAATTTAAATACTACTCATCTATATGTGTGTGCATAACAACCCCTTTATTTCATACTTTTCTTAACACAGCGTTTGGGAGGTTTCTACATCACGTAGTTTTTTCAATTTAATAAAGTTTTGAAATGTTGGGCAGTGAAGATTGGGTACTGTGAATGTGGTGGTCTGTTTACTTGGGTCATATAGGGGTTGTAAAATTAAAATAGTGGTACATCAAATAAGGTTGGCAAATTTCTTTCTGTGTTGTATGTATTTGATGGCTCAAAATATTGTGCTTGCTGTGTCCTATAATTGTTATTGTATTCTTCTTGATTAGAGTAATGAAGGAATGTGTTCTGAGGGGAGAACCTTTGTTGTGGTCATGTATAATTGCTTTGAAACTGACATGCATGTTCATAGTGAGGTTTACATCTGTCTGTAGTGTTGTTTCTTTTTGTGTTGCGTGGCTGACATTTTGTTTCCTTCAGTATAAATTTATTAATTTCATCCTTAATTGCTTACACGTCATTGTTTATGTCAGGGGTGATGGCCGATGCCTTGTTCTGTATGTTGTGTTTATATTTTAAAAGCCTTGATTCAATCTGTTTGAGATTGTTTTGCATGGCTACTAATGATATGTTGTCCATAATTATATGTTTGTCCAAAACCGATGGCAAGAGATCATTTCACAGTGTATCCGTTAGTTCATCTGACATATTTGGTTTAACTTTGTGAACTAAATTTATTATTTCCTTAACTTGTAGTGCTGCCATTTCACCCTGTTCTTGTCTTTTTGAGTAGAGCTGTTTCTCTTAGTTCACTCTGTTTGCATATGTTGCAGAAACCTTTGTCATCTGTTGCACAATGTAATTCCATGTCAGTTGTTGTTGAACTGTCCATATTATGTTGTGATATGCTCTTTCTGCCGGCCCCCATTAGTGGAATTGCAGCCTCTTTATTGTGCCATCTTCATGCCATTCATTAACTAGGATACAATTTTTTTAAATTCTTAGATAATTTCTATGACATCGTGTTATGTGTTTCCATTTAATGTTTCTATGTTTACTGGTTGTTGTGATGGGTTGTCATGGGCTCAGGAGCGGGTAAAAGGTGTTTAAATTTGTGGTGACGGAGTTTTGGAATGTTTGTTTATGTTCATTATGATTGTAAGGATGCCAGCTTAGTCAAGCAGAGATTCTTTTCTAGGGGCGGGACGTTTGCTGGAGTGGCTGCTCCTGGACTCACCCCACACCGACGATGGTCATATTATTGGAAAATTATACATGTTTACCGGCCTAGTTAGGAAGTAGACCTCCTCACACACCTTTAATTTACACGTGAGACTGTTAAGTGGTCATCTCACTCACCAAAACACCATAAAGCCATAATCGGGGATGCAGCGTACCAGTGGGTAGAAGACCCAAAATTACGTGGGCGTGAAGCGACTGAGTGAAATAAAACACAATTTACCAAACAGTCAATTTTACCAACTGCAAAAATTCCTCCTCAGAGACACATACATTGTTCCAACAACTACAGTGTGTTGGCAACCTAAGCTGTTAGAAAAATATTGCGAAGCCGATGCACAATTACTGCGTGACGATACTGGTACTTTTGAGCTGGCAGGACGTGGGGATGGTGCTGCCTCTGGGTTAAAAATAAACTACGATTCCATAATAAGACTGACTATTGATGCTACAAGGTTATTAACGCTAAAAGTGGTGAATGCCCAGAGGCACACATCGCTTGACCACCCCCAGCAGCGTTCAAAAATCAACTGAAGAAAATGGCGGAGGTCTGCCAAGACCCCGCCCAAAAGCAGGGGAGAAACACAAGAAAATGCAAAACATATTTTATAAGAAGAACAAGCACAATAAAACATCATGACCCTGAATTACAAAATAAATGAACACATATTGATTAGCTTTGACAAACAAATTACGTGATAATAGTATAAATATGTGTTGGCAGTAAATGAGTTAAGTTACATATTGTTAAAAGGCTCTGTGGCTGTCTTTCTCAGTCCATTGCCTTGTTCATTTAATTAAAAGCACAATTACATTACAATAAAGAAATTTGGAGAATAATTATACTCTCATTCTGATTATGATAAAGTGGCATTGGGTGACTCGAGCTGGGCGAGTCCACTTTCACCCCAAGAGGGGTGTGGGTAGCCATGCCCGAATTACTAAAAAACAAGAATAATTCTTTATCAGAGTTATTGTGGTTGAATTAGATAATGGTTGTACTGTCAGAAAAATTGCCTGGGTGTCATGCAGCATTCACATTACTCGCTCATGCGCACATGGGGACGTAACACGTGAAGAGGTGGCGTACAAAGGAGGTTGCGTAAACTCTGTAGCCATTGTGGCCTCCTCGCTACATTAATTTCCTCAGTGGCATCTTTACTGGAAAAGAGGTGGGGTTGTTTGGTGATTGTGATTGGCCCAAATTAATATGCCCTCAAAAGTTACCTCTTGAGGACATTAACGTGGGACGGTCACCTGACTCGGGCAGTGCCTCTGACGTTGGCAGGTAGGGTGCACTCCTAGTACACCACGCCAAGGCAGGAGTCGTGGAGGTGTAACCACCACATTTGGGCTGACTCCTCCCAGTAGAGGGCAGGTCGCAGCTGCTTATGTGAAGCGGGACGAACGGGCTAAGGGAGGAGGGACGCGGCACACGTCATATGCTCCCCCTCCACTCTTTTGGAGGCCATTCGTTCGCTGCAGTTCAATGAGCCTGCTGCGCCACTAGTGGCAACAGGTCGGTGGACGTGGCCCTCGCCAAGGCCGCAGGTGGTATGGGCCCCGGGTGCGGAGTGGAGCTGAAGAGTTGGGGTGACTGCCCCACTGACACGCGGCTGCTGAGGATGGCGAGTGGCCTCCGCATGCCGTGAAACATGCACGCGGTGGACGCCGGAGACGCTTGAAGCGCCTGAGGGGCATGGAGTTATCCCTCAACTCGGTCTCGTCGCTGCTGAACGAGACCTGCGGCA